>JACCIE010000003.1:6000000-6582416 GCA_018906755.1 Sycophaga agraensis
GAATCCTATAAGTTTGAAATAAACTAAATAAAAGTTTTTCTTATTTTCTTTATTTTGTGCGTTAAATAAGTTTAATAAAACTTTTATTATGTCCTATCTATTCCTTGTATATAATTCTACCTATTTATCATTATCCACATTATAAAACCGAATCGATTTTTTGCAGCAAAGCAAAAAAGAATCATAGCGACTTAAGTAAGATGATATGCAAAATCACCGTGTGTATTCTTCCATTTCGTGGTTCCACTCTTGAAAGATAAGTGGTTGGGATGAAGAGAAGCCGAAGAAAAAAAAGAAGGCACATTGAAGCACCCTCTTTCCATTAGTCGCAGAAAAGCGGTAAACTAAAGAGATTTGTCGGGCGGCGCGAGAGTAGAGAGCCGGTGGTGGGTCGCGTGAGAGAAGGCGCGACTGTTTAGATAAACGAGCCCACTTGCAGCTCTTTCACACGGTTTGGAGGGGAGAAAGAATAATCCGAAAAGGAGAGCAGCGCCGCCGCGCGCGAGGGACTTGGAGAAATTAGCTTCGGGTTTCTTACGTTCATTCAGTCATTGTCCTACGCAGGGAGTAATTATAAAAATTCAGTAAGAAGTGAATGTTGTTAGAATCCTCTTCATAAATTGAAAACTGCATTTCTTTCGTCATTTAGCTTGGTAGAAAGTTATGACTATGATCTTAGCTATTTTTATTCAATTTAATTTAATCATAATCAAAATATGATTTCTAAATATATCTATAATTATATCTGCTTCGTACAAACTTCAGTCTCAACAGTCATAATATTTATACTTTAGAGGATAAGGTTTTAATTTTGTTAAAATATTTACAGATTATTCCAGGGTTTTGAGCAAAGTTAAGAAATTATCAAAAATAATTGGCAGACTAGTATTATTAGTTAATTGTCTTGTACAAATAATAAAAGTTTCCTATCTCACAATTCATACTTCTCAAATTCAAAGCAGAAGCAATAACTGACAGGGGAAAGAAGTATGCTGATTGCCTGCATTTACATTTGATCCAAACTCGTAACAAATCACGAGAACAGCTGGGAAGCAAATGAGAAGCTGGGTAGGGGAGTTAGCCATGCTTTTGGTCCGGTGAATTTTCAGCAGTAACGGGGGTGCGAGCGGCGAGGCGGCAAATAGAAGAGCCCCACACCCTCCCCTGCTGCCGCTCACAATTAGCGGATGCGCGAGTCGGCCGAGCGCGAAAATTAACGAACGTCCTCACTAATCCTCGGGTAATGAGAAACAGAGGGAGAAAAAGAGAAATCTGTGAAAATTAACGGCATTATCATACGGCGTATCGTGCGCATGCACGAGACCTGCCTTGCGGAAGTAGCAGCGGCGCGAGAAGAGTCCTTACGGAGAAAGGCACGACGATCGAGTTCTGACTCACTTCCAGCAAGCTCCCTTAATTAGTCGAGATCTTCTGACTGTCCCGCACTGTCTCTCTTCTGCACCACCAAGAGCATCGTTGTTCATAAGTAGGATCACACCTAATAGCAACTTTATACAATTCTTTTCAAATTAAAGCAAGCGTCCATTAATTCATGACTAATATAAAAAGCAAACGTTGCACTAAAGCAATATGAAATTTTATTGGCTAGTATACAGTAAATAAACATTGTAAGCAATGTTTTACTTTATTTCATATTATAAAATATACTTTTACTATTTTAGACAACTTATATTTTTATGACATTACTAACTTTTTGATATCTCCACAAAATGTGATTTCAAATAAAATCTTTCTATTATCCCATTACACGCTTTTTTATTATTCTATTTTTGTACAGAATATCTTTGTCTCTTTTGGGTGAATCGTAGAAGTAGAATTCTTGCCCATGATGTCATAGCACAGTGTAAAAATTATTCATGGCGAATCTTAATTTTGTTTAGTGTCATCCAGGGTTTCATTTTTAAATTAACAATTTCAATATTTTCATTGATTGCTTAAATATATAAAGACGTAATCTCAAGGCGGTAACAGATAATAGGAGCAAACACATTGACCCTGCACTCACCTTTCGACACTTACTTGCGGGACACTGGTTATAAACTGGTGAAAATCGAAGCCTATATATGTATATATATAATTTTATTAAAAAATTAAAAAAGGTAAAATGTTTAGAAAAGATACAGATATGCTTTCCTGAAAAGTTCTGATTTTCATTTCGGTTTAGTATAATATAGTTCGGTTGTACTATAATCATTGTTTTTTATATTTTAATTGTATATTACAGTTTAAATTTTATTTATTTTAGTTAGTTTCGTAGAAGAATGCATATAAAAACAATATATAAATAAGAAACACTGATATTTCGCCGGTTTCATATTTTAACACAACAAAACACAAGTTTCACGCCAGTTCCATGCCAGTCAAAACTGACCAGTAAAACCTCGTCAGTAACTGGCGTTTCGCCCATGTTTACTGGTTAAAATTTCTACCAGGGGTTTGGAACTCGCAGATTTCTATCTTATATTATTGAGTCCTCACAAGTTTTGATTTTATAAATCTGGGGAAAGGAATCGTTGTTCCAATATTGATCGTTGTTCTACTTCGTTATATCTCCTTTTGTTGCAGATATTTGATGGGTGTCTTACCTGAAAATTGCATGGAATTTGTATCTACAATAATTAACGAGGTTTTGCATGATTTCGATGTTTTCCCACAAAACAACATCTAGATTTTTCACATCGCACTAGCACATTCATTTAGATTTCTTTATTTGTATTACCAGAATTGAAGAAAGATAACAGCACTCTTTATTTTCATGTATTAAGTAATGACAGATACTAAATGGAACGAGCATATCACTCCTTAGAGGCTTAGATTAAGTTGGACTGCTATGGACAGGAGAAAATATTTCACGTGCACTCACATGTCGAAGATCCTGTGCTTATATCAACCGTACTAATCAACTGATCTATTCTCTCTTAAAGACCCTTCTTCACATCTAGTCAATCTTAGGATTGAGATCAATGCATTTGTATCATAGATGCGAATTAAGATAGGAAAGAAATCTTTTCATGTTCAAGGGGCGCATTTGTGGAACAAGCTATCATTCAGTAAAAGACGTGCATCACAGCAAGTTTTCCTTCATCAATAACAATGTTTATCTCAGTATACCCTTGTATTATATGTCTCAAATATTTTATTATTTTTGTTGTTGTAATGTAATTATTATATAAAATAAAATAAAATAAAATAAAAAAATGTTCCTTATGCAATATTATGAAAAAATTTCAAATAAATAATAATTATTTATCTATCTATTTTTGCTTTGGTATAACTTCCTGATAAAACTTTTTCACCTGTATAAAAAAATGTAGATTTGAGTTTTTTTCAAAATTAGCCCTGTAAACTGATCTAAAATATCTATTTACAAATAAAAATCCTTGAATAATGTTCTATTAATTATTTTAAATATAGTTCAGAAAGTAGGATAAAGGTTACTTTAAAAATATTAGTTCACTTTATGCTCAACAACAAATATCAAAGCTACTGGTATTTACATTTTCCCAGTAAACCGTTAATTAAGTGTATTTTTATACAGAATTAGTATTCGTGAAATTTCATTCCTCTGCATTATTAAAATATACGTATAATAATAATTTTTTATAATTCAATGATTAAGGTAGTACAGAGTATACAAATAAAATATAAGGAAAACATACATAATCTTTCCAAGAACATACGGAAATCCTCGTAAAGAATGTTAAAAGAATATTTGTAGATTTTATGTATCAAAATGCAATAATTCATTTCATTTTCATATATATTTATCGTGTCTTAAAGTTCATACACACTGCATAATGTGAAGGATGATAAAAAATGTAATTGAACATTAAAAAAGATCAATAAAAATCCAATGAAATAGTTGGCGAGCTTTGAGTCGTATATTTATCACAGGGAAAGTTAATCTTTTAGGATGAGGACACGAGCCGAATAACGGTCGGCTGTAAAGTTCCACAGCAGCTATATCGCCGAGGCCGAGCATCGCATCCATTCGATTAGAATCGAGAATACGTGCGGGGGCTGGATATGCTCAGCTCGGGCCAGTCTCCATTCGGTGGAGGTCGAATGGAAGCTCTGAGGTGGTAGTGGGGTGTGGGTCGAGACGAGGTGAACTGAACTGATATATAAAGAAAAAACTTAAGTGATTAATTCTACCGGGGGGAGTCGGATTACTTTCGTGCACTTGCCGGTGTGGTTTTCTTCACGATTAACGTGAGAGCTCCTCCCCTGCCTGCCACCCTTGCAGCACCCCTAGCCCGTGTTTACTGCCTCCGGTAAAAGCTTAGTTTCCGAGGGTTCGGATACTCCTATCTCTTGCAGTTGCACCCGTCGCGCATTCTCAGAATGACTTCTAAGTAAATGTTAAAAGGAGGTGTGTGAGCACGCTGCCATACGTCTAACATGCACACATGGCTGCGTGCAATATTCCTGCTCCAATATCCTAAACAAATCACGCAAAAAGGTCGCTCTCTTATTTTGGTAGCGCGTCTTGAAAGATTTCCACGTCCTATTCGTTCTTTCGGCTTGAAACCATTTTCTGCGCTTTTTCTCTTTCCGTGAAAAACTCGCGGCAGGATCAATGAATATTTTACGGTTCCGCGTATTTTTGCTGCATTTTCTTTTCTGTTTGGCAATAGCATGGGGCCGAGCCACGGTTGCGTGATAAACATATAGATTCGAGGATTGCACCAGGAACGCATTATTTGCAACCCTATAAGCAGCGCTGTTGGCTGTACTGGAAACAATTCTCTTCACGGGTCTTCTGAAACTATGGGGCAACGCTATAGTTCATTTCGTTGTTTAGACAAACATGTAAATTATATATAATGGGATGACTCACCATGCGTGTAGATTGAATGCGTAATTGAGAAGTAGGAAGAAAGGATGAGTGAGTTTCATCGTACGAGAGTTAACGATCGAAAGTTGTAGAAACTGTTTTGCATATACACATCGAGCACTATGTACAGCATTTAATGACAGTCGCAAAATCTTATATGACAACATAAACCAAACTAAAAAAATGGAATTCTTAACATAAAAATGCCTTACACATCTTATTATATCTGTACGTAACCCTTCTTACATCAACATTTTTACAAAAATAGACCGCAATATACTTAAATAATCTAGTAGTATATTGTTGTATCATTTCGAACATTATTGAATAATAATAGTCATTACATTATTCTAAATATATACAATATATTTTAAATGTAGATAATCGCAACGATAAAACGTATATTATTTTGTAACTTATACATAAAATTTAATATCTACATTATAGATTGTATATGAAGTATGCTAACTATTGCTAATTATTTTTATAAGAAACTGTAGCAAAACTTATTGATCAAGCACTTTAGAAACTATATGTTTATTCTATTTAGTAGTTTAGCACTTGGAAATTCACTTGATAAGTGCACTTACAGAGTTGCGCGTATGACATTCAGCGAGACATAGAACAACAACCTCAAATATACTTCAATAAGTACCTGTAAATGCTCGTGTTTGCACTCAAATTCATAATGAGCTAACTTAGTTTTAATGAATATTATTTATTTTATTAGTAAACTTTTATAAGGTATTTTATAGTATGTAACTATGGAAAGTTATATACATATATTAAATTGCTGCATATCCTTTAATTATAATAATTATAAACTACGAAGAAAATATTTGTAAGTCTTATGGAAACATACTTATACGAAGTATTGTACGTAGGCTTATTTAGAAAACTTTAATATCATTATTATAATATCGGCTTATTAAAAATTCAACTCTATTAACCGATAATAATATAATATGTTAGCCATCATGATCGATGGTAAGAAGTTAGATGATAGCAGCGTAATTTTAAACTATAACTCGGGAGCTGAAAGAGCTCCTTGTCGAACTTCCCTGCTAGTTGAATGAGTTGAAAAAGAGGGAACAGATAAAGCAAGAACCTAAGCACAATGAAATTTAGAAAGCGGTAATCTCATTCGCGGGAAGTTTGGGCTAGCTTTTGGTACAACGCCATTATTGTAGAGTGATCCTTTGAGTATCAGACGCAAGTAGCACCACTAAAGTCGTCAAGAAAGGCAATCTTAGAGGAAGAGAGCTTACACTTGAAGTACAGCACGATACTAAAGACCGAAGCTTAATTGAATTCGGAATGGTTTCTTCAGCAACCCTATGTAGAAATCCTGTTAGTAAGAATGCATGTCACGTGGATTGATGTACCTCATTTTGATTTATAAATCAACTGAAATTGTGTAAACTTATAATTACTTCTAGAAAAATCTGTTTTTCATTGACACTAAATTTAAAATAATTTAATAAATACAATTAAGTTAAAATCATCACAATAAAAATATCACGATTTAATTGTTTATATCAAATCAAATATAATTATACCCTGATATCAAGATATACTCTGATAACATTCCTATAGATTTGAATTTTAGTAGCAATATCAGTACAGATAAAGATGCATAATATAAAGAAGAGTAACATATTTGGAATGTAAATTTTGAAGCTAGTTACAGACGAATAATATGGACCGAAAATCCATATTCATATCATTATAAAGATACAAGTATTTACATTCTTCATAATATTTCTCTTTACCCCACTTAGTCTCCTCCTTTCGATTATTTTCGTTCTGTAATTCACTTTCTCTATGTTCTCTATTCATTCGATTTTTTCCCATTCTATTATTGTTGGGTAACTATCCTCACCTTCGCCATTATCATTTCCCCTTCTCTATGAACACCAATCACTTAGGGTCTGATTTCTTTAAGCCAATACATATCTAAAATAAATTTAAGTAGCACAATACACTGCCGATGTGTATATAATGTTTATCATGATTTCGTATATAATGATTATCACTTTCCCATAATTAAGTTTAATGTCAGATTTATGCCCCAATAACTCGATAAAAGATTTTTAACATAAATCAATTTTAACACAAATCGTAAGTCAATCAATGATTGCTATTTTCCTATTAATCACCGCCTTGGTTTTTTTATATTATTTTTATGCTATTATAATAATTGAGAATGAATTAATGATTAACTGATTAATGAGAACTAAATGAAAATTGTTATTAGATTTCTAGGTGAATAGGTTTTATGACAATTCTGAATATATAATTTACCACAAAAGTTATTGCGTTTTCTCAAAAAAGTATTTAAACTGGCATCAGTCTTTTATCATTTTACATTTTAAATTATCTTAAAATAAATGTGTGCATAATTAAATTAAGATTATTCAACTACTTTTAAATGTCTCGAAATGAATTTATACTTTGGTCGCACTTTTGTAATTTATTTATAAATCTTGCTTCCATAAAGAAATATAGAGAAATATTTGAATAAAAGTTGCGGAAATTAACATAATAAACGGACAAAGCTTGTAATTTAATATAACTTTTTATATAAGGAAAAAGTAGGCTCAATTGGATTCATTCAAAGCGGAGAAAAATATAAAACGTTCATGAGATAAAGACTATTACAGTAGATGGATATACGAGTATAGTCGGCAATATTCTCTGTATAATGAGCTATATTCGAGCTGAATTGTTACATCGAAAAGCATCGTCATATTATCTAATGACTTAATACGAGTATGTACGGATTCCAGAAATAAACTAAACTTCGTCCTTATATTGCAATTATAATTTATTTCAATAAATGCCATAAAGTATATTAAGGATTGACTTACGTAATTAGTAACAAATTAATAACTTGCAGACATATTGTTCATGAAGTCATCTGTCATGAAATCATGTAGCTCTGCATGAAATCATAAAACTGCGTAAATATACTGTTACTGGTAATTCTAATAATTGTTACCTGCAAGTAATAACAGATATTCGATCCTTGATGTGAAATATACTTCACCTAACCTAAATATGCAATTATATCTATTAACTAAATTAATGTATAGATAAAAGTATAAATTTAAACTTTAGTAAAATAATTTTACATATTAATTATTTACATATTAAGTGTATAAAATATAAGAACAATTCCATAACGTATATCCAATTTTTCTTTAAACAATTTTAGTTATTCTGCAATCAGACTCTAATTATACTTTTAATATATTATGAGAACTTATATATTTCTTATAACAAAAATAAAAACGATTACGTAAAAAAAGTTTTTAAATAACACAAAAATTAAATATAAATTAATATACTTTGACATAAAATTAACATAATTTATTTAAAAATTATTACTTACAAATTCTTTAATTTTACTACTATTTGTTTTGTACTAAAATCATGCTAAACTTGTATTTATTATTTTCATACAGTTTCTTATGATATAATTAGTGAGTACTAATCAAAATTACTTATTAAAAATGTTATTAAAACTATTTAGAAATTTTTTTATAGTTGTTAATATTCATTTTTAAATTTAAAAAAATTTCATGTTCATTAATTTTATGTTTAACGCATTGTTTAATAGCTTATCTGATTGATATAATTAAATTGTTAAGTATCATATCATATCACTTGAATTCAATTATTTCGTATAAGATTTTCATGTTTTATGCATTTTTAATTAATTACAAAGTATACAAAGACTTACTTTTTTAAAAACAAAACAACAAGCTAATTGTATATTAAATATCTACAGTTAAGACCTTTTCAAAATAAAATTCATTTATTGGTTCAAGAAGTCAAAATAAAAATAATTAATATATCAGAAATAAATAAATTTACAGGCTTGTAAAAGGCCTTACTTAAAAATTTAGGTAGAAATTTTTTGTAAACTTCCTTTGGTAGATATTTACTGTTAGAAATTCATATATAATTTTTTACTTTTTGGCGTTAATAATGGGTTATATTAATAATATCGATTAAGCCGATTTTAACTCACAATTTCTTTAATCTTTATTTTATTATGTTTATTACAATCAAATAATTTATTTTATTTTAACGAAAGCAATAGATTATAAAGAATTTGTGACTTCTTCTAGTTTGGAATATAAAAATGTAGAAGTTTCTTGTGGTTCATGAATTTCTCTGTATTGAGCAATTCGAGCGTTTTTGGGAATCTTTTTATTGTTCATTGTAGAAAGAATAAAAGTCGCATATGACGATACTCGTGTGTACAGTGAAAACCCTACACGTTCATTACAATTTTCATTATATTTTGATAATACTCCAATAATTGTGTGATCATTATATACAAGTGGTCCTCCATCATCACCCTGGTAATAAAGATATGTTTATTATAAATTGTAATAATATATATACATATATAAACTGTAACTGTAATTCAAACTGCACTTACATCACAGGTACCTTCAGGAACACTATAAAAAATTTGTTTAACTTGAGCACAAATATGTTTGTCATCAACGATAAATGTTGCCAAGGTTTTACATATTTTTTTGTCAATCACTAGTGACTCTGCGACTTTCATTTTGTTAGAAAATGGACGAGAAAGCTTTATATCTTCATTAGTTCGTTTAATGCCCCGATTAATATCATTAGTTCCAAAGCCAGATACATATGCAATTTTACTAACGTAACTTACGTAATGAGTTTTTCGTCTTTCTGGTAATGCTACTTTGGATAATTTATAATCTGAATTTAAATCAATACTTTCTTTTAACTGTAAAATATTTATTATATTTCAATTAGTATTTATAATATGTGTAGGATCTTTATAGAATAATATAAAATATATATACTAAGTTTTCTTGATATATAATTATTTAGAAAAAAAGGGTCCTTTCCGTATAAAATTGTATACTAATTGAACTCAAATCCCTGGTAGAAATTTTCATTAATTTAGTCGTTACTGAGTTTTTAATAAATTCTTTAAAATATCCTAAAAAACTCGGCATAAACCCGGCCCTATTGCGACGATTTATCGCGATCAACTCACGAAAACTGATCAAAATCGAAAAACTACATGAGATATATTAATATATATTATATCTTCATGTATTATTTTACACAAGATTAATATTTAAAATGTAAGTTTAATATATTATATTAAGTCATATAATGTTTTATATAACTACAACCCTCGTTATACGTACGTTAGTCTACTGGTCTACATAATCAGAGTCTTTTTACCAAAGCAAAAATTTAAATTAAATTAAACTAAGTCAAACTTATTTTACTCTTTAAAAGTTTGAATAAGCAATGACAACTAAACCGTCGACTGAACCTAAAAAATTTTTAAATGTGCAATGAAAAGTGTGGAATGTAGCCAGGAATAAAAGTTCTAAAAATTATATTTAGAACCTTCACGCTCTTTACTATCTCAATATAAGTCAAACAAACGCAAACACACCATAGAATGTTCAAACTAGTATTTTGAAATTAGAGTGAGGAAGTTGAAATTAAAGCTTATAATATTAAACTTAAATTTATATCATATACTATAAATTTATAATGCTTATTTATAATATAATATACCTCTAAAACTGCAATATCTCCTTTCTCCACATAATGAGAAGATGAAGGCTCAGGATTGATGCGCTTAAATTCTTTTGGAACGTATATTCTTTTTACATCTATCGGTATGCTAGGTGGAATATTTATCTTAAGATTGGTAACACCACTAATAATAGAAAATTTCTTATTTATAAAATTATCATCTTCACCAATAACACAGTGTGCTGCTGTTAATATAAATCGATTTTCAAGAATAGCACCTCCACAAACGTGTTCATTATCCATTTGAACCGAAACTGTGTACGTATATTCATCGTGATGAACTTCTTGCCCACCGACAATTCCTTCAGCTATTTCTTTATTGCAGAATGATTATTTTTTAATATTTATTTTGAAAATAATGTTATCAAAAAGCTTTCAGAATAAGCATCTTAAATAATATATGAATATTAACTTACCTATTTTAAACCACAAAATATTCAGGATATTGTATAAGATGAATAATAAATTGCAATTATTCATTTTTAAAGTTATTTTAAAGCAATGCTTATAACTCCACGTATCTTTATAAAATAAAAAAAAAACTTATTAAACGACATCTGTTTTTACCTTCAAATAATTTTTATACGACTACAATTATCATAAGTGTTTTAATGCTTTAAGAAAACATAGTTAAAAGTGAGCAAATTTACGTTTAATAAGAAAAAAACTCTTATACTACATATTAATGTATTATAATTAATGATAATAATCTATAATTTTAGATGTCCTTGATATTATACATGTGAGTACACAAAAGCACGTCATACAATTTAAACTAAAATCGTGTAAAATCGTACATATATTTTACTGAATTTTGAACGAACAAGTGTCCATGATTCTAAAATCTCGCTAAAACTTCGATAAGATTCTTATCAGGAAAGTCTTATACCTCGAAAGTATACACGTGTGTGTGAGTGTGTGTTTCTTCCCTGTATATAGAATATTGATAATTTCGTAAAACTAATAAATCTGCTATTATAGTATTATGATCGAAGAACTATAAGCAAGGTTATAGTCTTGTTAAATTTTGGAGGGGTTTTTAAGATCAATAAGTTTGGACATGAAGTCCGTGCTCCATCGGCACACTGAATGACCGCTTCTGCACGTAATGTACTGCACATAATAATTGCAATTACCTCTGTCGAGGGCCTAGAACCAGGTCTAATTTGACGATATCCATAAGCGACCACAACGTGCTTAGCATGTACCATGGAGGAACCATAATGACAGAAGCGAAGTCAATCATTACATAAAGTTATATATTCGAGATATACCACAGTCAACATACGTTTATTCTTGTTCTTCTCTTTGTTTCTCTCTGAATTTAGAAATGACATTTGCACGGTTAATATCAGCATTAAACTGTCATTCTCGTCGTTGACAAAAATACTTGTATCTCAACTGAAACTCCCAATGGAAACGACAAATCTCGAACATATGCCGTCCATAAACTTCCATGTCTTTAAAGAATCACTTAAATAAACAATTAACGGCGACTCTGCAAACTGCAATGAAGAGCGCAAGATGACTGCAGATGTGCTTTTTTGATTAATATGACATATGCGAGATATGTATCATGACAAGATTGTATTGTACACATGCGCATCGCGAATTCGCGATGTAAAATGTAAAGATATTTTAATATATTAGCGAAGCTTCATAATTGTTTGCATTAAAAATATTTCAAGTATGTTTCTATCGTTATCGCGAAAAGCATTATACATTACTTTATACTATAATTAATTTCAAAAAGATATAAAAAACTATTTAGATAAAAATTTCTTTTGTAAACTTCATTTTTTAAACAACCTTTCTACTGCAGTGTATGTTTATTAAAATTAGTGCAATCGTTTCTCAACGACTTCTTATCTTTATTCTTCAAAAACTTTGTAATAAAAGTGTAGTTACTTTCGTTTATAGTTCGCAACGTAAATAAATTGTCCAATACTAAGACAAAAATGTCTGTGAGCAATTTAGTTTAATTTACCTATAAATAGTAGTAAGCAATACAAGGCGTACTTGTAGAAACACCTGCTCTCGTTATTTTTGCCGGTAATTTATTTCGATCATTTCCAATTCCACCATTAACTAGAAAAATCCATGGAGCAGTAACATAGTCAGACTATTTACTAAGTGCCCAAAATATTTTAATGGTTATCATTTTTCTCAACTATATTAATATTGAAAAATAAAAAAATAATATCAAAAAGAAAAAAATTATTATAGAATGCATATTTTTGGTAGAATATTGATTAGTTATTTAAATAAATTCAGTAAAAATAATCGAATGTAAAAATATAAAGTAATTATAAGTCGAAATATTTTATTTTGTTGGATATACGAGACCAAAAACTGATTTACCTCAGGTATATTAAACTTTTTTAGTTTAATTCTGGTTGAAAATCCCATCGCAACTTTTATCAGGAAAGATTTTAATTCTTTTAAGATAATTTGTCCAAAAATAAGATATTCTAAACTTTTTTATACCCCTTTTATGAAAAATATCGTATTGTGTAATAGCTTTAAGCAATGAGGTATACAACAAAGGTACAAACATATTTAATCCTTTATTTTTAGAGCAAAATACCAATACATAATATATTTTGAAAGAATAAAATGAAAACACATAAGAAGCTACATTTATTTGATTAAAGAGTAGAAGGAATAGAAAGAACATAGAAATAAAAAATTATAGGATTATTGGTTGGCAGGGATATCGAAGCTAAAGCATTTTTCATTTATATATTAAGTAAAGTGCTCGATATAAACAACACGTATTAATTCTACGAATAAGTTTCAAGTATATAATTTACAATGATGGATTAAGGATAAAAATTGTTACGTTTATAGAAAGTATCAGTATGCAATGTGGCTGCAATAGATTGCCAATTGTACTATTGCAAAATTGAACTAGAGCTCGCATGTGTTAGTAATCAAGCGAAGGCTAACTTGATCAACATAATACATGCAAATTCAAATTGACACATATAAAAAATGAAAATATAAAAATGTTAAAACAATAACATTTTCTTGTGTATCGCATCCTCTAGTACTGAGCAGTTAATATATTAAAATTAGTTAAATATAAGTGATAAACAATATTTTTAATTGAACAAATAAATTATGTTTCACGTTTATTTCTGTTTATTATTTATGTATCATTAATTATAATGATAATCATAACTCAAATTATGTATAAAAAGCTTACTCTAATAGACGAGTATATAACATTTACATTATATGGATCCCTATTAACGTATGTATACACTCGCGTATATACATCTTTGATCTATTTTGCGTTAACATACATTCTATATTTAAAAAGATTGAATAATAAAGATTTATACTTCTATTTATAGTTTTACTGATCTAAATAACTTTATATTTTGAATTTATTAGATTAGATTAAATTTATTATAATTCCATTCAATCAAAAATCATAAAATCTGTCAGTTTTTGTTTATTATGTAACATTATTAAAATATTAATTTGTGTTATTAACCTAAAATATGGAAACATTAATTTGGACTAAGAGTATAATATAAAGAGAAACTAGCATTGCGGCACTTTAATTTTATTTATAGATATGCGTGGTTTTCATCGCTCCTCACTTCGTTCGGCTTTGAAAGCTATGCGCATGAATGAATGTATTCTTTTTACGCGTTGAGCGACCTTATTGTATCCAATGGAGTACGTAACTGACACTACTACCGGTGTAAGCGAACACCTTTCTCTTGAGGACGTCGACATTTGCGATCTTTCGCATACAATTGCATTTATGCTGGTATGCCACATACAAAATACTGATTGATTGTTACCTCTTCATCACCGGTCTAAATATTTGTCATTATCATACGTATTATTGTACATATATTTGAAAAATCTTCAAAATCTTTTACTTCAAAACCAAGCGATTAATATTTTTAGTTGTTTATTGCATCGATCAGTTTATATTGAGAAAATAAGTTTAATTAAGTGAATTATTAGGATATTATAATATGTTAATATAATATATGATATTATAATCTTATACCATGATAGTAGTTTTCTTGTTCATAAAAGGTACATTCATTTTATTCAACAATCTTGTTTGTAATAATTTTAATAGATATGTTAACACGAATGATTTTTAATTACTTCGTAAAAGTTAGAATTAATTTTGGAGTTTATGTATTTGGTAAGCATCAACATCTGTAAAAAATTATGGACAATTGCTAACGTACATGAACTGTAAGTACAGCCATTCGTGAAACAATATGCTACACCCACTCTGATGTAACATTTTAGCGGTTACAATCATTTTACTACAACTGTAAAACGAATTGCAGACTTCAAGTTGAGTTGAAATTAGTCAACAAAAATTACTCTTAATCTTTTTTTTAAATTGTGATAATAAATCACATCAACCCGCTAAATTTTAAATTAATGTACATATATCTATATATGTAAAAACCCTTTTTTCAATTTTTATAGTATTTATTTATTTATTAAATAAGACTTCATAAGACCTCGATTAAGGTCTCAAAGTTACACATTGTTTTAAAAAATACATATAAACTAAAATTAAAAAGCAGAAAAATTTCAATAGAATAACATTGATAATATACGCTGTACTTTGTAGTAAGCTTCCCTGTACTTTTAAGAGGTACTTTAATAACAAAGATTTAAGTCGTGCCGCATTATGAAATTACAGCAGACTCGAAATATACAGATGGAATGGAATGTGATTATTAAACTATTGGCATAAATGAAACTAAAATTTCTATTTCGTACATAAACTATAAATGTTCTCAAATAAAGATTTGACATTGTATCATAGAAACGATCAAAAACAATTACACACGAAATTCATGTGTCGCTTAACAATTGCATATACGTTCACTTTTCTTTTTCAATTATACAAAACACAATACTCTCAGCCATGCATAACTTCGAATAAAAGCATATGTAAATTCTCGTACGTCTCGACTGTCTTTCAAATACAGAACTACTTGCATTATATGACGTTTGGAACAGACCAACATTAGTCAGTGCAAATGGGCAAAACTTCGTTATCTCGTTTCGTTTTTCCTCTGGCTTGCGTGCGCTACCGTCATTTGCGTTCATTGGACTCATCCACAGGTTATACATGCACCAGTTAAATTGCAAACGGCCCTGTAAGCATCGAACGCCACAATGCAATTCTAGCTTGTGCTCCGGACAGCATATAGACGGATAGTTTACGGGTGCGTAAGTTTGCAGAACCGTACACCAATGGTTGCGTGTGCGCAAGTGCGAATCGCGACGCGGCAATTATACACACATAGGAGTCCGCCACAGGCACGAATGAAGAGAAAGAGAAGGAGATAGAAAGAGGGAAACGGACCGGAAATGCAAGCTCTGCAATACGTAATTCGATGAAGTGGTCGGGTCCGGACTTCTCGCTTGTGTTCTTGACCGTTCATTCAAGAATTTCACGGTCGGCTCGCACGCCACGCTGCATGCTTCTCATGTATTATCAAGCTATGAATTATTGTATGAAAATTATTGTCCTCCCGCAAGTTATTATAGTAACTGATTTGACTAGGGATTACAACCGCTATTGTCTCCTAAGTATTTGTGGCTCGCTCGCTTTTAGGCTCTTAGGCCCTTATTTCATAAATTCGTGTATACAAAATGCATTCCATTGTTTACCCGCACGTCCATTTACTAATAATATTTATGCATGCGGAGAGCCAGTGCATTGTGCGCTCGAATAGCAAAAAATTTTGTGTTACTGTAAATGCAGGAAATGAATTAAGATACCGCAAATCAGATAAAGTCCTTATATTCTATTCATTATCATCTGTTTTAAAAACCGTTCTCGTATTAGCATGTTCATTAATATTTAAATATTACATTTTCAATAATAAATAATACCCACTAAATAATTAATATATATTTTGCCATTAGACAATAGAGTTGAGCCATATTACAGTAGTCAATTAACAAGTAATTTTAAATTTTTAAAATATATTCACAACAATGTTTTGTTTAGTTTTTGTCGTTGTCACTAATATTTATAGAATAAATCAGTCTTGGATGATAAAAGCTAGTGCAAAGTTATAGTATTAATTTTTAAAAATTAAAGAAATGTTTCAACTTGAAAGTAACGTTCATAAAAATATTCTACTATTCTAGTCTCGTTTCATAAAAAAATTTCTTTCATTGCGAGTTTGGCTTCCGGTAGAAACGGTTTATTAAAATACAATACTGTAAGCCATGATTGATACACATTGAAATAAATCAGAGGGCAATGAACTACTAGGTCTAGTAGTCTACTTATAGCAACAAGATTCAATGTCACAGACTTATTACAAACTTACTGATTTTCTTTAATATTTGCCGCAACATTATTATTCTTTAATTAAACACTGCAAATATATAATTATTCTAGAATTTTTAAGAAAAGTTTATTTCCGATATAGAATATACGGAAAAGTTTAAAATTAAACTCTCTCGATCTACACGGGCGAATGTAAACCTAGTTCCGATCGAATTGCAATGCAATTTTAACAACAAAGGTGAGTACTATCAAAAAGGGAGATACGCCAAAATTTTGTTTCTAATTTAATGCTAGATAGATTATATTACAATAAAAGTATTATAAGTCTTCAAAAATCTGTGTAAAAAATATATTCTATGAAAATAAGATACAAAATAATTGATATAGATATAGTTATTGAGGTAGTTGAGCAGTCATATCGTTTATACGGATAGATCGTACGCAGCGCGTCAGCAAAAAATTCTCTTTATGTATACTAGATACACATAATCTTTTTATAATCTTTTAAATTATTATAATTGTTTGTAAATATAAATATAAATTGTAATCCCACCGATAGTTTTACTTTCGAAATCAATCGAGCTCAAAAACTAAACCAAAAAGTGCAGTTTTAAAAGAACAACTCGCAAAAGAAATTGGACTAATTTAATTAGATTGGTTCACTCGTGTGTAACATGGACGTTTTATCAATTTATTCCATATAATTAGTTGGTGATTAGCAAGGATTTATATTTCATTTTGTTCGCTTTAATTTGCTGTGTATATACATATATATATTTATGTATATTAGATAACTACAGTGTAACTCGATAGACTATTAAAATACAAATGGTATTCAGTTTTCCTATTTTCAAGCCATAAGTAGTACAAGTAGTAGTGGTTGAAATGATCGGCAACGGAAGACTTTCTACAAGTACTTCGACATTAAAGAGCGGCTTATCTGAATAATTCGCGGAGTTAAAAAGAACAAGGATGTCAGAGGAGACAATGCGAGCAGTAACCGGAGCCGAATCCTGCGCACTGGCCCACGTCCGGGACAATAAGCGAGAGATGCGCGCAATGTGCTTTACTATCTTTGAGCCCTGCGGGTAGGGGGATGAAGCGAGTGGAGCACGTTTTTCCCCCACCCCCCGGGAGCGGCAAACGTGGGATTGTTTGGATGCGCAAGCGGCTCTGGCGGCCTTACCTTGCTATCTCTCGTCGTGGTGTGATAGTAGTAAACGAAGCCGGACATCCAAGCGCAGGAGACTAGCAGGACTATCTTCACATTTCGCCGCATGTCTGCCCCGGTGGAGCGCTGGCCCTCGCGGGCTCCCTCGCACTCGTTGTCACTGTCCCAACCTAGCGTCGCGGGGCCGAGCGCCTAGTAGTAAAAGTCCGTGCGGCCGGCCCTTAAAGCGCGCCACGCGCCGGCACCTCTATAACCTCGAGCGCGGGCGGGATTTGTTTACGAGGGCCCTCGCGGCGCTCGCGGCGCGCTGGCTGCACGTCGAGTTGCCGCTGCGCGCGGCGGGCCCGCATTTAACCGGGGGGGGGATGAGGAGGCGCGGGCGGGGTCAGGCCCAGCCGGACGGCATGGCAGGGCCAACTGGGGCTGCCCTCGGCTCAGCGCCCGGGGCCGCGCGCCATAACCTAGAGCGCCGAGCCGCGTCCTGCGTCGCCGTCGGGGCAGGGCGCGCGGGTCTGACGGCGGGCGGCTGCTGCTGCTCCGGGACGCGCACTGTTATTACCCGCCGGCAGGCGAAGCCATACTAAGGCGGAACGCGGATTTCGAGGAACGAGACCCTCGGCTCCGTGTGTATGTGCGCTCGCCCCCCTCGCTGCGCGAGATTGCGCGCGCGCCTATCTCGGGGGCCCTGCCGCCACGTTGTCTTCTCCTTCTCCCCCGGCCGCGCCGGCGCTCTCCGTCCCACCTTCGATTTTTCCCGCTCGCCTGTGTTGGTCCGTGCGCCCGTAGGTGTGACCGCGGGCAGGTGTGCGGCCGCCCGCCTCGCCCCCACTCGCCCGCCGCCCTGCCTCGGTGTGCACTGTGCACGGAGCCAGTGCAGCAGACCACAAGCTCCGCGGCCGGCCCGCAGCAGACAGCTAATGACGCCCGCGCGGCCGCCAGGTGGCGCCCCCGGGCCCTCGGCCCACTTTTCGCCCACTGCTCTAATAATCTATAAGAATTTTCGGCATTCAAATCGATGCTCCCCACTAAAGCCCAGCTAAACTCAAGCTATTCAATTTCAGTTTAATAAACAGTTAAGGAAATATCGTTCAACGCTAACTCTTTAATGGCTTGTTCCGCGTGATTGCTCAAGGATAACATTTAAATTCGGTAAACCGTTCTTTGTAGTTTCCAACTTGTGCTCGATCTATTTAGATGCTTTCTTTTACATCTACATAAAAACACTGCCGAGATCTGTACGTCTAATGTTACTGATTAAACTGCAAAGCTTTATAATTTATTGCAATAAATATGGATATGTCGGTATATTTATGTTTTGCAACGAGCGTAGAAAGTAGATTGCTTCGTTATAACCGGGACGTACTTTAGAAGCCATTATTCGCGCGAATGAAATAATATTTTACGTAAGTGTGACACATTTTTTAACAAATTCTTGGAAGCGATTCCAAACAAAGCCAATTAATATCAAAATTTAAGACTAAATCGCCAATGTATTTAACGGATCACGTTACTAACGAGAATACTAGACCAGTCAATAAAGAGGTAAACGTTTATTTGACCGCAAGTCCGCATATTCCTTCTTAAATAACAAAGCTGAAAAATTCACGATTAAAACGCATTGTACTTATACGATGTTATTAATGTGGAATAATACAAAGTAATATAAGTGTAAAATGAAAGTTATACAAAAATTTAAATATTAATGAGTTATTTCTGTGCACATCCAGTATAACTTCGTTATTTATACAAAATAATCAAAATAATAAAAACAATATTCAAAAGAATATGTTAATATGTTAAAGAATATGTTAATGTTTGCCCGATAAAATATTTTCAAAGAGTTATATCTATATAACTATTATATATATATTCTATAATAAATATAAATATTGTTAAACTGTAGCTTTATTTTCACTCGCTAGAGGAATATATTATACTCTAAATGCAATATTATAAAAAAATAATATTAATACGAATATATTTTTATATCAATAGATCCACATATCAAAGAAACGTTTTAGAACATTTGTTCCTTCATAACTTCAATTTAATATTAATAGTATCAATAGACTTCGTCAATTCAAAACAGACAAAAAGTATGAAATAATATGAAATTACTTTTCTTTTGACTCATTTATTCTATAGAAAACAGTACAAATAATAAGCTGAATAAATTTCTCTATCGTGTGCAGGTAAAAGCTGTTTCGAAATATTTCTTACTTAAAAAACCTGTGTTAACTATCTACGCGTGGATTTTGTCATAGAAAGTCCTCCAAATGCAGATCGATGATGAGAAACTCGCAACAGCATTGCGGGACGCGTTTCCGATTCACCGCTAACTTCAAAAGTTCCGAATCAGACTTTAATTGCTAACTTGGCGCTGTATGAAACGCGCCCTGCAGCATCGTCGAGAACTTGCGTCGTTTCCCTTTTGCACCCAAGCGCGCGGAAATTAAAGTTTCTCCTGTAGGAAAGTCAACGGTGAATTTAATTACTTGCTAATCGATAAGCCTCAGAAAACTCTATAAAAACTTCCCCCTTCCTTAGGCTCCATTATTGAATTAAAGTATATTTTTCAAAATCACCTCTTCTCCGCACTCTGTGTAAACTTAAAGCTTCAATGCAAATAAATCTACTTTTTCATTTTTTAGAATGTACTTAATTGCTTGTACTTTCATTATCGATAAAACCATTAAACTAATACCTGGCATTGAACAGATAGACTTTAAATTACTGCTAGTTGTTGATTGTTAGTTGTTAATTGTTCCTTTAATCTAAAAGTTTATATACTTTACATTAGTTCACTTTCACTGTTATGTAATTAAAACAATCTATTTGATAGGAAAATAACATCTAACATATTAATCACTAATATTTATGTATTATGTTATTTAATACAAATATATGTTGCTTGTATAAAATTCTTAGGAATTATTTTCTTTTTTTATGTATACTTGTATCCCATCCCATATACCAGTCAAATGTAATTATATTTGAATTCGCATTCGTTCTTATTAAAGTTATGTTATATTATATATTTTTTGGTTACGCACATTAAGCACATAACTGCGTCGTAAGTATTGAAGAAAGTTAGAAAGCAATAAAACTTATCATTAATGAGCATGTTGTTTAAAACCTCTTATCAAAAATAATATTAATATTTATTAATTACTACTTTTTAGAAGCTTTGTGATTTAATTTTATTTAAATTAACATTTTAATTGTTGACTGAAGTTCCAAAAGCTATATTGACTTTTGACATTTTGACATTTTTGACGAGATGAGTACTTGTAACTGCAGGACACCAATTTCCTAAAATATTGTGAAATATTTACTGGAAAGAAAAAATAAAAATAAATCCTGTTTTGAAAGTATTTATTCCGAGCTAAAATATATTTATTTTAATCAAAGCTAAGTTTCAAGTCCATGTAAAAATATGTTAACTAATATAATTAAAATTTATTATGAATCATACAAGTTTTTGTTGAATTTTTGATATTTCACTTTGGGTTACAATAATATTAATTGATATTACAGTCATTAAATTCTGAATTCAACTAACATTTGTTAATTATTCTACTAATATACTAATAAATATGTTTTAAAACAGCTTGAAATCACTATTCACACATATACAGTAATGCCTTATAAATTTCGATTCTTATTTGAAAATACTGGAAATCGTAGAATTACTGCCGAGATTACTGCATTAATACTATTTATATTTGTAAATATATAAGACTTTAATTATTTCCTATATACAAGCAAAAATATAAAGCAAAATAGTTGCAATAAATGAACTATTGTATAAAATCTTTTGTATACGCGTCATTTTGTACATGGAAAAATCCGCGCAAGAACAAAAAAGAACCGAAATGTGAAGTACTCAAAAAGCTTTGTCTCGACGCCTCGTAACTTGATACAGCTCACGCATAAATGTATATTTGAAAAATTTTGACTACCAGAATATTCAATTGATTGCGTAGCTAGGCTATTTCTATTTTATTCATTTTCTTTGGGATAGTCCGAGAAAAAATGCCGCGTGGTGCAGCAGATCTGATCGTAATTTTTATTTTAGCATTTCAAAGGATCAGGCAAAAGGAGTGTTTTCAGTGATTCGTTTATAAAATAGAGCGTAAGCAAATGAAAATGAAGTATTGATTTTTATACATATAGAAATTTTTTCTATAGTTTTGCGGCCGGTGGTATAAAAGAGATGCGTGATATACGTGCAACATTTTATAAAACGAACGTAAATAAATCATCAAATAGCGAAATCCGAATTTTTTGACCAAAATAAAAAATACGAAAATCTCACGGTATCGTAACTTATTTAAATATGTGCAATATTTTACTTTCAATTCATTTTTTCATTACTCTATTTGCTAATAGACCCCAACCGATTATATAATTTTGATCTTCATTAAATCGATGACTAAATCAATCATCATTAGCTCTGCATTTTTTAAAATTCATATACCTGTAATAAGATTTATAAATTTTAATTCAATATATTTATGAAATAGAGTATGCATATTTTGATTTATTGTATCTTTTCCAAGATATTAAGTATTGAATAGCTTCTTCTTCAGCTTAAACGATACACGCACCGAGTTATGTAGTAATACAGATGTCTTAGACATATATATACGCATAGAAAATTATTTTATTATATCTACTTTTTCCAATTTTTATAAATAAAGCTAAAAAGGCATCTGTTTTATTGCATGTTTATAACAATGAAGAGTATTTAAGCCCGCACCAATCATTTTTTTAATGTTGATGCACGTATAGATAGACTTAATGGTCGGACGATTTCATAGACATGCGTGATATATGTTTTAATTGCATAAGTATTTATACGTATGTAATCTAAAATTGCTATAACTAAACAAAAAAAACACCCGAAGTACCATTAGACCCGATAAGTGGAAAGAAGAAATAGTTTTCCAATTTGTAGACCAATTAGATTTCTCTCTCTCACTTTTCTAACTCTCGTTATAATGATTTCATCAGAGACGTATAAAAATAATTCTCACGCACTGGAGCTGGCGCCAAAAACGCTTGAATATTCAATTCAAAATCGTCTCGTAAATTTAGCAATTCGCTAGTAATTGTATTTCTCGCATTTACGATGCATAAATTTTACTTTCCTCGCTTGGAAGCGAGCTTCCAAGCATAATCTCAATCTTGGTGAGTAACCCCCAAGTTTCATGGCGTGCGCGTATTAAGATTCCATTAGGAAGAGGCGCAGTTATTTCATGACTTGACACCTTGACGTCATCATCCTCGCGGGCGGGTTTCCGCAGAACCTCGCACTAGCCGAGTCCCGAGGCCCGATCTCCCATTAAGCGCCGATAAATAACCTTTCCAATTATTTTTCTCGCGCGGAGGCGCCGAAGTGGCTGCCGGGCCCATAAACCATAGCGCGGCCCCGACCTCGTGACGTCTTTCTCCGGCGTTCCCGAGCGCGCGCGCGCGCAACGTTAAGCTGGATCGCGCGCTCACGCGAGCATCGGCGCCGGCGAATTATCCGCGCCCGATCAAAGACTCGACGGACTTTCACCAATCTCGATCCCCGTACACCGGCGACTGTATCGCAGGAACGCGCGTCGCGTGCACTGCGGCGCACAAGGGGGATTTCGTGATGCACGCGCAACGCATGAGTGGGCATATGTGTACTGCACTGTGGCTGTATTCATGTCGCATCTGCCCGCTACTGGCACGCAGTCGAGAGAAATTTACGATCGCTCTGGGCCACCGCGTCGCCGCGAAAAAGATTGACTTTCGTCTGCATGCCATATATCCATGCTCCATGCCGCAATAGGAGCTGCGCTTCTGCAGCTGCAAATATTTACTCAATCCTCTTGGAATTTTTTGCATTTTCCGAGAGGCTCGCACGTGCATGCCTACCTCGATACCGACAGTATTTTATAAGCGCGCCAGGCCCGATGCCTCTTTACGGTGGCAAAGAAGCCACAGGAGGGAGAATGTGAGAAACTCGGGCCGTTCGACAAGCCCACCTCGATAGCTTGCCGCGGTGTGCAACAAATTTATGATAAAATTCACGAAAAGTTTATGTGCGTACATGCTACTAAAATATAAAATATCTTTCTAGCTGTATAAAACGATAAATCAAATCGCGCGTGCGAGTTGATTTGAAGATGGCCATTTATTGTTTGGAGTAAGGCTATTAAAACTGACAGCTGCATGTACCTAACAGATGTGTCATATGGAAATACAGTGTCTTTTAAACGCAGTACATACAAATGAAACATATATAATAAGATAATTTTATTAAAATGCATTGAGCTTGTTAAAAGGCTGTCATGTGCACAAAATGTAGACTTTCTTTCCTGAATTTAAAGGATATTAAAATGTACTTTGTTTTGATTAATTGTTTTGAATATAAACATTCTTTAATAGTCATATAAAAGATATTAGGCAATATGTTTATCTTGTACAGTAACGCGGCGTTAATTATCAATAAATATGTCTCTTCAAAATTTAATGAATAATAATTATTTCTTACATAAGTCGGGATGAGTTGCAGTTTGTCTATAAAATATTATGCTTATGAAATATATACCTTTCTTTGCATACATTGACTACTGATACGCCTAAAGCGGTAACTATTATAAACGTATAAGAGATTTTCATTGGCAGTAGATCAGCGTAGTTTTGGAAACTTTATACTGAAAAGAATATGATGCATAAGATTTGCACAAATTATGAATGGCTGATATTAAAGTACTATCATTCTAATTATGATTCTCTTGATAACGTTATTGTACTTTATTGAAAGTTTCTTTTTGATATAATTATAGCTACTGCGATGATAGATTTAAAAACGCAAAAGTAATTATGAATGAAATTCTGGTATGAAAATCAGAGTAATTTTACTTAGATTCGAACTTAGATCAATTATGCCACGAATTCCAATAGTCCTTGTATCCAATTTGGAAGGTTAATGTCGACCTTTATTAACATATGATTATAACAAAATTAGATATTTGTACTTGAAATTCTTAATTAAAAATAGTATTTTAATTTCAATTATCTAGATAGTTCAATATAGAAAACATGATGATGTTACAAGGCCCTACCATAGTAAAAATATTGTAATTAATGCAAATCTATATTATAGGGTAAAGTATATTAATGATTTCAAGAAAACTTACACCACAAGTAATTTAAAAGTGTCCCTGTTAATCTTTTAAAATATGGTAAAGTTTATTGCATGCATTACATTTTAATATCGATTTTTTCGAGAATTTTCTCAAATATCTCTTTAATATAATTCAAAATTAATATCATTTAAGAAAAGTTTATTGATAATACTACAATCTATTTAAAGTTCGATAATATTATATAATTTGAATTTTAGTAACTCAATAAGCAAATCATTTTATTTTGGCGATTTAATTTGCTGTGGAATTGAAGTGGTAAAATGTATAACTACGTGCGGTTTATACATTTCACTTTGATTAAGTTTCCGGTCTTTTAAAAATTTATGAGCACATAAAGTTTAAATAATATTCCGACATTTTGGTTTCGGATTATAACTGCGGTGTAAAAACTTTAAGTCAATTTTCAAATGCAAGCACCTTGAGCAAAATAATTAATAATTTTATTTTATACTAGGTTAAAAATATATAATATCTTATATTTTATTTAAATTTTAAATAATTATAGTAACGATTTTATAAAATAAAAAAAATAATGTAAATCTTAGAAGTGAAAATGATATATTTTGCGTCAATAGTTAAAAATTATTTTACTATCAATATATTTTACAGTTTTTTTATAACGAAATTTGTTTACATAAGCATTTCAAATTTGAACTAAATTACAAAAGTTAATCAAAATTTATTCAGTCAATAAAAATATAATATTTTTTATTTTTTAGATAAAAGATCAGTTGAAAGTAAATTAAAATATACATTAATAATCGATTATTGAACAAATAATACGCACTGGTTAGTGATAACGATTTCAAATAAATTATTAAAATTATCAATTATAATCTAAATAGTTAAACTAATCAGTATTTTTCATGTATTCAATATGATTCGGAAAGATATTAAAGTTTTCATTTATAAATAGTATTATAAATTGATCATATTTGAAGTTTTTAAATTTTTTTTTAAAAATTCTATCGCATATAAAGTAAAACTAGGTAAAAATGACTAACTTTTAAAGGTTACTTCCTATGTTTACGATTATTAAAATGGATCATTGTTTAAATCTTTTTTATAAAAAATACTTTCAAATTCACTTATAATATGTATTATTTAATATTTATATTACTTTTATTATTTTATACTAAAAAAATTGGATTTATTATTATATATTCTTGAATCCATTTAAAATAGCTCTTGTACATATAGGTGTATTGCATTATCTAATCTAACTCTTACCAGACAACCTCGTACCCGTGCAGATTATATGCTTTCCAACCGCAACCTGTCAATTAAGTCACATAAATTCCTAAATATAAATAATGTGAATCCATATTACCGCAATCACGCTCGGCATCCAAGCGTTTGAGTGCGATCCACGTTTTATATCCGTACAATCATGGGCAAGCTCTTCTCCTGACGAATCCGTGACGTGCTAGCGAAATTTTATGATGCTCGCTCTGGAGATTTTCTTGAAAGGTGGTTCGCGGAAGATCCTGTGCACGATCTGCACGATTTTCGCCTTGCACAGTGCAACGATCCCGAAACGTGTCAAGTAGGACACTTAATTAGAAATCGATTGACTGTTCTGGCATCGGTGCTACCCAACTGATCGGTTACTCCATTATGCGTGTTTCGCTTCTCCTGGTACTCTCACCACGACTATTCGTTTGCTGATAAATTCTACCACCTGCATTCTACACTGACAACTTTCATTTTTAATTATATTCAGGTCCACGTGCGCGCATTTAACGAGCCGCCGTGTGATGTATATCAGTCGATCTTAACGAGCCCTGAATTAATACAAAATTTCTCCGTGCTAAGTTTAATTTACCAACAGACTTGCAATGTAATCGTAAGATTTTAATTTTTATTTATTATTCTATCCTGTTATTCTGTATGTACGTCAATATTGATTAAACCGCTATATCAGGAAGAATCAGCACATCATAATATATGCATACATGCCGAGATACGTGCGTACATTCATACATACACACACGCTAAGAATTATTAATTGCAGTTGTTCATAATTTTAGTATACAAATATGAGTAATGACTATCTTTAATGGAACTTAAAAAACTTTAAGGATATCAGGACTGACTGCCAAGTATATTACAAAGTATAATTTTATTTGTCATTAATCATCATACAGTTATGATAATAGGACTACAAACTAAATACCTAATAATTAATCTTATAAAGTAGTTTTCTTAATTGTGCTTTATTTTTTTTTGTATGTAGTCTTTATATAATATATACACGGTATTTTTTAATAAATGCAAAAATATGCATTTGACGGAGTGTGCCCAAATAATAAAAACTAACAATAAAGTTTAACGGGAAACTGAATCTCGTCCAACTTGCCTCTGGCACCCAAAAGTAGCGTATTACTCAAAGGTACTTGACGAAACAGATAATTTTTGTGCGAAAGCGAGAAATTGCCGTGGTTGCACAACGATATGGCGTAACCTGCATTTTCCATTTGCCCTGATTGTTCTGCTTGGTATTTCGGTGGCGAGTCGCAGCGATTGAGGATCTGCTCGATCTTCACGCTTTTTCTCGCGTTGTCGTCTTCCCCAGCCTGTGGCTCCTCCTTTTTCACAGTCTTTTCACTCGCAGCTCTACACAGCTCGTCCACGTAGTACTCTAGCGGAAATTCCGTGATCGCCCTGCGTGGGACATTTGTGGTCTCACGAAACTCCTGGACGTTGAGGGTGGAAACGACTTTGGACAGACTTTTTATTACCTTACACAGTACGTGGTTCTCGTCAACATTCTTTCTTACTCGAACTTCTAAACTGCCAGCCTATGTAAATTTTTAATGTTTTTTAGTAACTTTTCAGTTTGTAATCTTGGAAAATGAATAATTATCAAGATATAAATGTAGTTTAGTTGAAGTCAGGTATTAGTGTATGGATTATGTAATTTATCTTTGTAAAGTTAATTGTTTGATTTGACATAAATTAATGATTATAAAATACAAAATATACTTACTAACTTTCCAAATGACTGTATCCAAAATCTTTCATTTCTGAATTCCAGTACACCATCGATAATCAGAGCTTCACGTAAACATTGATCTAATTGTTCACTCATGCGATAAGATAATTTCTATGTGCATAATAATAAAAATAATAAATATATATTCTTTAGATAGAAATTAAACTTTGTATAAAATATGTTCAAGAGGGAATATTTTACATATGCTACTATTTGCGAATTAAATTTTTATGCATGTATATGCGAAAACATAATGTAGTTTTGATAAGTTTGAATATTTTTTTAAATACAAACTTTAAGAATAATGATTGCGGTGAAGAATACCAGAGGTAACATTGATGCTACAACTAGACCGACCATTGCAATAGCTCCGGCTTTATCAATATTATACATATCCCTAAAACAATATGTCTATATAAGATAGTTTCGTAAAACATGTCTTTAGCTAGTATAAATTAATTTAGATTTGTATTGAAATTATATTAAAATATAGAATTTATTGTAATAGTTAATTGTATAAAATAATAAATTAAATATTAAAAGTATTGTTATAAATCAGGACTTATAATATTTATGTACAGAATGGTAAAAATTAACGAATCTTGTTCGCTAATACACAAATATAACGATAAATAAATTGCAACCACCACTAATTTAACTTTATATAATTCATACCAATAATGTATAATGAAGTGAATTCCGCAAAGAATGGAAAAACTGATCAAATTTGCACTCAGTATGGGATTAACACCTTTTACAGTAGGACATGGTAGAGCCTTGCACAACATATGATTTAAACCTGCGTCTGGATACGCAATAATTGTTGCGACGTGAGAAGCTAATCCTAGAGCAGCTCCTATTGCTAACCGTCCTCTGGAAAAAATAACGGCAAATTTGTTAAGTTATAAGTATTTCATATTAAATATTTTATTATTTAGTAAAAGTTATTAGTAATAAACAAATACAAGTATAATTAATATATTTTTAAACCTTCTTTAATCGCATTATTGATGAGTACATCACGTCGAAAAGTCTTTTACTTTAATTTATACATACAGCTGTTTATATAGTTTCAAAAAAGAATTTAATTACAATATTTTACTTCATTAAATAATTTTGAAAAAAATCGAAATTGCACCACTGTACATACGTACAGTATGTTTCAAAATTCATTGGTTATGTAGAGCTATTTAAATCTCAGTTTGAAAGATTACATATAGTTGAAACATATTTCTTTCAAAAAGTTGAATTTTTATTATGTTGACTTTTAGAGAGTTTATGATTATTTCTAATTTAATCTAATAATAATTAGACAGATTAAGTGTACATAACGAGGTACATAAGGTCCTTAGTCTGATGAATTAGAAGCCACACCTGTAGCTTTATACAAAATTTCTATCTCATTTTAAGAAGAAAACTTTTCACTCTACCAAAACAGTATTTTTGTCAAAAATGTAGCCTCCATGTAACCGAGTTCGAGAGTAGTTCCCTCCCTCCTGTACATGATTCTCTCATAGAGAACGTTTAAAATATTAATGTTTATAAATTATATTTCACCGTAGAGAAATAAAAAATAGTCTTATATATATTTGTATAATAACTCATTCTCATAGTAATGAAACACTTATCATATTTATAAATAGATTCCTGTACAGAAGTCATTTCATATTTATTATCAATATGGAAACTTACTTGCAAAATAGTAGTTTTTATCAAACTGAAATAGAAAATATTAATTCTTAAATCAATTGCACTTTGATATAATATCGTAATAAAATGGGACATCCGGATTGCGAGGACAACCAAGAATGCTTATCATAAAGTTTGCTCATACTTATAAAATTTTAAAGCTACGTAACTAAGACTACATTTTACAATTGTAGCTCTTCGTCCAGGAATTGAGCATCATATAATTCATGCATAACGAGCAAAAACACTTCTTTGACGAGTGCTTAATATAAATTTCCTCTATTCAGCATTCTTTTATCGCTATCATACAGTGTATTATTTATGCAACAATACTTGATGTATATAAATAAGCATTAACGGGATTTTTAATATTTGTTATCCATTTCTGCTCTACATAAATCATTACGATATTGAATTCGTTATTACAGATACTATCTTTAAAAGAACTCAAAAGCGAATGAAATTTTCCGTGGAAGAATATATCGGAAATATGTTTTGGTGTACAGATAGCACGATAAAGCTCGATGAAAAATTATTGTAAATTTATATTTGGGACTAAATTAGATAATTTAATTATTAAACTGAAAAATTATTTTAAAATATACTTACTCATGCACAATTATATGTTGATTGATTTTTGACATAGCTTCGATAGCTATGACAAACCCAATGATCAAAGATAAACCAGAAAAGAGGAAAAGAGCCAAAATTTCATATTTTTCGAGACCAAGAGCCGAAATGGATGTGGCGGCATCACAGTATTTGTAATAAAAAGCCTTAATAGCAATGAAACTATCTTCATTTCCAGTAGTTAAAAATGACGAATACCAAGCTTTGGCTTGATATAGCTGGGGTTGCGATTTGCTTTCGGATTTGCACCGGGTTAAAGATGCGAATGTCAACGTACTACATCTGCGGTCGAGACCGTGAAAGTATAAAAGTTTATGATTTTCTCGCAAAGTATTTTGTTCTACCCAGACAGAAATGAAGCAAACTATCAAAGAAAAAACGTTAAAAGCTACCGTATTCACATAAGCCTTGAATGCTGCGAACAAAGTTAGAAAATCTTATATTAATGAGTCACATGATGAAGATTTTAAATACTTAGTATTTATCTCCACAAATTATAGATAAAAATTTTAATCTCAACATAATTTTTTCAACAAGTTTTTTAAAGTTAACTCATTTATAAAAGGAATAATATAATATTTTATAATATACTATGCTCAAAATTTTAATAAACTATTGAATTTGCAAATATCACACTATTAAAAATGGATTCAATTTTATCTGTCATAATTTGTACTAACCCAAACTGTTTGAAGTAGTTGACCAATCCCACAGATAATAGACAACTACACAGTTACAAAACATAAAAAAAATTATTCTACGACTTTTTTGTTGTTTGAATAAATTTAGTATTTCGAATATAAGACTATGTACATCTTCATTAGCAGCTTTAAATCCTAAAAAGAAAATAAAATAAATACATATATTTACATTTGCAATTTTGAGAAACTGAAATGTATATAGAAAACAATATAAATTTTTTAATTAAATTAAAATTAATTTATTGATTTTTGAAAGTGAGTGTTATACTAAAATATTATTAAATACTTACCATTTTTATTAACAATCGCCTTGCCACTTTCGACTCTGTCATTGAAAATCATCATGCTTCCATACATTTAGATCACAATTCCGATTGCACTTCAATACATTGTTTCTTATCGATTTATTTACTAATTTGCAATGTAGTAGTAGTTTAGCAAGATTGCATTATAAACGAGTTACAAAATTCTTTCAACTACTAATAAAATAAGTAGCTATATTATTGTTTAAATGTATGCAGTTCATAAAAATATTTTTAAATGCAAATAATTAGTTATGTATATATAGAATAATTTTATAATATTTATCAAAAATTATGGTATTAAACATATGTATTTATTTTCTAAATTTTAGATACTAAAAACTAACGTACACAATATTAATCTTACTTGCATGATATTATTTTAATAACATGTTATCTCCATGTAAATTTCTAAGATTAGCAAGAAAAAATCATTTTAAATCACTACGAACCTTCAATTTTTTGCTGTAAACTTGTATGATTCTGCCCTCGGAAGGAAATAGTTATATTCTGAACCGTGTCTAAATACTGTAAGAATATTAAATACCCCATCATACGTAAATATTTAAATTAATAATTGCAGCGCGTAATTTACGTAGCAGTTCTTGAAGCTTCGCGACATACGGTTATATCAATCCTGCTTACTTCGACGAAGTGAGATAATTTTTGCGATGTGCTCTCAGTTCGCAAAACTAACATATCATATAACTGTACACGTGGACGAGCCAACCTTAGTGGATTAGACACTGTAAATTCCACGCTAATAATTTAAATATAAAATCGCTTTGCTATTTTGAGAGCATATATTATTGATTTTATTCAATAGTTGTCTAATTTTAAATTTAAAGATCATAGGCTAGGATTCGAATTAAAATGTTTGAGAAACACTAACCCTAAAACAGCACCTAAAATAAAAGAATTTAGATCTTAATTTTTTGAATCTTAAAGTTATAAAAAAAATTTTTGGAACTTTTTTTTTATACATAAATTTTGTAAAAATTTAAAATTATTTAATTTGCAAAATATTTTTATTGTTACATAATAAATAATTGCATTGCTAATGTTTTAAATAATGTTAATATTAGTTGTTTTTAGTACAATAAAATAAAAAGGATGATGTTAAACAGAAATTTGTGTTCAACTGTGATCTTCTAAAATTTTAAAATCAAAATCACGCGGTGGGGCGAGCAAAAGCACACTATAATAATGTACAACACTTAGCGCCATCTCGGGGAAATCACCAAAGACTAAAATGTTCGATTTATAATAAGCATAACAAATAGGATCCACAAAACTGCTTGCCTATACTTCTCGATTTCATCAGCTGATATTTCATGATAGATTGGTGTCTGAACTTTCAACTCCACTTTTTCAATATGAATCAATATCTTTATACGAAATGGTAAGAAATTTCAAGAATTTGAACTGTTCTCGTAAATAAGCTTAAGTGTGTATATCCTCATTCTAAGCAATTTTGTAAGCGCAAATACAATTATATAGCGTCGATAAAACAGTGATAAAATGTATAACTATTATTGCTGTGCTTACAGTCGTTTATTTGAATAGCGGCACTATATATGATCAATTTCGAATTTTCGACTTCATCTCACATAGTCGCTGTAAACTTTTGCACTTTGCACGTTTAATTTGACTGTTTACTTGTTATAAAAACTGAAGGTCCCATATGCAAAAAGTAGTTTTTGCACACTGACACTGTTCTGGCCAATTTTAAGCCTTTATTAATTATTATTTATTAAAAAATTTACTGATGTTTTAGACTTTTTATAGCAAATTGAATTTAGTTGAATATCTTTTTTCTAAAGGATTTTCTTAGTTCTGCTTTAGTATACATAAAATCCTTTTTTATTTATATATAACTTTCTCTATATTTTACTTAAATAAACAAAATATTACAATAAAATTCTCATTGTTAACATTCTAGGCACAACTAAAGTGTAATTAAATGAATTGTTATATTTAAAGTTTACTGTTGGGTTATTTTTTAATTCCTACAACATTTTTAGCGCATTTAAATTCACATGGTGATAGGAATGGATGCAACGTAACCAATTATTCATCGTGGAGTAGACCCAAGAGTTCTTTAGAGGTTATGAAGTTCTGTCAAAGTGCTGTCTATTTGAAATAATATTATTGACAGGTAACGTCAATTAAAGGTAGATAGTAAAGTGAATAATGGAATTTAGTCACTTGATTTCAATATCTCAAGTCGATAATATTATATTAACTGACAAAACAAAAGACAAAACAAAAAATTGTAAAATAGAAGGAACACTGTGTATTAGTGGACATCACCTTATTGTTTCAGACGGACAAAAAAATAATCGACAGGAATTATGGGTAATTATTATTTATTTTAGTTTTATAATAATTTTTTTTTATTTTATTACAAATAAAACAATAACATTTCCATATATTGGTTTATTTTAAAGTATAGAATAATTCTCATTCATTGCAAATTTATGATATATAAAATTCATAATCAATATTCATAAAGTATTTTATTGAATTACAAGACTTGAATAAAAAATAATGTACCTTGAATCGTTTTATCATTATTGTTGTATAACTTATATTAATATTTCTTACATTGTACTGAACTTAATTTAAACGTAATGTTATTATTTGAATTTAAAATGCTTATTTCTAACAATTTCTTGAGCATTTATTCTATGAGTAGTTATTTTATAAACTTTAAGTAATAATTATTAGTTTTTTATTTTATTACTAAATATTAATAGAATTATGTTTTTAATGTGTATTTTCATATTATTTATTATATTTTTTAAATAACTAAAAATTATATGTATATTATAAGTTATTTATTTAGAATTTTTTAATTATTAGCTTCTGTGTCGCAATATCGATGTTGTGGAAAAGAAAACAAATAATCAGATACCTGGAGGTAGTATAATATTAAAATGCAAAGATTTTCATATATATCAATTGGATTTTGGATCCACCATCGACCTGATGAAAGCAATTCAATCCATAGAAAAATTATTATCTCTTGGTAAATCTATTTTCAAGAACTAAAAATTATTAATTAAATTACCCAATATTCAATGTATATAAAAAATGTTATGTTTGTTATATTATATCCAATAATGTTTTTCAGATCAAACATCTCAATATCCATTCTTCTTTAGACCACAATTTTTGAATAATGCAAAAGTACAAATAGAAGATGGTTGGACTGCATTTCAACCACTTTCTGAATGGTCACGCTTGTTAGCAGCACATGGAGATGAGTGGCGCATTAGTAATTTAAACAAAGATTATAAAGTTTGTAGTTCTTATTTTTCAGAAATCATTGTACCAAAACATATAAAGGATGAAATTATAGTTTCTTCAGCTAATTTCAGAGATAGTGGTAGATTTCCAGTGTTGTGTTATAGGCACGATGGAGGGGTACTTATTTATTTCATTGTACAAATTACATAAACATATTATTTCTAAATTTAATATTATGTCTACCAATATTATTTTTAGGGTATTTTAATAAGAAGTAGTCAACCTTTATGCGGTCCTACAGGAAAAAGATGTAAAGGGGATGAAATGTTGTTAAATTCCTATTTAAGGCCAGGAAAAAGAGGGTAAAATATTAAAATAATTATTTCAATTTACAAAACTCAATATTTATCTTTTTCTAATTCCTATGGATTTGTTCTTTAGTTTTATTATTGATACAAGAAGTCTGATTCAAGCTCAGTATGCAAAAACTAAAGGCGGAGGGACAGAAATAGATGCTGCTTATCCTCAATGGCATAAATCACATAAAGCTATTCCACGTTCAAATAATTTATTAGAAAGTTTTTCAAAATTAATAGAAGCCTGCAATGATGTAAACTCTTCTACCTCACAGTGGTTATTTAAATTAGATGGAAGTAGGTGGTTAACAGCTGTTCAAGATGCCATGAATGCAGCATGTGTTACTGCCCAGTGTCTCGAACAACAAACAGCAGTTTTGGTGCATGGTATACTAGTTATAAGATTCTATAGTATTGAAAATAAAGAAAATGGAGATATTTTATATAATGTTTGCTATCACTAGTGTAATTCATAAAATTTTTATTGATCAGTTAGTCTTACATTAATTTATTTTAAAATTGAGTATAAAGATGCTTCATGATTTTTCTGTATAATTTTCATGTTGAATTTTTAACTAATATAAATTTGAATATAATTGATGTTTTTAATTTATTTTAATTTTTCTTATTATCATTGTAAAAATTTCTTCATTTCTTTAAAATCCATGAAATGCTCATAAAAAAATTTCTTTCTAAATTCTACATGTCATGCCTTGAAATATACTTATTTCAAGTTTAATTAATATAACGCAAATTATACTAATTGTAAAAAAATACTATTTAATTCTCAAAATTGAATTATTTAAATTAAAAATGATTTTTTAGGTGGTAGTGGACGAGATACAACTCTTGTAGTAACTAGTTTAGTGCAAACTATTTTAAATCCAGATTGCCGTACAGTTAGAGGATTGCAAGCATTAATCGAACGTGAATGGCTACAAGCTGGACATCCATTTTATACTAGGACTCGTCATGGAGCTTATTATCCTTATAATCAAAATTCACAAGATGCCCCCACGTTTCTTCTCTTCTTGGATTGTCTTTACCAACTTCATGTTCAATTTCAATTAAGTTTTGAATATACCACTGAATTATTAACGGAAATTTTCAAGCACACGTATTCTTCAAATTATGGAACATTTTTAGGTAAATTTTTATCTGATTCAAATTTTTATATGAATTAAAAATACAATATTGTTATAGAAATTAAAAGTTTACTCTATTGTGATGTATAATTGTAGTGATGATTTCAATTTATATTGAAACTTGTAGGTGATTCGGAATTCGAACGAAGTCGTCTTAAACTATCAGTAAACACATGCAGCCTTTGGTCCTACATAAATCAACCAGATGTTCTAGAAAAGTACATGAATCCTTTATATGAACCAAATCCTGGAGTTATTTGGCCAAGCGTTGCACCGATAAGCATTGAGCTCTGGCGTGAATTATACTTAGGGCACACAGTTGCAGCACCTTGGGATGGTCTTTTACGATGTGCTCTTGATATTAAGAACGAATATCAGAATATTAAACGAGCAGCTGTAGAACTTCATCAGCAAGTACAGCAAGTATTGGAGGAAGCAAATCTATTACCGAATAATAGTCCATCGCCATCATCTGGCACAGCTTGCACTTATAACAATACACAAACAGTTTTACAAGGAGAGGCAATGCACTTAAAATTGTCACAAATAAATCTGGAACAGACTCAAAATACTTGATACAACATCGCTATTTATCTTTATGTGGATTATTATGAGGATTATCGCACACTGATTAAAAAGTTTAAGGAATAAAACCAATTTTTAGTAGTAAATTAAAGTTCAATTTAAATATATATTGAATTTCTTTTCGAGATTTTTAGTGTTTCACTTACTTTTCGAATTCTATTAAAAGCTAACTTAAAACTTTTAAATTGCTAGTAAAAAATACACATAATTAATGTTTAATACCGTTAAAAAATTTTTTGTAGTTAAGTATCTTTGAAATAATATTTATTATAAATACTTAACTTTACAAAAAAAATTTTATATAAAAAAGTGAAGCAATAGCTTTTTAAAAAAATTCAATATTGTGTATAGAATCTTAATTGATTTTGGCAATTAATGTGTTATTTAAATTGAACATTCAATCAATAAAATTCACATTTAAATGCAATAAGAATCATTAAAAATCATTACCATACTTTGAAGAAGGCTGCATTTAATACATGTACATTTTTGTACATATCCGATTTTTAGTTCATTTAAAGTAGATAAAAAACTAATATCTCTTTTAAATTAGCTTAATAAACTGAGATTTAGCTAAAGAATTTATCAGGAATATTCATAAATATTATTTTTTTGGAAAATATTTTAATTAATTAATCGTGCATATATTACTCTTTTATTATAAACAAGGATATTAAATTATCAAAAGTAGTCGAAATTTTAAAACTCGTGAAATTGATATCGTGAAAAATTGATCGAATAAAATGCAACATGTAAAATGAAATCAATTTGAAAAAATGGTAAAAAAAGAGACAAAGATCTAGTTATTCATGTGTATATACATTTATTACATAATCATCCAATATTGAAAACTAAGTCACAGAAAAAAGCGAAACAATTATTCTGAGACTATGTTTATATTATTTATTAAATATGTTATTTTGCTACTTATGTATCCAAATCATTGTAAATTTTTATTAGTTTTGGTTTTTATGACCAACTTATTAAAAATAATTTGGAAATACAATGTTAATAATTATAATATTACATCAAATTTAAAAAATGTCATTTTTGTATTTCATGAGGTACTCCAGTTCATCAAAACTGCCTGTACAGCAATTATGTAAATAAACTTAGCTATAATTTAAAATAAAAATAATATTTTTAATTTATGATTTATCATGACTTAAGTTAAAATTTTCATATTGTTATTATTAAATATCATATTAATTTATTGTTTAATAATGTTGTAAATTTTTATACTTGAATTAAAATCAAATTATATTTACATGTAATTTATATTATTCACTCAAAGGAAAATATATGTAATTCTTAATCTGAAATATTTTGTTTTTAACTAAGGATTATTGAATGCATTTTTAATCATTTAATACATATAAATTATATACACAAGTAAAACGTGCATTTTTGCAATACTGAATCGACGTTTAAAAATTATGAATAATAAAATAAACATGTATAATATCGTTATTAAAAAATATTTTTATCAACTGGCGGAAAAAAATCAATTTTAGATTCTAAGTGTATCGTAATCTTTATTTTATAAAAATTGATGTATTTTTTATTATTAATTTAATGTAGGACAAAAGTTAAGATTATTGTATGTATTATACAGATTTATTGCACTTTGAATAAGTATTTTTTATGAAAGACACAAAATATACGTAGTAATCGAATTGTTTTAATTTCATTGTATAACTATATAAAACTTTCTTCATTCATATTCTCCTTATTTCATTTTTTACATATTATAAGATATAATTTACTGCGTATTTCAAAGGTGAAATAATATACAGCAGTAGTTATACTTTATCAAAAGATTTTAATAGCAAATTTAAATCTACTGTATGCTATTTTTAATTGCAAATCACTAAATTACAAGTGAATGTAATTTATTGCATGTTTTGTTACAGTTTTTATTGCTTAAAAATTGAATTGTTTTTGAACATATATATGTGGACTTACATTATTAGACAGGTATCTATTATGGTAGAAATCTTATCTAGTTTTTAGCGAGTTTCTAGACTTAATATTTAATATCTAATTTCTGGTTAAATAAAAACATTAAGCATACAAAAGTGCACACATTAGTGCACCTGTCCTGTAATTATAAAAATTAAAGTAATATAATTCATACAATAAATATTTGAATTTGTTTAAAATTTTGAATAAATTGAATTTGTTTAGAAATTGAAAATGAACTTAGCTCAAAATTCTTAAATACAGTTATTAATTTTGGCTTTTTTTTACGAAAAGCTTTTTTCATTGTTGGTAGAGTAAAAAAAATCATAAGTTATTATTTATAATTCTCTTTTTTGTTATATTAGTTAATTAGATTTAGTGCATAAGCATTAAAATTTCAAAAATATGAAAATGATCAGAATATAAATGTAGAAGTTGACGCAAGGATTCTAAATGCTAGGACACTTCTAATCATTATTATACTCGAAGTTAATATAAGAATTTTTATAATCAACAGATTTCACTGAAAGAATGAAATATATGTATAGACTTCTAAAAGAAATAATACGAAATCAAAAATTACATAGTTACACAGGAATTTTTCATATTATGCAAAATTTTGGTTTATAATTCATCAAATAACTTAATATAAATTTTGTGTAGGCGGGTGCATAAGCACGTTGTATATATTAACCTTTTTGAACGTTGACTACCTGAAACTGCATAAAAGTGATGCGAACAAACTTGAAATCGCTCAGAATGGAAGTAGAAGGACAGGACCGGCAAGACATCAACTTGAAATGCCAATTTTATGATTGAACTTTAAACTCGTTTTACTTGAAACCATATTTTTTCATAACTGGATGCAATAAAATGTTTCTTTACCCATCAACATTTGAACAGCTGATTTTTAGCCAAAACATTTTTCTGGTGGAATATTTATAATGCAAAAGGTTATTTATATTTTTTCAATTGCAGACCATCTAAAAAATTATAAATTATATATGCAGATCTTCAGTATATGTATATATGAGTATGTATATATTTTTTTTCCACCGCTTTTAACAATATTTTTAGATCACATTTTATTTTATTTAATTATATCGAATTATATTGCAGCATTGTATCGTATTTTTCGAAAAATTTAATGCTGATGAATCATATACATGTATATTTTAATTTCAGTTTTTTATTTTAAATGACTTCAAAGGAACTAAAATACTGTAATAAGTATTTATTTCTAAAGCCGGTATATTGCAATTCTATAAAATGGGTTGCAACATAAATTATACGAAATATGCAAAATTAGCGAAAAACTATACATGTCTTCTAATAGGCTCAAAAAATATTATATACATGTTTTAACTGATTATTTAATGTAGATCGGCTTTTAAATTATGTTTAGTTTTATAAAATCACACTTCAAAACGAAGTTTGAAACAAAATGTCCTGCTAAATAAACCAAATTCCTTTTACAGAATCTTAATAGTCTTACGCTTAAATGATTGTGTTTTTTTCTTCAAATTCTTCTGTTTAATTTAATAAATAATTATTAAATCTATTTCAGACATTATACTTGTTGATTAATCCAGTTTTCTTCTTGGCATTAACATTTTATAAGCTCTTTTACTACGTCTAAATTATTCTTAACTTATACCGTATAAGTTACTATTTTTGTCATTTTCCAAATGAATAAGAGTTTACAAGTTACACTCTTTAGGTCACGTAATATTGTTCTTTCTTATATTTAATTAAAATATATATTAGATGATTGCAATTACTTACTGTTCGTACAATGCTATGTCGACTAATGCGTTAGTTTATATATTGTTGCGATTTTATTTATTTAATTTAGCTTAGGAAAATTGGTTTCTTTGAAAATAAATATTGCGCACATCTATATTTGAAATTTGACATTACTCTCATGAGTATAAGAATACATGTGTGCATACAATGGACAAACTGCAGGAGCTTCTTTTTTGAAATACCTAAGGAATATAAGTTAATATGGGATTCATGGGAGCGTAAACCCCTTGAATTATACAAGATTTATTATAAAAGTGCTTACTCGCGCGCTCTCTCATCTATATCGTGAGCGGCACGGCAGAGGATGGGAATTTTTACCGTTATTCGGGAACGTTCAAGAAAGGACGCTTCGCGAGTCGAGCGCGCGGAGAAAAAAGAGTGAAGGAGGAGAGAAGAAGAAGCGGAGAAAAGCTATAAGGGCGAGAGATGCGAAGAGAGAAGCGGCGAAGCCCCTGGGAAAGAGAGGGAGAGAGAACGAGAACGAGAGAAGGATAGAAGAGTGATTGGGGGGAGGAACGCGGCAGGTGTTCTGACACAAAGAAACCTAAAGGAATCCCGGAGCCATTAGCTTGGATCCAAAGTTTCCTTGTCTTCCCCACGCAGGCTTATTACAAATCTAATCGTTTTACAGAGATTTCGCTCGCTTCGCTTTCTCGCATTTGAATAAACAACGGTTGCGCTGCGCACGCCTGCGCGTTTTAAAATTACGTTACAGTACAAAGTTTCGGGCGCCTCGCGGGGGCAAGCCAACGGAACGCTTTACAAACGGTGAGCAAAAAAAAAATAATTGAGCCTGCGGGAGCGAGAGACGTTACTACTTGGAACTCTCGTCGATGCTTCCTCTCGATCTGTCGGCGGGAACGCGGGGACGAGTACTCTGGAGCTAAGGGCCCAACATCCTTGGATGAGTGTGGATCTAGTCACGAATAGCTGATTAAAAACGTGGACTGAATTCAAACCCATCCAGGGCTACCGGACTCCAAGGCGTATATCGTTCCCTCTCCCTTGCGATCGCTCTTTCGCCCAATCTCCCGGCGAATCGGTGGATCCAGATGCGCACCTGGTAGCACGCCGATCTCCACGACGCCGCGGAGGCGTCGATTAAATTAATAATAAAAACGATGACGAGCGGGAGCCGTGCAACGCGCTCCGCTCTCTCTTCTCTCGTCGGCTCGCTGCTCCAAAACGCTCGCTCTAAGTCCTTCGGATGTAGCAGGTATACTGAGAGAGAGAGGGGAGCCCTGCAGGAGAGCAAGCGTAGGATACACCGTACCCCTACCTCTCGCAGCCCACCGTCTCGCTCCCTCTCGCTCCTGCTCACCTTTCTTCGGAGAATTTCTGCCGAGGTGGGGGACGGCTCTTTCAGGAGGCCAGCACAAATACATGTATACGAGCCTCATGACCAAAGGCACTCAAAAAACTTGTCAGAAGAAGGGGGAGGGGGTCAGTTTTGCGGCCTGAAGGACTGAACAATCATTCTATATACGTGTACCGGACGCCTGTGAGATTCAAAAGCTTCTTTCATTTCGACGTAATGTCGATGTAGAGATATACGCACGCGTCTCTCCCATTACCACGATTATTTAAAAACGGCTCCTTTGCAAACACTCGACAGATAGATGACCGATACTCCTACTGAATTAGAGTATCTGACTTATAGCGTTAAAACTTTTCATCATTTCTACAGTCATTTTCATTTTAGGTTTTTAAACATTTTATTTAGTGTACTTACTTTTAGATTATCCTTTTAATATTTTAGAACGTTTGCAGGATAATTCGCAATCGAACGGAAGAAAAATACTTCTAAAATACATCGTATCGAGCATCGTATGCACAATTTAAGGTCAAATTCGATATAATGTAATGTGCTAAAGTATTACCGATGTTTTTATTGTCTTTTAGTGTATATTTATTATTGTTAGATATCATATACGTAATACTTAGATATTTTATATACGTATTTATTATTAATTGATAAAAATTATGCACGTACTCAATTTTATTTAAAACAGAACAACATAGTAAACAAAATTTACAAAGAATTGCATTTTATGGTCATAAGTTTCATTGCCTATGTAATTATGATGTGAAAAACTGTTAATACCAAACTGGTACAATTTTTTATATAGCAGTAAATAAGTAAAAGATTAAAAAATACACTTATTATTTTGAAAATTTGTATCAAATTTAATTTGAAGTTAGCTAAGAAATAGATTGTAATCTTCCTTTTATTATTTGTGCTTTATTTATTAAACAACGGAATATAAATTATTGATATAATATCCAATAAAATATTATTTGACAATTCATGACCGGTAACGTCAAACGTTCTGTATTTAAAAAAAACGTTGTATATTTGATTTTCTTCTCGGAATTCTGTAAAATTTTACAGTCAATGATGCAAATTTAAAGTAAAAAATATTATTAAACAATTTTCTTACATAAACAAGTCGTTAATTTTTTTACGCCGTTTATATACACTATAAACATAATGATATCACAATACAATATTATTTGTTCATAAAATTAATAAACAAAATTACAAGAATTTAAAATTTATTTTTATGTATATTTTTTATAAGTTATTAGGCATTTGTCATTATTAGTACTAAAATAATAAAAATGATATTAGAATTAGGTTTACAGCAAGTTTTTAGTTTTAACAACGTAACGACTTCTAAAAGTTACATGTATAACATGATGAAACATTTGATTTTATGAATGTATGATTACTCTGAGTCACGCTTATATCTAACAAGTCGATTAAAAATACTAAATACTTTAAAAATTTTATATACTGAATATAATTTCTTAACTATGGAGTTATAGTATTTATTCAAAAAAGCATAGATATTTCTGGCTTATCTATAATAGCAATAAATCGGCACAATTGTGATTGCGAAATACAGATTATGTACAGCTGATCGATGTCAACCAACAAAACATATTTAAAATGCAAACTAAAACAGAATACACGTGTTGTTTATGTTCCACTGTATTTTTATTATAGAGTACCAGAAAAATTTACTGTTAAAATAGTTTATAACATTCGTAAACAAACGATTTTATTTTACAGATTGTAATCGCGACGTATATTGCAAGATTTGTTAAATCAAAGTCTGAAATCTGGATTATTTTATATTATAAAATTTGAACAAATTGTAATTCAAAAAATGTTTGCTATTGCATCATTTGTAATAGTGAGTGATAACTTTCAATATTATTTTTTTAGATCTACTTTAAAGATGTTTATTAGAACTTATGCAAAATGTAACATAAAGTTTTAATTCCAAAGACAATATCAATCGGTAAATTGTCCTTCGTAGAGAGCATATACAATATATCATGTCTTATATGATATTTTTCACTTTCATATCATAAAAGATTCGTAGGAAAAAAATAATATATTAATTTTGAATCTTAGATAAGAAAAAGTAAAAATATTTAGGTTTACAGTTACTCATCACACGACATTTTTAAAAATGACTTTGGTATATATTTAACTTACTAGTGTTTTAATTTCAATTGTAGCTCACAAGGTTGATTTTGAAAAATATTCATAGTTTTAAAATTAATTAAGGTGTAGTTTATTAAATAAAATAAAGGCTCATGTTTGTTTGAAAAACGAAATTTATTTTCTGTAGTGAATATTCCATAAAATATAATTTTAGCATGTAGTTAAATTGTTCCAATACAGTATCCAAAAAGCTTATTTTCTAGTTTGTTCACAGATATTATTATTTATTAGTAAAAAATAAACTATATAGAAGTTTATTTATTAGATAAATTTTCAAGTTTATGTATTTATAATCAAAATATTATAAATAATATTGATTATCAAACAAAGAATGATTTAAATAATAAAACTATTAAAAATTAAAATAAATAATTAAATTGATAACAGGTATAAATATTTAATTAATTTTCTATACAAATTACAATTGCAATATATCTACAATAGAAGATAAATTTATAGTGTAGATTAAAATATTTCTAATTAATTCTAACGGAATTATTTTTACTGTGAGTAAAATTATAAACTCTTTAAGATTTCATAAGTTTTAGTTGCAATTTAAAATATTTTTTGTTTATAATGTCTTTGAATAAATTCAAAGAACAATAATTATTTTATTTAATTTAAATATTCATAGTCTTTTTCATTCTCCTGCTATTTACACTTCATTTGTTTTAGGAATGTTTACAATACATAAATCACTATTACTGCGATGATCAGACATGTAAAAAGCATGCCACCAATAAGAATAAATCCATCTGATCTAGCTCTTTGCTCTATCAATCTCATAGTTGTATTAGATAATCCTAAAGTATTACCAATATCTATTAAACGTTTATGAGCTCCCTTGAGAGTATACCTTTGAGATCGCATACTCTCTAAGATACCAGTACCATGTTGAAGCATATCATCTACACCATTCATTGCATTACGCATACTATTATTATGTTGTAAACTATGATCAATTAAGATATCTACATGGTCATTAGTAGTGAATTTTCGAGCTAATAATAATTCCCTTTCTTCTTTTTCTTTCAATTTACGTTGGATCATTTGTCGAAAGGCATTTAATGCAACTGAAAGATGTCGACTGTCATATTTTAATTGATCAACTCTCATTTTAGCATTCTGCCGTTGTGATATTGTACCTTTAGAACACAGAATGTCTAATCTATCACAGTTGCTGAAAATAATTACTTAATTAATAGAAGATATTTATTTTTATTGTGAAGAATATTTATGTGTATTCTTCTTTAGTTTAATTCTCGAATTTTATGATTAATAAAAAAGTCATTTGTTCAATAAAAATTTGAAAATTAATAGAAAATACAATAATTAAATATTTAACAAATTTACATTTAGTGAATAAAAGTTACTATTGAATAGTAAACTTATCCATTTAAAATTTTATGTATACAGTTTTTGCTATAATTATTATTTGATTATTTAATATACCTGTTGATAGTCTGAATTTTTGCTTCTATTTCATTTTCAATTGCCTGAACATCAAGGTTAGGGACTCTCTTTTCTACTTGGCTTAATAAGTACTGCGTTTCTTGAACCAATATATTGGTTTGATGATACAATGTTTCTGATTGCATTTTTTGAGTAAATGAAAAATAACTTCAAATCTTTTGTAGCATAAAAATAAAACATAAAATATGCTAGGAAAAATTATGACGTGTAAGTTATTCGGTCACATCCACCCACCAAATCACATACAGCGATAATAGACAGTACACGTCGTCTGCAATGTTCTGCAAAAATTTTGGTTTGTTTCAAGTAAGTTCTAGCAAGTTCCAGACATACGAAGCTGATTTCGGAACAAGTTTGCTTATAAATGATAGTTTGATTTTTATCCATGTACTCTATAAATTTATAATTATATTCACCGTCACATACTAGAAATTAATATATGTATATCATTACACTTACATTATAACTTTCAGCCTTGGAGACTGTAACTTACAAGTTACAAGTTTAGGCAGTTACGAACTACGGTCTTACAGAGCACATTTGTATAGACGGACAGACCGTAGGTCGCTTGTCAGCCAGAGGCCGCATTGTCACCGCAACTCATATGAGCGCTCCGTTTCGTTACATGCACTGTCGCTACTCGCTATAGTTGCTGGCAACATATATACTATAAGCGTAACTGAACTTTACTACTAATAGTTGAAAATTTGGAATCGTTTATCCAGGAATTGACTTACTATCTTTTGTATGTCATCGTTGATAGTATAATCGAATCTTATGTCTTCGAAAAACTATATTTCAATAAATAGTTTAGCATATTTATAATATCTGTATAGATATGTTACATACATAAACTAAATATTATTGTGATATACTTAACCTATAAAATTGTAATTATACTTATATCTATGACATGTTTTGTAGAAAATATTTAATTTGAATTTAAGTTATTTTCTAAGAAATCATGGATATCGGAGAATTGTTATCTTATAAGGTATGTATATTAAAATTTGTAAAAATTATTTTGTAAATTGAACATTATGTCAACAAATAACTTCAGAATAAATAATTCTTCCATTTTTTATGTTGAATTTTGTTTTATTCCTTAGTTATTTATATTTTATGAATTGATTTTAATGCTACCTTTAATATTATACAGCCTCCTAACACTCCAAAACGTTCAGCCCCTGGGGAAGATGAAGATGAAGATGACTGGGAATCGAAAAAATCAAAAAAGCTTATCAAAACTCCATATCATGCTCGTCACAGGCATTCAAGATCTTTAGATACACCCATAAGAGGTACTCCTATTAGAGGTACTCCAATAAGAGGTACTCCAGTGAGAGGAACTCCAGTAAGGTTGACTGAACCACCAACACCAATACGTGCAGCACTTCCAGCTCCAGAAAATGATGTTGTTGAACCTCAGTTAACCAAGGAACAAAAAGAAGATATTTTAAAATATGTTGAAACTGAAGCTGCAGAAGTAGAGCCCTTGGATGAAACTAACTTAAAGAGGATGGTCTTATTGTTTGAAAAAAGAGCACTTAGAAATCAAGAAATGCGAGTCAAATTTCCTGATCAACCTGACAAATTTATGGAATCTGAAGTAGAACTGCATGATGTTCTGCAAGAATTACATGCTGTTGCAACAAATCCAGAACTGTATCCTGTTATGGTTGAGCTAGGTGTAGTCCCTTCTTTATTAGAGTTATTAGCACATGAAAATACAGATATTGCAGTTGGGATAGTAGATTTAATGCAAGAGCTTACAGAATCAGATATCTACAACGAAGCACCTGAAGAAGCTGATTCATTGATTGACGCGTTATTAGCACAACAAGTTTTTGCACTTTTAGTACAAAATTTAGATAGACTTGATGAAACAGTCAGTGAAGAAAGTGATGGAGTTTTTAATACACTGGGTAAGTAATGAAAAATTGAATTATTTCTGTAATATTTCTTAAGATGTATTAAACAGTATAAAATTTATACTTTAGCTATTTTTGAAAATTTATTGGAAACTCGTCCAGAATTATGTATAGAAGCTGGTAAACAAGGATTAATCACTTGGTTACTAAAAAGAATAAAAGTAAAGGCTACTTTTAATACAAATAAACTTTATGCAAGTGAAATTTTATCAATACTTCTTCAAAATACACAGGAAAATAGACTCCTTGTAGGAGATTTAGACGGAATTGATGTACTCCTTCAACAGTTAGCTGTATGATTTAAAATAATTCTAGAATTTATATTTCTTCTTTTATACTATAGATTTATATCATTAACAATCCATTTTTATTTTAGTATTATAAAAGACATGATCCCCAAACAGCAGAAGAACAAGAATTAATGGAAAATCTATTTGATACATTATGCTCTAGCCTAATGGAGACAGTTAATCGAGAAAGATTTTTAAAAGGAGAAGGTCTTCAACTTATGAATCTTATGCTTCGTGAAAAAAAAATGTCACGTAATGGTTCACTTAAGGTAGTAAATAATTGGTGGAATTTAACTTATAATTTCTGTTATTATATTTATATAATTGTGTAGGTTCTTGATTATGCAATGAATGGCCCTGATGGCAAAGACAATTGTAGCAAATTTGTAGATATTCTTGGTCTTCGAACAATATTTCCTGTGTTTATGAAAACACCAACGAAAAATCGAAAAAAAATGGTTACAGCAGAAGAACATGAAGGTAAGATTGATGTTGTATCTATAATATTTTTATAGGTAAAAAAATGTTGTAGTTAACAAAGTTGTCTACTTTTAGAGCATGTTGTATCAATTATTGGTAGCATGTTGAGAAATTGTAAAGGACAACAGCGACAGAGATTATTAAGTAAATTTACAGAAAATGATTATGAAAAAGTTGATAGGTTAATGGAACTTCATTTTAAATACCTAGACAAAGTAGAAGAAGTGGAAAAAAATGCAAAGGTATAATTCTGTACTATTGGATTTGAAATTTTTATGAAACTGATTAAAATATTTTTTTTTAATCCAATTGTAATAGGAAGATGACGACGAAGAAGAGACATTAATGAAAAGACTGAATGGAGGCCTATTCACTTTGCAGCTGGTTGATTATATTTTACTTGAGGCTTGTATTGGTTGCCCACCTGCAGTGAAACAGAGAGTTACCCGAATCTTAACACAAAGGAGAGCTTCCTTAAAAACTATTAGGAATATAGTAAGAGGTAAATAAAAAACTTCTTTTAGAAATAATTTACAATCACTAAAATTCTTTATTAATCTATTTGAATCTGAAGAAAGATACAAGTTAAATTTAAAAAAATAACTGGTCAATTAATAGATTTTATTTAATTTTATTACAAAATAGTAATAACATTATATAAAAATTACAGAATATGCAGGAAATTTAGGAGATGCAGGAGATGTAGAATGGAAGGAAGCTCAACAACAACACATTCTTCAATTAATTGATAAATTTTAATGTATATCTGATTATGTGTACAGAACTCAACTTTATTTAATTAAACAATTTACATCAAGTAAATATAAGTTTACTTTTGCATTTTCAAAATTAGTTTACTTTTATTCAATTTTAATTCATTTTTAGATTATTGCAGGCTACATATATTTGTCATGATGGGCTATCACACCCCTCGATAAATAATCTCTGTATCTCTTTTGATACTTTTACATGAAATTCATGGGTCTATCCAAGCTTATCAAAGGAAGTATTCAAAGATTGAATCAAAACTATGAAATAAAATATTGATGTTTTAGTTAATACAATCGTTTGTAAATTTTTTAATTCTGTTTCCTGGAACTGTGTAGATTTTTTCTTTTTTGTTTGACACACCTTTGAAATTAATTATAAGATACTGTAAGTTGTAATGAATCAGCTATATACAATAAGATTTGAATAAAAAATATACTTTTCTATACAATAAATACTCTTATCTAGAAACCATATATGAATAGAAATCAACTACATAAATGGATGGGTCATCATAGGTCATATTAAATTTTATAAGCATTATAGCACTAATAAATAATATTTATTTGTTTGTTAAGTATGCACATGTTTTTTAAATATTGTTAGTCATTGATTCCATGTTAGTCATGGATAAGGAGCCTACCTTACCGACTTGATGTATTTTGCATAAACCACAACATAAAGTATTTAATTTGTGTATAGTTTCCGGAAAAATTGTTTGTTTTTTCAAATAAATATAAAAATAAAACTTAAGGTATACACGCGAATTAGCGACAATTATATATTTACATTTGTATTTATTGAAAATGAATTAATCCGAAAAAGAAGATAACGTAATAATTATTTTAGTAAAAAATAAATAAGAAAATGTACGCTTGGTGTAATGATATTAAAGTAAGAGTTCGTAATGTAATTAATTAATTTGAATCTATGAATATTAAAATGAAGATCAAATTTATGAGTTTAGCTTTTGAGAAAATTTGAGCGCCTCATATATTGTAATTAATCGGATTCGCCTGCAGAACCATAATGTCGTGGAGAAAAGGTATATGTGTATTCTTTTGGCATCTCGCGTGTTGACAAGCTACAGACGAAAGAAAGCGAAACCGAGGGAAGGAGGGAACGAGTCTGCGCGGAAGCACGAGCGAGAGAGGCAAAGTGGCTCGTAGGAGGGTTCAACGGACAGCGTATACGCCGATCGATCGCTTGGCCAATCGCGGCCTGCGCCATAGCTCCCCGGTGCACACAGGCGCGCGTACGTAAGCTTCTGTCCGTCTCTCTCGTTCTTTCACTCTCTCTTTCTCGGGCGCTCTCTCTCCCTCCCTCGTCGGCGGCGGCGCACCACGGGGGAAAAATAGCGGAAAACCGTCCAGCTCCGCGGGTTGCTCCGCAGCAGGGCAGTCCGTAGTCTCCGGCGCAAGCTCGCGCGCCAGCCGCCGCGTCCACTAATTCGCCCCCGATTCCCCCGGGGACGTCCAACACATATACATTGCGCTTCCTGGCGCGAGGAGTGCAGATTCCCTTTCGGTGTACGCGCCGATCGCTGGACGTCGCGCGTTACGGCCAGCCTCACGCTCCGTCGGTGCAGTTTGTGAATGTGGGGGAGGAAGATTTCTTCCATCTTTGCCGCGGCCGAGGAGCTTTCGCCACTGCTTGAGCCGGGCCGCATTTCGGGCGGTCGACTTTTCGCGGCTGCGGCTCCTTTTTCGATCGATGGAGTGTATGGCCTCTTGGGGGAGCCGATGACTCCCTGAGCCGACACATTTCTCTTAGCATTTGGTAAGCATTTTGATTTGCCACCTTCGCATCTCTATAAGGCGAGCTTTTCCTAACGAGGTATCATGAGCTAATAGGAATATTTACGCGAATGTCTAGTCAATTTGTTTGTTATATTTTACAGATTTACCGATAGAAGTCAATGTTCGCAGTGTAATTTGAGTGGGTTATAAGTAGATATTTCTGTGCGAATAGAGGCACTTGCTCTGTCTAAATTTATCCGTTGCTGCGCTAGTGTGAAGTTTTGCTTTTATAATAACTGACTAGGTGACACGAATGTTATTGTTGTTAATGTGAATATTAATATTTTGTCATTATTTATTACTAGCATCTGTGTAACATTTACATAGTTGAAATTAAATTTATCAAATTAATTGATATATTTTGAAGCCAAAGAACATTTATTAATTAAATAAAGAAATCGTACCATAATTAAATATAAAAAATATTTCTACGGCATAAGAAAAAAAATAATACATACAATTTTTCAACGAAATTTTATCTTTCGTGCTCATAAATCGTTATAGGCCAAAAATAAAAATATTTTTGAGTACACATTTATAGGTACATGAAGTTAAAATGAATAATGAAGTTGTGAGACTAATTCGATTTAATACAATGCTCAGTAAAACTTGCAATTGTATATAAGTAGCCGACTGATTACAAGCTACAACTGAATCTAATACAAGTCTAACCTATAAAGATAGTACACATAAGCTTTAGTGGTAAGTTATCTGTAGTTAAGCTTTCGGTTTTTATTTAAATATATACGATGCATTTATTTCGAAAATTACAAGCTTAAATTGTATAAATGAAATACTCATTATTATTTTAACGTATTGTTTTTAATTTTTTTTATTTATTTGATATTTTTTAATGTGAACATTACAAACCACAGTAGTTATTATAGGAAAAAGCTTATTTAAAGATACTAAAATAGCTACTAAAAATATAAAATATGCATAGTGCATAAAACGATAATAAAATCGCCCTAAAATCGGTGATTGTTCATGAAATTGTGTTGCACACATTCGGTATTCATTATAAACTCTCCAACATATGTATATTACGTTTTTATTATTGCACGCAAACAAAATATTCTGAAAGATTTTTCTAAAAGATAAAGTTTTAAATATTTTTCGTAAAGCAATTAATAACTATGATACTTCCAGTCCAAATATCAATTTCATAATACATTAAAACGTTATACAAATATAGTTTATAAGCTTTTGATGTACAGCACATTACAAATTTGATCATTAAAACTTGAACACAATGACAGTAAATATAACTATTTTATTTGTGTAATATCAATTCTATATTTTTTTCGATCATCGCCAGTTTACAACCTGCTGTACGCGCAGCAGTCCCAGATAAAAAATGACGTACTATGAGGCGTAAAACTTGGCGTGGCGAGGCCTACTTTCGAGGCTCGCGAGCGCGCGTCCACTGTGTGCAACTATAGGCTCTCGATACACATCGATTCTGCGAGCGATAATAAATCACAGGTTGTGCCTCTTGCGCGCGGCCGCAGTTCGCCCGGCGGATTGGAAATTGAAGAGCCGGGACGCGAGCTTTCACGCCTTCCCGATGGTATACAGCTCGACGGCTGGGGCACGGCGTTACAATGGACGCGACACTGTCGACGCGTGCGCGTCCTTCGCCCCGGTAGATTATTCCCGCGGTGCAATATAGTTCCCGCGCCGCATTTCAAAGTGTTAAGGAATGCCGGATATATACCGACGTTGCAGTCGCTTGTTTCCTTCGCTGAATTTTTCAATGGACCAAATTACTGAATTCGTAAGCAGCTTGCGATGCCGCGCGTCGGGTTTGAGGACAATATCTTGCATTCTTTCAGAATCGATTTAGGAAATGGAAACGCTGCAATTCTCGGTACATGCCAATGTATAATATGCATCAGGATTTTGAAGGCCGCTAAGGAAAGCATTCATTCATGAACGGTATTTATTGCACCTCGGCTGAAACGCATGAGCGCACGGAGTTCTAATAAAATTTTCAAAAAATATTTTAACTATAGCGTTGTAAATTTATACATCTGTATAGATATACGCAGATATGGTATATGAATTTAACAGACGCGCATCAGTTATTTTCCAACTTTAAAAATAATGACAGTAAATAGTTGAAATATTCTTTATGAAGTTAAAAAATATCACTTACATAATATGATTCAAAAATTAAAAATTCAATTACCAGAGTTTAGAATATTTATACAAACATGAACTAAATGTGATAAATAAATCAATTATATTGTACATAACATAATATTGTTGGATTTAATAAGAAGCGCTAACGCGCAAACATGCATGGAGAAGCATATTGATATCACGTCTCTGCCCTTCATAATGATGCTGCTTTTGCTCTGTAAATCTTTTGGTGTACTTATATGCTCACTTGGTAACCTTGTCGATTTCAATTCGCGAGAAGGTGTAAAATAACTTTCATGTGGTCATCGCAGTTCTGAGCCGGAAAATTGTATCCTTTGCGCAATCGAAACGAGATTATCGAAGGCTTACCTTCAATTTTATTTTGAATCCATCTCTAATTGACGGTATTTCGACCGTACTGTGAATTAGCATCTCTACATATGTGTAATATAGTAGCTGAATGCTTATTACTCGATTACCTGGCTGTTAAATTTTTCATCGCGCACATTCACCGGATAATCATCTTTTATCAAATCTGGAAAAAATGTTTATACCTTGTCCCATTTGGCGATGTCTCGTAAGTTCCTTATCGGGGAAGCCTCATAATAAATACGGGTGCACTAGTCGGGTGTCCAGCTGCTATAGAAAAGCATCTTTGGCCGGCCTTCCCGGTAACGAGGGAAGCGGCTTCGCAATTACCCCCCAGCTAGAGAGAGAAAAAAAAGCAGCGGAAGAATAAGAAGAAGAAAAAAAACGAAGGAAGAAGGCAAGGTAAGAAAAGATAAAGGGATGTGGACGCAAGGGAGACCCGGAAGGGCGGTGCGGGGCGGGGCGGGGGGGGTGGGGGGGAAGTCTCGGCTCCCCGGGCGCGCCGCCTCGGCGAGAGGAGCCGCGGCGCGGAGTCGTAGCCCCGATATCCCTGTTGCCGACGCGCGGAAGCGAGCTAAGGCCATTATTATACAAAGCAGCTGGGGAGAGAGAGCAGCTCTCGGCGCGCCGAGAAACTGGAAAAAGCCGAGAGAGCGACGGAGATTGCGGCTGGCTCCGGGGCACAGTACGCCCCTGACGGACGCGAGCGCGCCTCCAGATGTTTCAATGGAAACTGTTGCGCGCGCACTATCGGCCCTCGCGGCAGATTAAAGTGTTTGAACAATGTATGTACTTATTCGAGCGAAGTGCACCTAATATTTTTTGCGCGCGTCGAGTAGATCAGTTGCCGGCTGGATATATTTGAAGGAAAACGCTTATCGCATATATATTATATATGTACAATTTTCCGTCTTTATATGGACAAATCTTGCGATATTTTTTAATTTTATATATTGAAAACTATGTATATGCAAATTATGGGGAGGATGATATACACGATTATTTTGAAAAATTTTTAGACAGTTTACGTAATTATGCGGCTGCTCATTAACAATGTACCTACTGCATGTTTGCAGTCATATATTATATACAGATTTTTCATTCTAGGAATACAAGACCCTACTGTAAGCGCCAATACAATGTGATATTGCTTAAAAAATTACGTATGCGCAGCAACTGATTTTCATAATAAAGAAACCCATCACATTAAATCGGTTGTCATTCCGCGATTCCTTTCCTATTACTATTTGTTAGAAAACAGTTGGATTGTATACCGTTTTATTGTAATATAGGTGTAATGTAATGAAACGGCATATCATCTCGATATGTACGTAGGATGAATTTTAAAGAATCGGCTTGATTGATTATTAATATATTCAACTCATTGATCTTCAAAAACAAGATACCCACACGCACCTATGAATATTACGAAATGTTTATAACTGTTTTTCCTACATTTAATTTCTATCTCGCTCATTAATATCAAGCATATTCTATTTTTATATATACATAAATGTTTAAATGGACAGATTGACACTTTGTCTTATATCATGTTAAATTAAATAAATACAAGTTTGTAGTAAGATATTAAGTGAAAACGAGAGATTATTACTATTTTTTATGTAGCAAAATGTATGCCTTATGGCTTCGTTTTATAATAACCAATTAATATGATTTTGTATAATTTTTTAGAGCAATTTTCTTACGACATCTGGAGCATTTTTCTCATCCTTTCCGTAACGTTCGATAAAAATAACTTTCACTTTAAGTCAGCTTCTGAGCCGCGTATTTTATATCTTTGCTGTTATAGACCAAGCGATAGTATAGAACTTCGTATAGATTGAAATTGTGAATAACTGAGTGGTCCGTCTATTTACAGGCTCATGCATAGTAATATGGTGTAGTATTTTCCCGAACAGTACATAACGTAGTATACAACTCATGATAATATACAAAAGAAACTAGCATATGTTTTGTTCTTAAAATGAATCGGTTCCTGCGAATTCAATTCTAAAAGATAAAATATTTTTTTACGACATGAATTTTTCCGCAAAACCTGAAACTATATTTAAAAAACGAAAGGGATAAACGCATAAACGTTTCATTATGTTCAGTAGATATATGAATAATAATTTGATGAAGCACACTATTTCACCATTTATTCAATTTAAAAAAATAAAACACGACATATCGGTAATTGTTATACTTAGAAGCCAAGAAAGTGTATTTGATACTTTCAAAGTGCCAACCAGGCGAGTTCGTAAAAGGTATACAGACACGGAGTGGCCTGCTGTCCAAGCCAAACCACTCGACACGAACGTCCGCTCGAGCAAAATTTCGCTTCATCTTCGAATAAAATGCTAATCGTTCATTTTCATAGTAAAAACGCTGACGCACATTTAAGAAGTCGAAAACTTAGCGTTTGTACTGTAACTCTGTGTGTCAGATCTATACAACCTATTGATAGATTTTACATCTGATTACGCAATTGAAATGTCTAAAAGTACTACAGAATAAATATTGAATATCTGTTGTTTTCATATACTTTAGAATGATTAGTGATACAGTTTAAATTGTTTACATTTGCCTTGTGAATACAGATAGAGTATTCGAGTGTAGCGTTGAACAAAATATTTATCAGTATGCTTGATAGTACTTTATTATGAACGTAACAAAAGTGAAAAAATATCTGTTTTAACGAACTTTTATGATTTTCCTTCTGATTTTTACTTTACTGTGAGTTTACAACACAAATTTTTCAATAAAAGTGTTTTAAAAATTTAACACAAAAAATAATATCACGATCTCGATAATAATTTAAGAGGCGTATTAACGAGAATCAAAAACATGCTAGAGTTGTAATTTAAATGAAACACTATTGATGTGGCATGTACATTGAATATTGTACATCCAGCACTTCTCCACTTGAACTCATGGCGATAAAGATACGTTATCCGTGTTAAACTGCAAAGTTGGAGCATGTTTTTCAATCTAAGCGATACGGACTACTTTTTTGTAATTTACAATTAACACTTTCCCTCTTTAGAATGGCATTGCAGCTTTGTTCATTCAATTTCCAGGCTGTGGCATCTCGTGAACCGTTACATCCTCAGTAATTGTAAACTAATCTACCGTAGCGAAGTCCCGCTTTGGTGGATTTGCCGCAAAACATGGTTCGCAACGAAACCCGGGCCCTTCCACAGACACATATAAAATAGTCTGGCACGAGGAGCACGGCAGACGCAGCGCGTGCGGGTCGTCGCAAATGTCGGGACACCATCTAAATTTGCTCAGTTTGGCATTCGTTCCGCGAATTGCGCTCTCGCGCGCCCTCGTATTTTCTTTTCTTTTCCATTAGTCTGCCGGACACTCTCGCTCTTTACCACTTCAACGCCTGCGTAGCGAGCCGCCTCCATATATCGCTTTATACATCTCAACTCTTACCTCCACTTGTCGATTGTTTATACTCCCGCGGTCCGCGAGTGTGGACTTGAATACGAGAATAATTGCTTCCTTGTTTGCAAAGAGCTCGGGATACGGATATTTTGCACGTATCACTTTTATAGAAGCGAGAGTATAATACGTGCTTGAACAATTTAAAAACGCGTTTTCAGCTGTCAAGATTTTCTATGCGGTTTTCGTTGATCCAAACTGATTGTTTAGTAGTATAGAATAAATCTTACGTTTTGCAGATGTCCGTCTATTGTTATGAGGTTCTTCGGTTCTTCCGTGATTTCTCTTTAATTGTATTTCTTAAAAATGCGTCTTATGTACGCAATTAACCGTGAAGTGTACACCGTTTCTTCTGCATTGTTTCGTCCTTGAATACAACAACAAGCTATCTCTAGCCTACTTTTATCAAAGTATCAATTTAAAAAAAGTAATTAGAGAAGATGAATATAAAAACGTTATTTTTAACCGAGTTTTCTACTAATTACCTCAGACCTAATACTCATTATATCTTTCCATTAATTGCTGTATTTGTACAAGTGATATACGCATATATATATACTACTTATTTTTGTATATGGATTATCGGAAATACATTAGCCCCGCAACCAAGTAATTTAATTATTTTGTTTACGAAAAAGTCTATACAAAACATAGCTTAAGTAAGAGTTTGAAAAATAATAGGAGACATCAATATTTCCATTTAATTTAGTAAATTAGCGGGCTTGTGCTGTAACACAGGTCGATCGAAGCCCTCGACAATAAAGGATAATAACGGCAAAGTCGAAAGCCAAATTTTCTCAAAGCTGATACAACGAACAATGGCGAGGAGCGCCCTTTATTCGTCCCCGGTCTCTCCACCAACTTGAGTTAGTTAAGGAGGATCGAGGAGGAGGCGACCGCGATATGAATATATCGATCGAGGGGCGCGAACGCCTTCCGCTCAAACCCTTGACGAGGCCGAAGAAGAGGCCGGTGCGTCATCGACGTCGCAAGCGTGTATCAGTGGCCGCGATAGGGTGCGGTGTCCATTGCACGTACATGCGAGGAGGGGGAAAGCCACCGGCCTTGAACGATTATTCTGCCCTCGACAAGGTCACTCAAGGGGTGCTTCCGACCGAGCAAACATCACGGCGACTATTATGCGCCGGCCGGAGCATTAGTCGGGCCTTCGATATTCTGACCCCTTGTTCACTGAAAGCCTTCCACTCGGATCCTCGTGCCGTGCTAAGGCCGATCGATGCTTTTCTTATTATTTTACAAAGAGATAGCACAGCGAAAGGTCCTATAAGTAGGTCGGCTACGTAGCCGAGGGGAAAAAACGCGTTTAAAAAGCAAACGACGTTATTCATCCTTAATCGATACATCGGCGTATTATATATTTATCCGCAGGCGCTCGTATACAGGAGAAAGATAAATTTAGACGGATTATGCAGATGGCGCCTACCTCTTCACTGCAGGGTTATTGCTCACTCCACTTTTTTGCGCGTTAATAATGCCCGCACAGAGTACTTATGCAGCGATTTCCTCGCGGCAATGTCTTTTTTTTTAATACGGCTGTCATCCGCACAAGGTAGAGAATAAGACTTTCGTCCGACTCGCGACTCTGTCCTTACTTGGCTATGCGATTAAAGTTATGCGAGTGGACGTGTATTTTCAAAGATTAATCTACGTATACGCTTCTTTCTTGAGAGATTAAGTCGGAGGATAATAATTATATCCGAGCTAATTACGTAAGATTGTGGTGAGCGCGTTAAGTATTTGTTTTTCTTGCACAGGATCTTCTGCAAACTCGTAAAGTCTTTTTATTCTTTGACAAAAACTGAAACCGAGAAATACCGATTAAAAATGTAAATAAAATTAGTTACTTCAAGTTTCATGTATATCAGCGCATTTCACTCTGGAGGATGCGTGCCAATGGCTAATTTAAATCTGACGAGATTGACGTTTTCGCAATAAGACGACGTACTCGCATGGGGGCGCGCATCAAGTTGACCGATAGTATTTTGCTGCCTGGTCATTACACTCCTTGGCTCTTAGTCTGCGAACATGCATGCTTAGTTTGCAGCTGTTTAATGTTGTTGAAGTACTTGACCATTAGTACTTTAACGAGAAATCCGACAAGAGTCCGTTTTTTCCATACGCGTGAAGAGGTTCATAAATGTAGTTTCAGGATATAACTGGTAATGCGATATATTATATTGCTCAGATAATAATCAATTATGCATTGTTCCTTTAGATAATATGATTCAGAAGAAATTTAATTTATAATATTGAAATGAAGAAACAGAATGCAATTATTGCATCATTTTTAGATTATGTAAATAGAAACGAACAATCTAAACAATTTTTTTTAATATTTTCGTTCTTTAAAGCAATTTTATACAAAAAGTTAATTAAAAATTGTCTATTTGTTTTAGCTATTTTGTTTAATTTTACGATAAACCTTGAAACTACATGTAAAAACAATATTCTTATTATTTTCAAACAATGATTCATGCTAGCTTCCAACAACTGCACATGAAATCAAATTACAAAGGTAGAATTGGTGTACGTAATTTGTATTAAAATTGTAATTTAATAAAATTTTGATAGCGAATATAAGCAAAAGGACGAATAACAACATTTGTAAGATATCCATTTCGACATTTTAAGCATAAAATAATCTATCGTAGTGTCCCAGAATCGCAAAACTGGCAACGCATGGTACGGGCTGTAACTACCACCGCCACCACCGACGGCGCCGCAGGGGGATAATTTTGCTTTACTCGCGAGGTAGAACCTGTTTTTGCAGTAATTCTAGAGTTCGCTACACGCAGTTGCTCTGTGCGCTTAGTTCGCCGCCTTCTTCAAAACACGATGCGACGTTTTTAAATACATTTCCCATTAAAAATATAGTCGTTTTAACGCTACTCCTTTGTTAATTAGACACGTGCACTTATACACAATTTGTGTTAATCGTATCATTTGGTTAAATATACACTACGCCTAGTGTATATTTTTTTAAATTAATGTTTTTACTCCATATAGAAGAGCGTAGAATTTTTTATTATATAATGTGAATAACAATTGCAAGACGTTATATTGAATTCTTTCATAAAGTATAAAAATATTTCACTATTGTTATTTCTGTATATCACTGCACGTTCACTATTATAATATAGTGAATTTAAAAAAAAATATATCAATAATAACATAATATCATGCTTAGTAAAATTAGTACATCGCTTTCAAGATCTATAATAAATACTTATGTGGGAAGAAAGTGTAGTAAATTGCCATCAAACCACATGCAATGCAAGTTTCGCATATGTTTCCTCATACAATTTTCCAACTTGAAGAACTTCTAAACGAGTTCTATCGCAGTATCGATTATAAATTCTTCGAAGTATCCTTAAGACCATTTTGCACTTCTTACAGTTATTGTAACATTCTTTTTTTTAACAACAGAATATAATTTATGTATAAATACTGACAGCATTAAATAAGTTGCAAAGTATTTTTCAAAATTATATTAATAATAAAATAAAGTCAATTGGTTTGTATAACATTTTACATTTTCATGATTGAATAACGGGCTATTCGATGCAGGCAGAACCTAAAGAAAAGTGAAGAGTACAAGCTCTGCATACCAGGGTAAAGATTTTTTTTCTCTTCCGTCCTTCCGTCTTTCTCTACTGCCTTCCTATAGCTACAGGACTGCAGCTAGCGCGCGTTTTTATACGTACAAGCGTGTGTGCATTTTTTCTGCCGAGCTAGACGAGCAGACGGGCTCTCGGATTACGTGCTATCGACAAGACAGTTGGAAGGGCTCCAAAACGCTGGAAGAGCCTCTCTTTCTTGATTCTTCTGCTCGTGCGGTTCACCTGGGCAGAAATCTTAAATACCAAACCTAATTCTTATATAGTCAACATTTTTATACTTCCTTTTAGAATCTATTTACAAATACATGAAATTTGCACTTAATTAATCGTGCTAAGAAATTGAATAATTTTCTTTTAAAGTACTAATCTTGCGGCCGTATTAACATTTCTTACAGGTTTGAGCATTAATCACAGAATTTATTATTTGAACAAAATCACTGATATTTTTATATATTTCGTATACACTTATACATTTTGTCATATTAATTTTGTAGTGCAAATTAATTTTATATAATTAAGAATGGGTTCAATTTAGGTCATGATAAATGTTCTAATGTAGAATTCATGTAGCAGTTTATTTAATTACTATTAAATTATGAATTAATTGTTTGAATTAATTATAATCTTATAATATAGTAACGAATACGCAATATTTTTCCTTAAAAAACCATATAATCTTGCTGAAAGTCATACTAAATTAAAATATACTATTTGTAATTCAGTCTAATTGTTGCAATGAAAAATCTATCCTTCTGACGATTTTCGTTCAATGTAGAAAATAGGCGGCGTATGAGCGAACTAATTACTATTAATTGCAACATATCTAAATTTAGCTCTCATTGTAAAAAGTTCCTACCTGCGTAAAGTTTAACAATGAACGATTAATGCCAAAGTATATTGCACAAACAAAACATATATACACTTATGTAGAAAATTTCAAGAGTATTAATGATTTGAATGTGATTTTGCTTGTTTCTTCTTCCTGAATAAGCACTAATTTTGGAATCTGAGTGTCGGTCGAGAAGCGTGTTTCCCAGTACTAACTGAATCCAAACTATTTTTAGGTCAAGCCACCTACTTTACAGTCAAGTATCGTTCAGTTAACGAATCTTTTGAGAAAGTATGCGAAATAGGAACGATGGAGGCCAATGTAACAATCACGATTTTTCTTTTATTTATTACCATTTTTATATACATTTAAAGATAAAATCAATTGATAATATATTCTATATGTTAAATGACAATGACTACAAAAATGTGTCGGTTGCGACAGTGAATAAAAGCGCTGGATTTATAATTTTTTTAACCGAGTCAATCAAACTGTGGGCTGTTCTAACCTAAATATTTTGTTTTCTTTGACCACTGTTACGTAATGTTTTCTTGAATTGTTGAATACCACTCTGAACAATGGCTAAGCTAATAACACACATGCATATACGCACACATATATATTGCTATAATCATACTATTTTAAAATTAAAAAATTGCAAAAAATTAAATATAACGCTGCGTTTTTTCAAATAATTTAAAAGCTATGTGTAGATTTTAAGTTATATTTTACATAACCAATATCATTCGGCAGATTAATTTTAATATTATAAGCACTCTTCACAGAATAAATATATAAGCTAGTGAGCAAAAAATAGCAAAATACATTATGTATGCACCGTAGCTGAAACAAAAATTGAATTTTGCAGCAAATATATAACGTCTAAAAATCGAAAAAGATTTTGCATATATAATTTGGCGTGTAAATGTCGAAGCCATGTCCTATACAATATATAGAACCGATATTATCGATCAGTTTACTGTCGGGGTTGACTCTCGCTGTCGACGCAAACTTGCAAGTTTCCTCTCGATTCCATTCTCTTGGTAGGCGTCTAGCATTTTCTTCCTTCGGCTCAACCTTCAATTCATCTACTTGTCCTTTCAACAAACAAGCTCTTATCAAAGAATGTCAAATTCATTTTTATATTGATTTTTGCTACTATTCCAAATTTTTGTAAACTACGAATTACTCGTAAACTAATATTCATTACCAAATCAAATTCTATACCATTTCTATCTTCTGCGTAATCGTAAATTTATATACATACTGATTATGATAAGTAATACAAAAAGGTACATAATAATTATAATTCCATTTCGATTAAAATACTTTATTACGCTTGATTAAAAAAAACAATTATCCATTTCTTACAAAATTGTTAATCGCAAAACCGGTTAAAGCTGAAAAGTGGCGATATCGTCATCCTGTCGCGTGTCCGCAGCATTCATATTTTACATTCTCTATTAATCAAAGCGTAAGACTATTTCAGCTGAACTGTATATAAGTATGTATATATAGTTTGTAGAAGAGTTTCAGGATGATTGGATGACAAGTATTCTATGAGTTGTTTGTGAAGAATTATTTGCAGAGCATTCTTGTAATACAGCTGAATAACATAGATTAAAAAAATGTTCATAATTTTTTGCATAATAATAATAATTAGATTAAACAATCTTTTTGCAGTCAGTATTTAACATATTCAAATATTTCATATTACAACTTTTCTGAATAGACAAAAGATTCGTAAAATTATAAATAAACGGCCAAGGCATTCGATAAAGGCTAAGCAAATACCTGGTAAAGTACTTAATTATAATTTTCTCAAACTCATCACTCTTAATCAGTGCCGATCTAACCCATGTATTTATGTACCTCTATAAACGGAACAGTAAATAGCGCAAGAGCACACCCTGTATAGACGATACATCCTACACAAAAGCAGACTACGGTATCATGCAAAATTTGGGTTAATTGCCTATTTTTAGCCGTCTTTTTCTTAATGGCAAAATTTCCAGTTTCTCAGCTAGTCAAAATTAATTAAAAGAAAGAAAGCTTATAAATGAAAGTACTTTTAATTCGTGAATGGATATTATTTGCCATAACATTTATGCGTCTGCTGCTTTGCCTCGGCTTTACGTATCCGTCAGATTATAGTAACGAGTTATATCAACCACTAAAGATTTAATTTATAGATTAAACGACGACTAGTCACGGTAATAGTGATCATGAAGAGAATAAGTAATTTATAAGCGTTTGACTGAAACAATTAATTACCATTTTAATAAGCGTATACTTTATTATTAATTATGAAAATAGACAAATTAAACAAATGGAAGCAATGTCTTTACGGCGCGATAAATCACACAAAGATTTTGCATAGTGGTTGCATAACGCAGGGCTGGAAAGATCCCTTCTCGTCCCAGAAGAACCGATCCAGCACACGTTCTTGAGTTGGGCGCTCGCTGATTTTTCGAAGGTTTCTTTTCCGACGAATCGGCGAGTTTTTGTCCAGCACACTTGGGCCGCGGGACAGGTTGGCTTGGCGCGAGTAGTTTTGACGCGGGCGACACTCGGCCGGACACTCTTGTCTTATAATAAAGGTGACCGGTTTAATTTTGCGCCGGGCCGGCTATTAATTTGCGAGTTATTTCGCTGAATCGGCGCTTCGGCCGTCGATTAGCATTTTGGCGGCTCGGGCAGGCAGGCGGGATTGCGCAAGCGGGCAAGTCCCCGCTATATTTACCTGGGGCGGAGCCCCGCGCGCGGGCCCGACTCGGCCCCGGGTTGTATTTTCATCCCGGGCGGGCCGGGAATCCGGAGCGCCGGCGCGTCCCAGATGGGCCGAAAGCCGGCGCATTGTGTACGCAATCGCGGGTGCGCGCGCACCGGCCCCCAGAGCGATAGGCCAATTTGCGTCACGCCGGCGAAAGAGCTGCGACCTCGCGCGCACCGCACCCTGGCTCGCGCGCGCGCGCGCGCGCCTCGACCTACAAATCGGAAAAGGTGGGTGCGCCGACTCCGCGCGCACGTGCACACGCGGCCCCCGGAAGGACGCAAAGGTCGCGCCCGGCCCGCGCGCCCAGCCCTCGGAATTATGGTAATTAGAGAGCGCGCCGCCCATCGCTCGCGCCTGCCACCGGGATAATGGCCGCCGATGATCGCGGCCCCCTCCTTCCCATCGGCCGGCTTTTATTATCACCGGCCTTCCACCTCCCCGGCGCCCCGCCTCGGATCCACTCTTATTCGACGCTCCAATTTGCCCGGCTTTTCATTCCCCGTGCGTATTGCCGAGGACTTGCCGATGAACAACTTCTATATAACTTTGTGCCAATTATACATTATAGTGCCGCGTATGCATTCATTTATTCAAACGGTACCGCTGTAATTACATGACTGTTCTTTTGATACGATCGTTTTATTATACTTTATACTCTCGAAATAATTGTTTTACGCTTAAATACTTTTTTCGCTGCACTGAAAAAGACTTTATCTTATATCGCGAGTGGGCTGTGAGAAAATCGTGCTCGTTTTTGAGCCAATGAGATAAAAATAACCAGAATTAGATACTTTATGGTGATAACGTGAGAATCTGCGGATGTATTTTACGTTGGCCGGCTGAATAAGGAATAACGAATTAATCATTTATGTTGTAACGACCCCAGCATTTTGTTTGTCAAGATAAGCCATTTTATTAAGCAGCATTTTTAACATTAGGAAATAATCGAAAATAACTTTATCTAATCTTCGTTGCTACTATTAAGAAGAGGTAGAAATCCGTACGTACATATGGCTCGATCAATACACCTATATAATATGCACAGTTTGAATAATGTTTCGCTCTTCGATAAAGTTTATTAAATAATAATTTTAACTCTATCAAATATGTTACATTTGTCTGAAAAATTCAGTTGGTCGACGGACGTCGACTATACATAAAGACCTGATCAATTTTCTACCAAAATGTATGATTCTTCTCTAAAATAATAATTCTTTGTAAACATGTCATACGTGTATAATTTTCGCTACATTATGAATAATGGATGCAACGTTCCAGTACAGAACTGTAAAACAAGTTGCATGTTTTTCAAAAAGAAAAGAAGAACGGATGAAACGCATAAATTAAAATGCAACGTAACACAAAGCTTTGTGAAGCTTTCAAACTGATCGTGTCGAGGATCGACTTTGCGCCCATCTACCGAGTCCTGTTAAAAAGTGGAAGTTGAAAATATCTGCTTTTCACTTTTCCTCGGCGCAAAACAGTGGCGGATTAAAACTTTGCGAAACATGCATGCAAATGCGTTAGCGTCCTTCATCGATATGTATCTGCCCATGTATATAACGCAGGCCTGGGACAAATGCATTGCTTAGGAATGCCACGATATTCCGAAGTATAATCGCGCGAGAAAATCTGGATCGTATATTATACAGTAGTAAGTTTACATTGGCAGACTTTCAAAGGTGGTTGACAAATTTTTCTCGCGCGTTGCGTGAACCGCGGCAGAAAGGCATTCGATGGAAGTTCTCCAAGTTCTAGGTCACCTGCAATTACATGTGGGTGCCTTTGCATGCGACACCGGAACCCAATGCTGGAAATTGCATTACAGCTGTTAGTCTACAGAACGATAACGTTATACGCGACATTGGATAAAATTGGATCGTTGTAAGGCCTGATAATATATGTATAAGCTTTGTAAATACATAGTCAAACACTATTCGTATAAAACATTATAATTATAAAAAAAAACGATTGTGAAAAAGACTCGGTTAATTAGAGGGTCTAGTGGTAAGTGCAAGTATAACCCCCGGTACAGTCCTGTCAATGTACGTAAGCAGGCATAAAGTATACACTGTAAAACATGGAAGCGCACAAAAGTTAAAACAGTGGAAAGTTAAACATCGTGAAAGTCATTATGTTTTATGCCCACTTATTAAGTGACGTGCTAGGACCTTGAAATTGACTATTGGCTTTCTCGTCGCGTGTCTATAGCAAGAATGTGACGCAAGACCTTTTTTTCTTTCCATTTTTATGAAGATATAATATTAACCGTTCAATAAAACTATACGTTACAACGACACGGGTGCAGTACGCTGAATTAACTCCCTTTTCTCCTTAACGCGCAGCCTCCCCCGTGTCTCCCCGCGTAAAAGGTCTGTATTTTTACCCAGCGGATATATCGATCGTATCATTACAACATTCCCCGCGTCGAAGACGCGATGCAGCCGTGGGCAGCGCTCGTCGGCCACTTAACCCTTTTGCAGAGGCGTGCACCGGGCGCTGCGCCTACATTGGAAAATTGGTCCCCGCGGCACGGCGGGGCGATCGGCCAGACGCAGTACGGGACGCGGACGCTTCCGCGGGAGTATATACGTGCGTGCGGGGCCCGGAACCGTCCGCGGAACGCGGAAGCGCGGATAAGCCGCCGGCGGGGCGTCTCGAGCCCGGGCCACCGCGCAACCTCCTCATTCCCAAATATGGCCGCCCGCGGTATTATTAGCCCCGGCCGAGTGCGAGCGACGGCCGGCGGAGCCGTCCGAGCGCCCCGGAGCCTCCGCCGCGAGCCGCCTCCCCCGTCCGCCTTGGCTATTGATGCACCGCCGGCCGTTCCATTCGATTTCGCCTTTGTACGTATATATATATATACGTACGTACGTACGTATCTATGCGCTGTGGCCGCGATGGTCGCGCCTGCGGCACAACTGACCGCTGCGAATATTCCTCCCGAGTGGTTTTGGGGGAGGGTTTCATCTCGAGCCTTATTGGGTCACGTCCAAAGTCATTTGATATCGATAACCTATAATAAGAAGGTAACGAGTATGCAGAATTGCGATTTACAGGCTATATATATGTGTCTGTGTGTGCAGCAATTTCTGCCCTGCGTCCTTACGAATTGGAAACTTTTTTTTTATTTTTCATTATACGAGCCGAGGATATCGTAACATCCTAGTGTGTGTGTGTGTGTAAATGTGTGCGCCCGTGTGTGGGTGTACAAAAATGAGTACGTATATATCTAAAGTTATTTTTAATTCTGCTTCTCAGCCGCTCTGTCCAAGTATATACATTTTTATAGCTGCATTTTTTAAAAATAACTATAGGTGTATACTACAAAGTGAGGATATGCACAAATGGTTTTGCAAACAAGATAAAGTTTGTTTACCATATAAAACAGCAGATTGAAAGAATCGTATAGATCATTGTCAGGATCTTATAATATATTCCAGGGCCGCTTGCCAGAACGCGATATCATCTCAACGCATTTTATCGAAAAGTCAAGTGCGCAATAAACCCGCAGACTGCCCATAAGTACACGAATTGCAGATCCGCAGATCGAATCGGCATAACAGCGGCACTCGGCCGGGAGCGTTTACGAACGTAGAAAAGGAACACCCGGCTAACAAGGTGTTAACCCCGGGCGTTCGGCGCGCCCTCGACGGCAGGACGATATTCGCCTTGCCCCGCCGTCGCCGATGGTAATTTTACTCGCCCTGAATTGGTCCAGCGCGGACCTGCCGCGCCGCGAGTCTGCGTAGCCCGACGAAGAGGCCAACGCTGCTGATCCGCGCGCGTACATGCGTGTACTGCCCAGTCGTGCCCTTTTAACGCCAATTAGCCGGCATAATTAATTGATTGTCCGGATAACTAACCGCACTATTAGGGTCAACGCGAAAGAGAGAGAGAGAGAGCATCGGTGCGGGAGGCTGGCTGAAGCCTCAGGTGGGCTGCAATATGCCTCCGCGGCATCCGCACCGCTCGTTTGACAAGCCGCGGTTGAGGCTGCGCGGGCCCTCCTATCCGAGGGTCGATGCGAGTTCGCCGTCTTTGTTTTGCGGGAAGAGGAAACAGGGAAAAACGGAATCGATGGGCGGAGTTTCCGTTATTGCGGCAAATATATATAAAAGCGAGCGATGTTATGCAACGGTTTTTATCGGCGACCGTTTTCTTTTTGCCGAAAATTGATCGTTTATTGTAGTAAGTACTGTGAAATGTATATATTGAAGTGTATATACATATATATGTATGTTCTATTCGGCGTTTAATTTTAATCACGCACATAGCCTTGTATCACCCGCCACATATATAATGTCCGTCGTATGATTCTATTAGGACAGTCTCGTCGATCATGCGTATAATTCAGTCGGTTCAGCTTCCGCAGTTAAAAAGAATCGACGATAAATAAACCTCGAAATAAAGACAGGGCTACATCTAACCTTCAACTAGCGCGCACATTATTTTGACCTCCTGATTTTTCCCAGCGAGGAAGGCTACGAGAAGCATTATTAAAGCAGCCACATTCGAGTCGCACGCCAAGCTTATTTGTACGTTCGATTGTCAGCGAGAAAGTGTTCGTCGAAATTCCGATCCTTACCTCGGTATAACGGCTAATTCCCCTATACAAGCGTTTTGCAATTGCCGTATAGGCAGCGTGAAAGCTAAGTATTCTAGGCGGACGTGGGACGAATCGGAAGCCTTCTTAATGAAACAAGCAAACCCGGCCCGCGCACGTGAGCTCACTCTCGCGGAGCCTACTTTCATTCTTCTACTCCGGCGCGCGATCTCGCGCCGGAGGCAGCGGCGCTCGCGGATTACCATGAAAATGAGGGGCGCCCCGCAAGAGCGCAATCCGGTCACCCCCGCGCGCCGGACGTTGCCGCAACTCGGCGGCTCGGGTCGCGCTTGGCCAACCTACGACTCCTCGGCGGGAGCTTTTCGCGCGGGATCGCACCTGCAATGGACGCGGAAAATAAACAGAAAGCTAGCGAAGCGTTAACTAACTTTTCACTCAAATTCTCGGCTATGTGCTAGTTGTATAGATAACGTCGTTCTGGCAGTTAACGATCAGCTAGACCCGCGCCGAGTTAGATTCTGGATTTTAGTCTAGCATTTTCTGGATGCTTTCATGGAGCTTTATCGAATTCCTTAAAAATTTGCAAAGACAGGATCCTAGGTGAACAAAAAATAAAGAAACTATTACATTCCTTAAATCATTAATTTATTACGGTGTAACATACAAGAGTTGTTTAATTTATTAAGATACGCTTATAGTAAGCATTTATATTAATTGTAAATAGGACTAATTTTTAAATTGCATTATTATGACCTTATTCTCAACATTGAAGAAGATTCTAATATTACCAGGATTCGAGATTATTTATTTGCTAGTTCTCTTCGTACGTGTTCCCTGAATTGCATAAATATATAAAATCTTGAGTATTATATGCGAACAAAACACACGACTCAATTTTTAGTGTACATTATGTTCGGGTATAAATACACGTGAAAGTAAAATTTTTACAATTACAATGTTTTATATTTTTTCCCTCTTTGGCTTCATATACTATATAATTAAAGTCTCAGTAGAAACTGCAGAATTTTCACTTTCATAACTTCGTTTTTTCATATACCTTCTATACAGTTCCTATACAAAAGGATACAATTAAATTGTATTTTCGATTACAATCGCAAGTTCTAAGTACATTTCTCATAAAATCATGAACAATAACCAGATTTTTCAAAAATTATTTTCTCTATAATTAGTTTAGCAATTTGCATTGAGTAAAATTAAAAAAATACCTTGAAAAAATGATTACCTAAAACAATTCTATAGTATTTGTTTTTTTTACAATCTCAATGTAAATTTTTTATTCCATACGTTTTTATTACTCCTTACCTAACTAGTTGGCTGCTTTACTCGTTGGTTTGGGATAAACAATAATTGATGTATAACGCGTTAGCCGTACATCCTCTTGATAAATTTCATTTGACTCTGACATGGATATTTAGGTTAAATTTTCAGTTAAATTTTTAGTAAGTTATGCGTACCATTAAATCACATACTGAACATTTTAATGGTCAACAAAAATATTATTTTTCTTCGTGAAAAATGAGATTTTCTTGTAATATATTATTTTGGAATCGTGATTTTTTTTTTCAATTTAGCATTTTAAAGGAGTCGAGCAGTTTTCAAACGGTTATTCGATTTTCATATGCTAAAACTGTGGCTATTTCATATACAGATCTTCATAATTAACTAGCTAGAAAATCTGATATCTTAAATAATTAATGGGTTTCGACGTAAATGGTCACTGCTAAATTTGAAACGATCAACCGTGCGTCTAATCTCTTAATCTTTACATAATAAATATCTTAATTACTACATATTTGTACTGCTTATTTACAAGAAACACGCTACTATATGTATATTACTTAATTTACCGTACATAATTGTAGAATGAACGTGTCACGGACACGCAAGGACAAGTATTTCGTCGATTGATCGCTCGCTCCCGATTATTTCGTCTCTGAATTTGCTCGATTTCTCGGCACTTACCTTGATACGCGTGCCACCGTTGCCGCTTGTCATTCCAAAACGTGGGCAGAATATCGCACGAGTGTGCCTCGGAGCGAGAATAGTGTCTGTGTATAAGCGTGATCGGGCTGGGCATGAATTAAAAGCCCACGCGTTCGAAACGCGCCCAACTCGAGATGTCATTGGCTCCGAAGAAAGCCCGTTCTAAAAACGGCAGCTTCGCTAACGCATGGTTTGCTGTCCGTCGGCTAGACAACGAACTCGAGATACGGTCTTCCTTAACATAGTTTGTTTTGATTTTCGACAAGCGATTTGTAAGAAAAATACACCGTTTACTTATATATGCACGGGTGTATTACCGGAGGTCTATCAACGAGAGAAGGTAATAAATTCCTGCTTTATTATTTTATCAGAAAGCCCATAATTCATTTGCAGTCATTCTGAACCCCATTATACGTGGCTGATCAGTGCATCACTCATAATAAATTTATGGAGTAGTATAGAAAAAATAAATATTTGTCTCTCATGGTTAATGTGAATAGTTTGAGAGCATTTGTTTATTAAATCAAAATATTCACACGTGTTTATGCCACCTATAAAGGGTAACCAAGTTGTCACGATCGAAGTTTTTCAGGAAAGCTATATATCTTCGTTATTTAGAAAGGAGCTCGCAACGCGTACAGCCATGGGCAAAAAATGAATACGAAAAACCCGAGAAAAAACCCAGCAGGAGCTGTTTAACATATTAAAGAGCCCATGTGGTAACGGAATGTATTTTTAAGCTTAATTGCGTGCAGCCTATCAAGCAATTCGTCTTTTTGCTCTGCGATTTCACCTCGTGAGACTGGTCATGAAATAATTAGATATGTGACAGAATGTAGGTTAGTACATTGACAATTTAGCAACTCTGTTAATGCTTCTTCAGTCTTCGTCATCTATTGAATAGTAGCATATGCAAGTATTGGAGACATCCACGGAATGTTAAGCACGAGATTGAGTACTTCGATGCCATAGTGTTTGGAAAAAATGCATATTTTGACTCAAGAATATGAAGTCTTTTAATACCATTGCAGTGTCATTTTATGGCGCACAATTCTGCACATTGACTACTTGAACCGTAAATGTAAGTTTTGATACTTTAAAGAAATGCGAAAATGATATTTTTGTTATAATATACAACAAGTAGTGTATAATACATAATAGTTCGTTGAACTTAACTTTAGAAAACTTTTGAATATCAATTTATTTATCATAAACCGATACATTCAAATGCATATTTGCTGTGTTACTTAGCATGCTTTGCGGATTTCTCTTCCAATTTTATATAAAAAGATAATATAATAATCTTTTTCCCGATAATTTTATTTATTATTAATGAAAAAGCAAATATTCTAAAGATATAAATAAATAATAATTATATGTAAAAATTTCTATATTTAAAATATTTCTGAGATTAAGATTTATTTTAGAACTACACATGATTTTTTTATATAGTTATTGTGTAAACTGTAAAGAAAATATAATCATGTAACAGACTGGTATTAGATTTTAATTTTTTAACGATTATCTTTGTTGCATTAACACATACTCATATGCAATATATGGTTGACTCGTCGAGTCTATAAACTGCGAACTTGTCTTTTTTCTATTAAAGTTATTCGCAATAAATCTTTGCCATAATGGTTACTTTTATAATAGTCAAAAAAATTGAGTGAATTCTTAATATAGAAAAATATTTAGCCTTGAGAATATTATTTTTCTACATTTACTAAGAGCTGTAAAGGTAAACTTCTCCAATCACTAAAGCACGAATAAAGCTAATTTCATAAAAGACTTACACGCTTGAATAATGGACAGAAAAATTAATAATATCATCAAAAGACATCTATTTATCCGTCTAACTGCGTTTTTTAGCGTTTTAGTTAAGTCATAAAAAAATACATACAAGAAATATTAGTAATAAGATATTGAAATTAAATACACATGCACAAATTCGTTTTAACAATGAAAAATAATTAAAGGTTGAGAATAAATTTTGTGTATACCAATCATTTAAGGTGTGTCTCTATTATTTTGAATGTTTGTATTGACTATTAATTAACAATTGAGAAGAGGAACTATAAGGATAATAATAAAATAGTGATCATGACGTTATCGCAATAGGAATTATTTTCTCCTTGCTATTTTCGCGCAGCTCAGCGTTGCTTGTTATAAACTCACTTTCAAAGTGGCCACTCGAACACCGTCCAAGTATTAAAATTCCAGAAGAATTCATGGGTAGTCATGCGAACGGGAAAAATTCCCCCGAGTACTTAATTGAGCAACGATGTTACGGAAATAGTGCAACCAATTATCACGACTACACAGTTACACTTATTACTATAACTACATGCAGCAATGTACCATACAGCTCTTGTGTTGTAATTAAGTGAATGGAAGAATTGCTTTGGTATGTAATTTCCATTGTAATGCTTAAAAGGTAAAATTTCGACAAATTGAAACGTAATTGACATTATAAACTTTGTGTGATGAAAACGCGTACTTGAACTTACAGTTGTTCACGGAGTTGTTCTCCAGCAGCTTCAACTGCTTTATGCATTCTTACAGAGAAATGGTTTAAAGTGGAGAATTTTAAATGCGAAGTCGTGTAATTCGTACAGTTTTAATACAGAGCAAGGTTAAATAATATAGATCCGTATCTATATTGTTTACACATCGGCTTAAACCTCATTGTCAATGTAAATGTTACTGTCATTGACCTTTATTGACTATGTGTAACGGATATGTCGTAAACATTCCTTATATTAATAATAAACACCGATGGAAAAATTTGTATGATCGAAGTGGTATTATATAACTCATATCGGTGTAAATTAATTAATATTTATATATCTATATATTACTACTATCATCTCTCGTCACGTCTTATAGATCTAAGCATCTTATAAATAAACTGACATTTATACTCTTCTTGATAAAGTGCAAATATATTTTTAAAATATTATTTTTCCAATAAGTTAAATAAGCATTTGATGTGTTCAAGTTATTATAACATACGTGACTAATTACACAATGGAATTTAATAAATTAAAATAACTAAAAAGTCATAGTACTGTTTATTTAGGATTACTATACTGTGCTTTTTACTTAAGCATTATATAGGCGATTTTTTTATATTTAATGCTTTATTTTCTTTTAATTACTAGTTTTTGATGGATGTCGTATAATGTTATGAGAATTATTTAAGAATTTATTATATCGTGCTTTAGTATACTGATATATTTATGTGTATAATAACAACAATATTTTTCTCAGTCACAATTTATTTACAACATTCAGTTTACATCCTAATTCCAGTTGGTATATAAAGGTTTTTCTTAAGTATAGCTATGTTTGCTGCATTTGATACGAACCTTCTTTTCTCTCATCACGGTATTTTTAATTCCCAGTAGCCTACCGACATGTCTCGTTCTTAGGTGCTGGATTTTAAAGGGTCCAACGCTAATGCGGCATTTACATATACTCTAAATAGTTTCGCTTCCTATTTCATAAGTAGTTTTGTCCCACTTTCTATACATTAGGTACTCGGCGCCATTTTATGCGTGTGAATCCACGCCATTTTGTGAAGTTACCTTTTACTATTGCCCAATGGCCAGAATGTAAACATAGATTTAAAAAATTGTCTTTTTAAACTATTAAAATTTTTTATAGTTTGCTAATAAAATTTTTGGTTTGTTCATCAAACAAAAACATTGCTATAATATTTGCGTTTAGGATAGTCTCTTGTTTTAATTTTAGTGAGGGAGTCATTTAAACAATACAGTAAACTAATCAACGTAGATTAATTGTCGTTACGATTTTTCGATTAAGATTCATTATTAAGTACAATAATTCTTAGAAAAAAAATCTAAAACTCTTGATAAAATTATTTTTTGTATTTATGTAATCTGTGTTTTAGATCGCGCATATAGTCTGTTGCTTTGGGTCCTAGGTCTGTTAAGGTTATTTATATATATTAGAATTAGTTTCCAATAGTGCACAAATGGTCAATATTAGAAAAAATATTTATGAAAGTACTATCAATAGAAAACGCGAAGGGTTTTATATTATACAAAATAATAGCTGTGCTTTGTAATAACTCAAACAATGCTGACTTTCATTCCAAGTGATAGTTAGCCAGTTGATCCAGGAATCAACATGATGTATATAACTAGTCAATTTTGCGCCTATTAAGTCTTTTATTAATTTATTACATCATAACAATATTAGAAAGATTAAGAGCGGATTCAAGATACAGCATATCCATTGGGCTCTATTATAAGGAACGCAAGTCGAACACCAATCGTATCAAGGATGTTTGTACATTAACTAGCATATATAACAATACAAATTAAATAGTCGAAAGTTAATCATTGAATTTCGAGCTTTGACACATTAATAAGTCAACAGCTCGTGCCGTGGGCCCTAAAAATAGTCTGAACGAGCCTGGCTGCAGCGGCGGCGTGCAATCATCAAAGGCAAAAACTCGGGTATTTACGTGCAAAGCCGAAGTCGAACCGGCGGTACGTTTACCTCGGCAAGAACAGCGAGAGCCGGCACCTCCGTCAAATCCACTGCCGACACATAGAAACGACGCCTAGGATAATGTTGGCGTGCTTCCGGCACCTTTTAAGCCCCAGCAGTTTTTCTCACCCTATTTTTAACCCCAAGTCGGTACGTGCCTTATAGCCGTTTTATAGTACTTATTGAGTGACGAGTCGTTGTACGTGCCACTGTTCTGCCGAGTTGGCCTACATTTAAATCCATATTAACCTTTAACAACAAGCTACACCGACAATCTTCATCGCCGCAAAGCACAATATCATACCCCGTTAAGGAGAAAAGAGGCTGCAAATGGATCCTGGCGCCGTGATAAGTCGAGCTCGAAACGCCCGCTGCAGTCGTTGCTCTTGGGTTTCCACGCGAACATTAGCGATCAAAGAGTTATCGCGCGTATAACAGCACGCCTCCGAGCGGTGGGTGTCTGAGCCTGCGTTATAACCATCAGGCGCACGCCGACGGGGATTTTGGAGAACGGCGAGAGGCGGGGGAGGATAGGGCGCTCTAAAATTAGCCGCGGACCTGCGGGGCAGACATTACCGAGAGCCGGTCGGCGGGTGTCGCGACTCGCGGCATCGCGCCTCTCCCGAGACCTGGCTCATGACGTGAGAAAACTTTCGACCGGCCGGGGCTTCTTTAATGGAAACCGTTCAGGTGCCTCGGGCCCTTTTTCTAAATTCTCCGCTGCTTAAGCCGCGGGTGTTTTGTGCAATGGAGTACGAGCGCAATCGTCCCTTAAACGCGTAGCAATTTCAGATTATTGTGTTTATTTGGAATTGGATATTGCCTCGTAGTGTATGTGCTGTCTGTAATCGCGCCGGGAATTGCGCGCAGATTTATAAGTGTAAGCCGCTTACGCGCACGTTGCATATTAGTGGAAAGTATAGGCTGAATTTCAAGCACGGTTCAATCGTCCCGAGGTTAAGTTCTCATGATACTGGAACTTTTACCAAACTCAAAAGAACTGTTCCTTATAGATGCAACTGCAAGTTTCGCCTTCTCGTGCAATTCTTGATATATATTTGTCAAATAGCCATGTATCCATCATATCTTTGTGCAAATACATAAAGCACGTGTGACTTTACGCACAATATGGGATATTTTCAATGCTGTTTGCTTTTCACTTGTACGCGACGTTCCTTTAAATTTCCATTTCTAAGACCTCATAGTTGGTGTGTTGGACCTGATTTATGATTACGATGACAGAATATACTTATAAAGAAGAGTGGATAGATCAACACTCGTGTTTTCAATTCCCCACTCTCATCGTCTTGTAAAAAACCTTTTATATCTGAAAATGCATATATTTATATTTATTATGCGTAAGAATTTATTGTAAGGCAAACTGTATTGTTAAATGTAATTAATTATAATTTTTCTTTGTTTCAGGTAAGCATAGTATAGGATTACCTCAATAAAGTTATCTTCCGTTTTATATGTAAGTTATAAATCAAATTATGTGCAGAATTTCATATACAGACTGATTATATATAGTAAACAGAATTAGTGGCGTTTCACATTAGCTTCAAGAAGCTTAAATGCAGGCTTTATTAGTTTCAAACCGATCAATTATCTAACTACGTGCGACCATTTATGATTGATTTAAATCCTGACGAACCTATGCACTTTCAGCATAAATTTATTGAAAAAATGATATTAGAGACAATAAATTGATTACTATATTGAAACCCTCAAAATAATTTAGCTCTGCAAACTTGCGTCTAAAACCAGTTTTACTGGCTAAGGTATATTAATCAGATTGAGCTTCATTTTAACTATAAATTAATATAATATAATGAATAATATTTAATATGCATAAACTAGATTTCCTCGAATAATTGTTAAAATTTTCAACATAATTAATGAATTTGATAAATATTAAATCGATGAAGTGAAACCAAAATTTGATTTATATAAGTATAATGGTACAAGCTGCACCGCAAGCTCGCTAAAAACTCGTTAAGATTTTAACCGAGGATCAAAAGTCGCGCGTGCGACCTAGACTGATTGCAAAGTGAAAAAGATTGGAAGCCGACAGCTCTTGCCTCGCCGCAAACAAGTACGGGCCTGAGATACAGCAACGGAAGAAAAAGCAGAAGCTCGTCACGGGGATCGATACGCAACGATGGCACCCTTACGCTCTCGCGGTGAGCCGGCGTCCGTATCCGATTTCAAAGAAAGTCCGCTGTTCCTTTTTTTTTTTAACGTCCGCGCAAAATCGAGCGAACCGGCGGCGGTGCGCAGGTGGCAAGAAAGGTGTGTATATATATATATAAAGGCCGGGCGCACAATACTCGTGTCACGCGCAGGCGCGCTCCTCTTTTTTCCCCCCGCGGCTGCAGACCTCGGGGATAAATCGCATTATGAGATTATAAAGTGGAGAGCGCGGCCCCGTGGCTCTCCCGCAGCCGGCTATCGGCGCTCTAATGTAGCTTGCGGTCGCACGGCCCGCGAGGCTCTTGCCTGGTGTCGAATAAAGCTTCTTTCGGCTCAAGGAGCTGCGAAAATTTGTAGGGCTTTGTCTTACGAGATTTATGCATGTATTGCAAGAACGGTTATTAGATGGTTTTCTAATTTGGACATTGCACTTGAATTTATGATTTACATTATTCCTTTCTTTTTTCTATATTTTAAAGCATGAAATTGGGTGACTAATATAGGAGCGTACGTTTTAATTCAATTAAAAAGTGAAGACCTGCAATTTTGAAACTAAGAGGCCGGTTATTCAATTGTAAAAATAGAGTCATTGGGATCTTCCGAGTAAATAGATTATCTCACAGAGGAGAAGTTAGCTATCGGTTAGTTCTGGGATGCAATTTACATGAATAAGTGAAATTTGCCCTGATTAAAATGACTTGATAACGCGTAGCTACCCATCTTCCAAAGTTCCTTGGAAGTACTTTAAAATGCACGAAATTGGAACTTTGCCAATTACTAAACGTGTCTAGATTGTTTCTTACAATATTAATTACGGCCGACGAGTGCGATAATTGCAAACTCGTCTTGAAATTGAACGAATCATTTAATTGCAACAGATAAACGATCGTCCAATACAACAAGCTAGCTTGTCGCCTAAAAAAACCCTAATACTTAATAATTAAATAAAGTATAGCGCAATGCACTACAGAATATATAGATATAGAAAGGGTAGTGGAGTAGGCTCGGGTGGTAAAGCAAGTCGAGAGGTTACGCAACGGCCTCATGCAGTTCGTCCGGGCGGGCGCGCAGCTATCCTATTTGAGAAGACGGAGGAAGGCAAGCGGTGGACGGGTGTAAAATAAACGGGCGCGGCTTTGAGGTTTACCTTTTAGCGGGCGAGATCGGCCGAAAAATGGGACAGCCGCTTCCTCCGGCGGCGGCGATGCCCAAGGAGCCGTGGGTCTGCCCCTCGGCCGGGACACGTGCAGCGCGCCGCGTACATAGTTCTATTGTTAGCCGCGCGGCGAAGGCAGCGCGCGGATATCAGCACCGGGAAAAGGGGTGGATGATTGCCAGGGTATCCCCCCCCCTCACCCCGGGCTAGAACAATGCCCGGTGGTTGATAAGCCGCCCCGGGGCCCGGCCCTCTATCTTTAGTCGCGAGTCCGCCGGCTCCTTCCACTTTCTTTCCACCGGCCTGCTATATATATATACACACAGTCGCGCCTTTGTATGCCCGCGGCTGCAGTGCATATATATCTCCCGGGCGCTATGTGCGCGCGTCCTAAACGCCCCGATCAGACGCCGACTCTCCGACGGCCTTTCTCCGCGGATTCACGCACCGAGGGCCGGGATTCTAATGGGTTGTTCGGTTTATTAATTTTTTTTTGTTTTGTTTCCCTTGCGCCTTGGACTGTGGCACCGGCGAGGCTTTCCTCGTCTTTTTTTTTTGTTTTTATTCGCTCGCGGCCGCTGGCGTCGCGGCTGCTCCTCCTGTCACGGTTTCTCCTTTCCCGCGGCGGGCTCTCCTCGCAAGTCCGCCGGAGCGTGAGTGCAAAGCGCGGCGCGGGCCACAAGCGCGCCGTCGCGCCGTACACGGCCGATTATATTCACCGCCGCTCTCCTCGCCCCCCTTTTTTTTTTCTCTCTCTCTACCTCCTTCCTTTTGCGCTCTATAATCGGGTCAATAGCCAGCATCGATTAATTATTTCTCTAGGCCTCGGCTCTCTGCCACGCGCGCCCCCCGACGCACCCACACGCACACAAGCGCGCGAGTACCTCCGGCACACGTGAGGCCGTTGGGTGGCCGATCATCCGACCCCTTTCGAACCTAATGCAAATTCTACTGGCTCACCCGGCTTTCTCTGCCTGTACACGTGTATACACCTTCGCAGACCCGTTGGCAGTCCTCAATTTTTGTTTCTCCACCAGTCATTATCATCGATCGTTATTTGTTTTATTTGCGGTCCGATCTCGGGCCGGCTGTTCGGGATGAGCAGCCGATTCAAAATTCGATTTCTCCTACTTCGACCTCAACAGATTTGCCGTGCAGATGTATCTCTGTATGTGAATGTGTTCGCGTCACAAAACGCTGCTCGCGTGCATTTTCGCAGTGAGGCATTATTGTTTCTATTATGGATTGATGGATGTGTCTGTCTGCTTGTGACGTACTCTAAGTGCTGTGCACAAGGCTACATAGATTACATAGTTCCGAGGCGGAAAGGCTGTCGTATTAATTATATTGGCATGCCGATAATAATATATGTATTCTGCGTTTTCCCTTCGTTTTTTTTTATAGTTGTACTCGATACGCGTGTGTATATACCGGGAACATTTTTCTTAATATCCGATAATAAATTAATCGCTTTACCAATTTCCATTATCGCATTAAAGACACAGGTCTATTATTCAGCTTATTGACATTGATGGGAGATGTATAGTAGTGGCATCGTTATTGCTTTGTAACGAATTTATACAATCGCTCCATTAGACAGAGCGATCCACAAAGGAAGGAGCGCGAAAGTTGGGCATGTGTGACATATGCGCGGGATTGAGCGGTCGCTGGAGGGCGCGCGTGTATATATATGTGTAGGGCGGCCAAAGAAGCGCCTAATCTTAACGAGGAGTTATGCGGCGCGCATGTGTAATTCACTAATTCTCGCGCATTAAAGCGCGCGTGGGCGGGCCGCGGGAGGCACGTAAGCGCGCCTCGCAGTCCGGGCTTCGCGGCTCATTTTTCCTCGCCTTCGCGCGCCCACGCGAAGACGAAGCGTCGACTCCTTTCAATGCCTCGGTTGCGTAACGCGCGCGCCGACGTCGCTTTACGCGCTAACTTATTCGAGGAGGAAGCTTAGCGCCTTGTGAGATTGCCGAACGGAGATTATTTATTGATGGGCCGGTGTGTTTAAGGAGATAATATAGAGAGAACGGGTGTGAAGTTTCTTAATGCGATGACAGGGGATCGAGGGCCTCCCAAGGGAACCGCCGCCCACAATGGACTTATCTTTACTTCAATGAGCTGGCTTGGATCATTGTGTAGTGTATCGATATTTTCATGGGAACATGTATGTCTACGTCCGTTCGATCGAATGTATAAAGCTGGCTTTGTTTAAATTTCATACCTTTTTCAATTTGACGTCATCGAAAAATAGTTTCCAACTATTCATGGATTTTTTTTATAGCTTTTGAAATGAATTTCCTAGTAACAGTTTTTCGTTATATTGGTAAAAAATAGAAAATTAGATTTCGCCTTGTCATTCATGCAAAGCGTTAGATGACTAAACAGTCGAGTAATGTACTACACTAAATAATTTTTTCGACCACTTTATAGATAAATACGTAATTGAAGTACGCACTCGGATATTTTTTCATTGTCACAATATTTATGTCGCAACTTATCTTGTTACCATTGTTTTAAATATCAATATTCAATTGCGTACAAAAACCCTTTGTGTAAATGTTTGTGGAAAGTAAATAAATCTCCATGTAGAAAACCACTAAAAAAAATAGATTAGAATAAATATTTTTTGACAAAATATTCATCACTCAATTTTTTAAAGTTATTAGAGTTATTTAAGAGATAACTTTATGTATTGGACTTTTGGAAAAAGAAAAATTTAAACTTGTTCACTGTGTTTTTTTTACAATTGCTACGCAGAACTATTTTAAACCTGAATATTTACGTTTAAACTAAGTAGAGCCATTTTAGATCCTTAAAATAAAAACAGCGATATTCATAACTTGACCTGTACGAGGTCTTGGACCTTTCGAATTCCGTTACATTTGCATTTTTTCTTTCAATCACGCTGCCACTTTCCGACAAATTTGCTACCCGAAAGATAGTGCCTCTGGAAATGCTTTTCCTCGGAGTAAGCGCATAGCTTTGGTAAACGTTATCATACAACGACGATTAGAAATCATTAAGCGACTTCGTATATAAATAATTTCCGATCTAATAATTGCGCATGTCCGCGCCTCGTTCTTAATAAAGCATTGCAGGGAAAGTTGGTTCGGAGAAAAAAAATAAGAATTAATTGGTACCGGCAATCTTATTCCGTGTAAAAGGAGAACGAAGTTTCGATATTTGTGGCCCCTCAGTTTCCCGCGGTAAGCAACATTAATCAGTTTTAATCCGAGGCCCGTAATGTAGCATACGTACACATATAAATACACTCGGATCGCGCCGTCTCCTCGATTTCGCACGACCGGCGACCCGCGCGATAAATCGCATCGAGCCACGTGCCTATTCTCGGAAAGGCGCAGACAATGTTTCTCCGAGTTTACGAGCAAACTCGCTCAAAACGAGGCTCCCGATAGGTATCGGCGCTAAAAGTCCTCGCGCGAGGCCCTATAGCTGCGGCCGCAGCTGCCGCCGCGGCTCTGCAGCGCCGCACTCGAGAGACACATTTCTTTCCCACGGCAATTCACCTCGCCGGCTTGCTTTTTTTTTGCACCAATCGGGTTAAAGTTCAAGCGCCTCCTGCGACTGGTGAAATATGCAGGCTCGCGCGGTCGCGGCTCCTTATAGACATTCGATCAGTTCCGCGTCGACAATACCGAAACGTGCATTGCTCGGGAAATATTTAGGTCGTCGGATTGATCTATTGCAAACTGCGCGTTAACGCCTCTACACTCCGTAAATAATGCTCACATGTACATATATTGTTCGAAGTGATTTTAGAGCGAATAAAAAGAAGCATTAAAAGCCAGGCTGGACTGACGTTCGAACGTCAGAGATTTAATAAAAGAATCGTAAGGTTATATATTGTACAAAGTGCAGAGCCGCGGTAGAGCCGCGTAATAAATTTTTAAAGCTCCTCTTGATTAAAATGCCATTTTATTTCTTGTTGCAATTATTGGTCGGTGAGAAAAGCTCCGCGGCGTCTTTGTGAATATCGTTAATGTTAGAATTTCATTTGTGAAAGGTGTAACTTTGGATGTAACGTTGATAGGGTTCGCTGCAGTCCGGTCTCGTCCCAAGCCCTTAAAGGGAAAGTTTTCTTTACGTTTTTATTCGTTCCGGTCATAAATTTGTAACACGTGCGCGCAACAAATGTCATCTCTGCAGACCTAGCAAGAATTTATTCGGAGCTGGGACCTTTTTTCTAATAGTATCTATGCAAGTCCGTTAAAATTCAGAATTTGAATATATATTAACTAAAGAAATTAGTATGCAAAATTTTTGCCTAATATTTTTAAAATAGATAATATGTGCACTGTTACAATGCAAATAAAAAGATAACTCATCCGTTGAGACTAATATATTACAGCAATATTAATAATTTATATGCCTAAAAATGACTAAATTTCATGAATTATTATCTAGATTTTATTACAAGTTGGTAATTTGCGGTATAATTAAATTATACGCTGCATAAAGCCGCCGAAATTGAGAAAGTATCTGCGGTATTGCTTTAAAATACGAGGCAATTAATTATTAAATCAATTTTAAAAGTGCATTAAAAATGACGGTAAAAAGAAAATTCAGGTATCGAAGAAATATTTTTAAAAAATGAAATGAAGTTTATTGGTAAAAAGCACTCAAAGAATTATTGAAGTAGCACGCGGTGCAGTAATCTTCCACTTATCACACATAATGTGTATACAATGCCTAAACACATAGATTATTTTATTTATTGCTCGATGCAAGGCATTTTTTATGCAAAAATTTTCTTGACATCGGCTAGTCCGTTACATACAATTTGAAATAATGGGCCGTTCAATTAGTTCAAGGGAAAGTGCACTCGTTTGATGCGGTTAATACTACACGAAATTGCTGACCTCATAATTAGTAGAAAAGATGTACGCTGCACATGTCTAAGAAAGGTTAATTTTTAAGTGGTTCAGCGCCGGTTCTTACTACTTTCCCTCGGCCCGGCAGAAGCGTCAATTGGCCAAGCAACCAGGCGAAATTGCAAAAAGCCCGTCCCTTCAGGCTCGAGCGCTTACGCCTCGGAAGCCCGAGGTCGGCTCCTGCCGCAGGAGCGCAGGCGTACCTCACGTACATATATATATATGTATATATATACCTTGGGCCATCCCCGAGGGAGCGGCCGCAGGACGCGGGGGGCGCGTCCGGGGCGCACCCACACCTCCACGGCTCCTCTCGGCAGGTCTATTGTAGAGGCCCCGGCGCGTTACATTATAGAACCCGGGGCCTATTACGCGGCGGCGGCGGCGGCGTCGGCTCGGCGGCGCTCGGCCGGAGAGAGGCGCTCAGTCGGCTCCGATCCCTCGGCCCGAGCGCACCGACCGGCCCGCCTAACGCGCCGTGCAGTATTCTCGGAGCGCCCCGAGAGCCTCCGTCTCTCTCTGTCGCGCGCGCGCGTGCGCTCCGGCAGCCAATATTTTTTTTTCTTTCTTCCTTTTTCTTTTTTTTTTTTGTACCCCTGGACGCGCCTCCTCCGTTCAGTGACTGTGCACGTGTGCGACTTTGTGCTTATTTCAGGAGGCGGCCGCGGAGCAGCCCGAGGGAGACGCATAGGTAATAAAAAAAAAAGAAAAAAAAAAAATAAGTATACCCCGGTGTCCCTCCGGCGTTAAAAGGTTCCTGCCCGCCGGTTGTGTAACGCGGCTAAAAATCTCCCGGTGAACTGCCGGCAGCGCTGGCCCGCATTATCATCTCCGGGGATGTAGGCATCGAGGGCCGATATAGCTATGGATTACCCGGGCGGTGTTATGCGCTCGATACAGTTGGCCTCTGGATGCGCCGATGTATCCCCAATTAATGAGTCACTAATTTCCCTGACGGACCGGCGTCTCCTGCCGTCACGTGCGCGCGCGGCGCGCCAGTCCGTCCCCTGGGCTTGCGATTAAATCGTAATTGCCCGTGGAAGCGCACGTAGCCCGCGGCCACGGGGACCGTTAGCCCGGGCTGCTAAGTCCGCCAACGCCGGCAGCTGGCTAAGGCCGTAAAATCGCCGGGGCTAGATCGGCGAGGAGGCCAACTCCATTGTGTGGCCCCGAGGCGTCCCCGGCCAAAAGGTCCGCCCACGCGCGCCGCTGTTTACGCTGGACGCGCCGGCCGACCGGCCAATAAAGATTAGGTCCCCGGGGCGCGTCACTCGGCCAGGGGGGAGGGCCGGCCTTATCGCCCCGTCGGCCGTTAGCGGATCATCGGCCCCCGGGCCGCGCCACCTTAGTGTAAATTTAGCATCTCGCGATTTGGTCCATCGGCCGCCGCCGCAGCCGCCGCCGCGCGACCTGTCCCGGCTCCCGATCCGATCCGGCCCGTTACGTAAGCGCGGCGTCTCCCTTGGAATGCCCTGGGCGAGCGCGCGCCTATCGCCCCGAGCTTTCGCTGAGATAACGTTCCGATGCGGATAATAATGGGAGAGCGGAGGTATGTGCGGCCGCTTCCGACCGCTCGAAATCGGCCCCGGTCTCCTTTGCCACGCACGCACGATTGTTTAGATTTTTGCGCTCTATTTTTCCTGTGCGCGTCGTGTGCACGGAACGAATTTCTTTTCGCGTCCGCAGCCCTGTAAAGTAAGTCATGGGCTTCTACGCCATTGTACAAATGTGCGTTTTACATGGCTTTAGATAGCATTGAGAGAGAGATTTACATTTCGCGCCGTCAGCTGAAACTATATTTTATCTGTATCTCTGATTTAAATGCTTTGCCAATACTTTTGCAAAACACACACTTTTTTATGGGACGCCATCGCCGCCTAAAAGCCGAATAGTACATTATACAGGCGCAAATTAATGGAATTAAAAAATTCTTCCGCGAACCTTTTTTATCGAGTTTGTGGGATAAAAAAAATATTCCCAATAATCAATGGCTGCTGCAGCTGGGCACTAAAAATATATAGCGCGTAAAGAATGGTTAATTTTAATCCTTTGCGAGCAAAAAGCACGTAAGAAATTTGCCTAGCGCGTGACGTAAAGTTTCGCAGTTTTAAATAATGCGAGTGAAGCTAGTCTAGGAATTCGCCACATCCATCAAACTTAACTCCCAAGTACCCTGGAAACTTTCAGGCTAAGTCAAATCGTCCAAAGCGCGGTCTAAAGCGCGCCTGAAAAAAAAAATGCCACATTCACAATTCCTCCGGCTAATGACTTTATTGCCATTTCTTCTCGAGAACGTCGCCCTGCTAATTTACGACTGGATTGCGAGCCGAGCCGCCGCGAGGATCGGGAGCAAAAACTAACAGTATGACATTCCACGCAAATGAGCGCTGGGCTTTCTCTAAATCAATCGTACATGTGTGCAGCCGCGCCTGGGCGCGCTGGCGCAGTCAGCTGACCGGGGCAGAAAGGGGGAAAAAAAAAAATAAAGCTGGCCATAATCGCGGGAAAAATGGCCCGTGAGTAATGGCCGCGGCGGGCGACGAAAAATCCGAGACTTGCATGCATATATATGCGCACACAGGGCGCCGGCGAAGGAAAGCTGAGCAGCTGCTGTGGGGCACGAGGCCTCGGCGATATTCTCACGCGCGTGCACATCGCAAATAGAGAACTAGTAGGCAACTGGCAAGCCTGCGCGCGCGCGCGCGGGCTCACGCTCGCCATAAATGTAAATGGCCCGCTCACGCGCGTACATACGAGCGCGCGGCCGCGTAATTGTGTGCGTTTTCTATGGGCATAAGTGCCCGCGGCGGCTACTCCTATGTCGGAGCCGCGAGGGAAAGAAGGCCCGTCGCCCACCGGACAAAGGAGCCCGGGAGACGAGGGCGCCCGGGCAGTCCAGTGACACGAGCCGGGAATTTCAATCTAGGAAACGTAAAAAAAAAAGAAGAGGGAAGTCCGCTCTGCCTCGCTCCAGCTCTTTGCGCTCTGGGCCGTGGCCCCCCCGCGCCCTCTCCTTTCCTTTCACGCATTTTCTCTTTCTTTTCCGTGTAATGCCGGGCGCGAGGAGCCGCAGGGACCGTCGCCCCGGCGAGAGACGCCGCGAAGAATGTTCCCGGAGCCCGCGCAGGCCGCCGTTTCTTTCTCGCGCGCGGTGCGCTTTATTTTTGGCGGCCGCCGATTTTCTCGCGCTGCCGGCCTGAAACCTGTTGAAATCCTTGCATTCCCGCGCAGCGAGCTCCTCTCGGCGCGAGCTCGACCGATCCGTTTTCGTTAATCAACACGGCTTTCCGCTAAGTCGCTTTCGCGTTAAGGGCAATTGTATACCTCTCAATTTGAGTTTCAATTGGAGGGTATTATCGAGGGAAAATATTTGGGTGATGCGCCTTTAAATACACCGACTATGGTGTCTAATTTTATAGCGAACAATCCAATCGAAGAGTATGTATAAGCTATTGCTGTACATGTGTCTATTTTGGCATAACACACGGGAGCTCATTGCGCATAGAAGAAATTAAGCTAAATGTAATTGTCTCATTGTAACGTTATTTCAACAGTGCCGTTAATACCAGAAAGAATTGTTCTCAGAATTAATTTTTTTCGTTTTTGTCTGCGAGTAGCGATCACATCATCGTCGCATGGGAGTGAAAGTGCAGCTCATTTAGAACAAGCAAGTGCGGGAATTCTTCTCCGGCAGTGTTTTTCAAAGTTTATGGTTGCTTTTTTCACCATCTCTGCACTTTTTTCCCACATACATTTATCTATTGTTGCACCATGCAGCGCAACCTCCGAGATTTCCATCGGCCGATTGTACGCGCCACGTAATTAGGTTATTGCAAAGATTTTTTTAAATCGTTATGCTAATCTCATAGGGATATATATATGTATGTATATAGCTTATGTTGTTAAACGAGTACTGTATTATGTTTGAGATTTTTGAAGACAATCGTAAATCGACGAGTAGACAATGATGACATCATAGTTACTCGATGTGAAAGAAGGTCTAACGCTCGTGACATGAATATGTTTCGGTTCTATTTTATCTATCTGTCAATTCACGTGACACTTGAAACTTCATTAAATAGTCGTAGTTAACGCGGTTTAATAGCTTTGAAAATAGTTTACCTAAGAAAAATTAATTATACTAATGTATTGCTCGGTACTGGGTTGGCAGCATTAAAGCCCGTACTTGATACGAACGATATTCATCACGTGTGTCGTCCATGACTAATAACTTAAAAAATAGATATCACGTTTTTCCGATCAGTCGGCAAACCCTTCAAAAGAAATATTCTGGAGATCGAATGTTTATTTTCGTTGTCCTGGAGCATTTCTTTAAAATTTATTCCAAAAAATTTATCGCGTCCTCAAATACAACAGCTACATAGACTGCAGAGCATGTGTTTTAAATTTTGTCATCCAACAAATTCCTCTTTTATCTATTGCGGTTAAAGGAATTCATTTCTTTGGATAGTTTAGTCAAATCGGTGTAGTTTTACACGCTCCGAATGATAATTTGAATTGAATTGAAAAGGCATGTGATAAGAGCTAAAATATTCTGCAGCTCGCTTTGGTTACGCGCAAAGCAACGTAAATAAGAACTTGGCAGAGCCGTAAGCAATACCAAACTAAGGGGACACTAAGCATATATAATGTGAGCTTAAACAACTGAGGTTAATGTCCCTGTTTTTGATATAATTTAAGTATAAGAATGCGTATGCTTGGAGCGTAATCAATAGGAACTTTAATAGAATCATTCATGTCTATGCGACCAAAGTAAACCGGACGACACTTTTATGAAATTATTATGTAATTGCATAAATTATAAAGTAAAATATTCAATCTCGTTCTCCTGTACATGCATAAATCATCAAAGTTAAATACACAAGAAACGAATGATATTAATGTTTAGAAAATTCTTGCACGCAGAATAGATTTTAAATACCGAGCATCATACTAATTAAAGTCTAGAATCTAAGTAATAAAGTGTTAAAGTATCTAAGCTAAAGCGATTTTGATCTTGTTTTCTGTTCCAGGTTCATTTTGATGAGCGGCATATAATATTGGGACGGTGATGTTCCTCTGGACCAGTGTTTTAAAAAAAGTGCTATTCACAGGACAACAATGAGTATTCATGATATTCATAAAGCCGGTAATAAGTAGCCGAAGATGGATCTAGCGGTATAAGATCCCGTGAGGAGACATTGTCCGGAGGAAGCAAGGCGATTGTATTGGGAGAAAGCAATCAAGAAGCTGTGTGCGTAGATTCTGAATCGCTCGGCTAACTGTACGGAGAAGCGGATTGCGAGGAAGCCTGGGGGAACACGATGATATTGAGGGACCGGGGCGCAGAGGAGGTTAGCGGCGCCCGGGCCTCGAGTGCACGTGAGCAGTCTCGCGATCGCGGGCGCCCGCGAAGCTTGGTCGCGGCGGCCTGAAAGTGATGCCCTGCGGCCCCGAGGCCACATCGGCCCAGCAGGTCCCCAGGCACTTCCGGCAGCCGGAGTCGCGCGTCGGCGCTAGAGGCTCGGGCTTCCCCGGCGCGGGCGCGGCGCCGCTGCAGCTGCAGGACATTGAGCCGAAGGCCGGGCGCGAGGAGGCGGCCGAGGGCGGCGCCGGGCGCAGGGCCTGGCCCGCGGGCAGCATGGCCGCCACGGCCAAGCACGAGCTGCGCCGCAAGTTCCCCGGGGAGGCGACCTCGGGCGAGGAGGACATCGCCGCGATCGCCAAGCAGATCAGCGACCACGCGGAGGCCATCTACCAGACGTGGAAGAGCCGCGGCCTCGCCCCCACGGAGATCCTCAACTGCCACAGCAACGCCAGCGCCGTAGACAAGTTCGGGACGGTCCTGACCCCGGGGCCGAGCCCCGGCCCGGGCCCCGGGCCCAACGCCTCCGCGGCCACGAGCAGCAACGGCTTCGCGCGCAAGCTCCACAGCCCCGTGGCCGACATCCTCGCCCAGGACAACAACAACCTCGAGAAGCTGGTCAACAGCTTCGTCGTGGAGGACAAGGCGCGGATGGCCGCCTCGCGGCAGCGCTCGCCCTCCAAGACCCTGCCCTCCTCGATCCAGTTCGCCCTGCAGAAGTTTGAGCAGAACGCCGCGCCGCCCGGGCTCCAGTCGCCCAAGACGCCGACCCAGCTGAAGCCGACGAGCTTCGGGGCCCGGGCGGCCGCGGCCCAGCCGGGCGTCAAGTCGCCCATGGGCCTCAAGAGCCCGCCCGGCGCGACCCACCACAACGAGGTCTTCCTCGAGACCATCGAGGCGACCTTCCCCGCGGAGCTCAACCCGCCCGCTAAGGCCAAGGCCGGCCTGTCCACTTGGCCGCTCAAGAACAAGATCGTCAGCGACTCGCGCAAGCCCGCGGGTGTCCAGCTGCAGCTGAAGAGTCCGGGGGCCCAGGAGGTCCCGGCCCCGCCCAGCCAGAGCTACGTCGAGGAGGTGGCGCGCGAAGAGGAGCGGCTGATCAACGCCCTCAAGACGGGCCTCGTCCTCGGGGACGAGAAGCCCGCGCCCGCCCACAACTCCCACGGCGCCCAGAGCCCCCAAAGCGCCCCGGGCGTCCAGAGCGCGCCCAGGCAGAAGCCCGCCATCGTCCGGGAGAAGCCGAAGGTCGATCCGGTCAAGCCCATCCTCATCATGCCGAGCCAGATGAGCGCCCTGGGGTCCGCGGCTCTGGCCAACAGCCTCGTCTCCGCGCAGATCGTCCACTCGCCCAGCAACGAGATCAAATGCCTGACGAAGGACGACTTGTCGTCCATGTCCGTCGTGGACTACGCCAAGGTGCGGTACCGCGCGGCGCAGCTCAACCCCGCGACCCAGCAGCGCCTCGAGGAGATCAAGAGCGCGACGAACGCCGGGCTCGAGGTGACCGAGCCCATCGTCTCCGCGGCCAGGTCCAAGTTCGAGGCCGAGCTCGCCAAGGAGAAGGAGAAGGAGCGGCCGCTGGAGCGCGAGCAGCCCAAGGAGAAGGACGAGAAGGACTTTATCGCCTCGCGTTGGGGCCTGCGGCTCAACTCCTCGAGGCCGAGGCCCGTCGAGCCCGTGCCCCACCCCGAGCTGACGACCCAGCAGAAGCAGCACATCCGGGCGGCGGCGGCCACGGGCACGGGGAACAACCCCGTGAGACCCTTCCTGACGCGCGGCTCCGTCGCCGAGCGCGTCCTCATCTTCGAGAAGTGCCCGAGCGAGCTGCTGCTGGACAAGCGGGGCCCGAGGCAGCCCCACGCGAAAGCGCAGGTGAGTGGCCGCGGCTCTTTCCACCCGATCGCCTACCTCTACGAACCTTTGAGATATGGATCTTGTGCAAAGTAACGTTTCGGCTTTTGCAATGTCCCGGCTGGCTATTCGGGATACAGTTACGGTTCAGTTATGCTTCTCGAGCGGGCTTTGCGACACGCGAGCTGCCCCCGAGCCTTTTTCGGAGGAAAACGTCCGATTTTACGGGAGCTGCGTTAATCAAGCGTAAAAGGACGATGATGAAAAGCGCCAATCAGACGATGTTTATCGGCCGGACAATTACAAACGAACCCGTAATCCCTTTTATTCCGAGCATTGTGGGCAATTACTCGGGCTCAAAGCGGCCTGCGCGAACTGCCCGTCGGCTTATAAGAGACAAAAAAGCTCGCGCGGCCGATGTAGGTTACTCGGCTCGCGCTTCAAAGGACTTCTTTTTATAGATCTGGCATTCTGGAAAGAGGATGCGTGACGCAATGCCGCGCCGGAACAAAACGCCCCAAGTCCTTAAGCATTTCCAAATGATCCGATGGGCTCTTAATTGCCTTTACAGCGACCGGCTCAATTGGACATGCAGCGCTTCGATTGGGAACAAAAGCCGCAGACCAATTGGCCGTCGTTGGCCGCTCGCACTTCTGGGAGCTCGTTATTATACCCCGCGATCGGAGATAAAAAGCCTGGGGGCCGCCTGGCGGATCGTTCGTTAAATTCGCCACTCCGAAATCCGCCGCCAAGGACCGCTCGGCGTGTGCACACGCACACGTGTATACACTGGTCTCGCGTGTGCGCGCGCGCGGCGCCGATCAGCTGCTCGCGATCGGCGACCTTGCCTGGGTTACGCCGCGGGACTACCAGGGGGCCGACACATGTATATACATTTGTGTGTGTGTGTATATAGGACTTTCTCTTCTCGCGCCGATCGTTGAACCCTGTGTAGTGGCTCGCTGCTCGCTCGCCCGGGGATGAGTTAATTACACTCGCCGGCGCAGCTCTTGGAGGTTGTGTGTATATACTCTGTCCTCGATTGACCGGCCGGGGGGGAGCCAGACGGATTTTTCTACGTGACTTGCCTGGCGCTATGCGCCGGCCGACAAAAACATTTTTGAGAGCGATCGCGCGGGAACGCACCGGTTTTTTCTTCCCGTGTGTAGCGTTGCAGCCCGGGTGTAGTCTTACGGTGGAGCTATCGAGCTTCTACCAATAGCGCGCACTTCAAATTACCCCGGGAAAGTATAATTCGTGTTATCACCAGTTAATTCACATGCTTAGTGTATTATTCAACATGGCGGGCAACGTGCAATCAGGCTCCATTATTAAGCACTAAGGAATATCTGATCTTAGATTGTAGAACTAATGAAAAACGAGTATATCCACTAGAGTGTACATATATATATATGCGCGCTGGGAGATAATTTACCGGTTGTAAAGAAAATAGCGATTATGCGGCTCTAGCTCTGTCTGGATGACTTAATAGTTCAACAATCGCCACAACCGCGGGGAATGTTCACTGTTATTAAACATTTATCCACCGGGCGCACGTGCTACACTGCATATATCCCTGCGTACGCGTGTCCTTTTTTTCTTTCCAATAGCCCGCGGCGTTACAGTTTACAGTTTTATAACATTGGCTAATCTCCGCGAAAATCCGGCGCTTTCCTCAAATTGAGCCCGCGAGCTTGGTTATTAATTATCCATTAGGCTCCGCGACGCGATCCCCATTAAAGTGCGATCGCCGGCGTTGCTCGCGCGGGGCCGGGCAAAGCGGGGGCCTCCGCACCTGCAGCCCGAGAATCAATCAAGTCGCTTCCATTAGATAATCAGCGTAAATTGCCCGCGGCCGGATAATCTATTTTGTGAAAAGAAGACGACGCGGCATAATTGCGCGGGCCGGCCAAGGCTGTCCGCGCACCCGCGCTGTTTACGAGCCGAGTTATAGAGTCCATTAGGGACGCGTACATACATATATATATATATAAACTGCTAGTGGGCCGGGCGCCCGGTTAATTGGCCGCGGCGGGGGTGGCCTTCGCGGCCGAAAAACCGGCGAAGCCGCGTCGATCGGTAATGTATATATGGGCGCGCGCGCGCGCGCCACTCACTGTCCTCCGCTTAGTTGCGCAAGCCGATTGCGAACAATGCCGAACAAGGCTTGGTCCTCCGGGCATTGTCGCGAGCCACACGACGCGTCGCCGTGCCGGCTTACCTCCCCGCATAGAGCCCGCGCGGATCCACAGCGCGGAGGTGTATGCATGTGTGTGTGTGTGTACGACGGCGTGTACGAGCCGCGGGTTTCCATCGCGCACGTGAAACTCCGCGCGTACTTGGTTTTTATATCCTTCTCTTTTGTTGCCCGTGAGGCTTAACGAACTGTGTTTCTATATAAAAGCCGCCGAAGCGTGTTGTTTACTTAGGATATAGCAAGCTCTTTTTTGCACCGCGTGCTTTTTTTTTTTGAATTGTTAATGAATTATACGCGTTCACTTGTTTATGTGAAGTAGCGGCACTCGCCCGCTATCGAACATGGTTCTCTCGGTGCAAATATTGATGGGCATTAAGATTCTCGTTAAAATTATTGTACAAAATTGGTTTTCAATTTGAGAAAATTCATCGTCGAGGTAATTAAAACGCATTAAAATGTTCATTAAAATGTAAAAGTTATAGACTAACGGTATTACCTTGTCAATATTAGAAGATAGATACATTGCTGCATGTAATATTTTAGTTCTCTGTGATGAGAAAATCCCGTTGGGAACTTGAATGTATATTTCTCGTGATCCAGCAATAAGCATTACTCAGTATATAGTCTAGAATTTTTATTAGAAACATGAAATGCTATTTCTTTCGAGTCGGCATTTAATTTCAAGTATGATTTGTCCAGAGAAACTTAATTTGTAAAATTACTAGCATTATCTTGATACTTTATATTTTTTCTCAACAGATTACATATTTCTTTTTAACGTTTCCCAAGAAGAATTTCATTTTTTACGTCCAAAAGATTTATCGGAAACTTTATTGAAAGCAATTTCCTGAACGCGGTATTTTTTAGTAATTCGTAACTCGATTAACTATTTATTACGTATATTGTATACTTTTTGTAACTTCTTAGTAATCACCCAAATTATAATTCAAACGCTTTTAAACGATTTCTTTTGTTTGGTTTGAACTATTTGTCTGGAATAAATTGTACGATTAAATTTGAAATAAAATTGATGACCATGTACTTGCAATGATTATAAATAATTAGAGTACAGTAACAAGTTTTACCATTGATTGTCTCTTGCGTTAGCCTTTTCAATTATGGTACTGTTTTACTATGTTTATTTATAATAATTAACTTTAGGTGAGAGTCTATTTGTACCGACAGTTACACCTTCTGTTATCGTTTTACGATTTCACAAGTATTCACCTTAAATTCCTTCATCATAAAATTTTATCGTATTGAAGTAATAGATAAATTTTGTTTAATTTTCCCAAAATGAACCATTTATTTTCTCGTAGGAAAGAGACCTTCGATCACTTTGCCCGCGATGAGCAAATATATAAAAATATTTTTGAAAAAGACATTAAAGCGCGAAGGGCAAAAAACATGTAAAACGATGCATAATATGCCAATTAGGTTTATATTCATGAAATTCAACTACTTAAAAATACTATTTTGTAAAATTTTTTAAATTGTCTAAGAGCCATTAATTCACGTAGTAATAGGAACCGAATCGCTGAGATAAAATAAAGCATACGCATATATTACTTCAATGGTCACGCATACATAAAGGTCGATCAATTATTCTGCTTCCAATACGTATAATTAATCTCTAAATTTTGTCATTCGATCACTCCGCTCATTAATTGATAATGCAAACATCTTTCTCAATTTTTTCTTTAATTAAACGTAATTTACATTGCAATAAATTTATCATTAAATATATACCTGCTACAAAGTTTGTAATATTTTCATAACAGCCTTAGAGCGCACTCGCTCATCGCATTTATGTACTTGTAAGGCAATTAGAAAAAATGGAACTTGTAATGCTCAAAAAGCGATTTATCGTCAGATGCAACGATATTGAAAGAGTAACATCCAAGCCCGATGAAGCAGAAGAATACGTGAAAGTCAAACGGGGGCCTTGACGGGCGCGGCGACGGGTGCTTTCAATGCCTCCCGCGCCGGCCCAATTCGGGCGAGAAAAAAGCCGAGGCACAAGGTGCCGCGGGTAAAGGGCCCACGGTCGCCCCCGCTCTCTTATTTCTTCTCTTGCAATGGCGCGAGATCGGCGCCGATGGCGATAATGCGCGCGCCGATCGCTCAATGGATCTCGGATTTATAAAGCCGGCCGCCCACTGGCTGCGCGGCCTTGGTACCCTCCCGCCTTTCGTGTTTCCTCGCATTATAAAACCTTTTAGCCCCATTTTTATTTGATTGCGGTGTGCTTTTCGGAAGCAAAGTACATAACGACCGGCGCTTTTTTTTTTCTCACGCGCCTCGATCTTTAATAGCGCGCCTAAGTAAATATTCATTAGTCGAATACAGCGTTGTAGACAGGTAAATTCGACAATTACACGAGTAATTCTTTAGCGGAGAACCAGATAAACTTCAATGGTACGCTCGATGATGAATTCATAAATTAATTAAAATTATATAAGCGAGGAAAAGTGAAAACAGCAGTGATAAATTATCAAAACAAACTTCCATTTAAAGGTCACGCATGGTATAATCGAGTGACTTTAAAAATATATTCAATTAATGAGCGAATGAAGCTAGTATTGTTTAAAGAAATGAGTAATTTGAGTCAATTTAGTCCTATTTTTAAATTCACGTACCGAGCATTCTGAATAATCGCACGATCTATGTACTTGTTGTTAGAAAAATCCTGCAGTTTATCAGTCCTTGTTCGTGTACGTTACCGCAGTAAATCTTAGAACGAAATATTTTCTTTGCCTAATCGGCACAGGTGCTACATCCTTGATCTATAACGAATGCTGTAAAATATATTTATAAATTTGACCAAACTGTTGAATAAGTTTACGAAATTTTCGAAAGCTAGAGGCCGCGTATAACGCGGTCTTTGAAATTATACAACTGGATACATAAACCGATCCTTTCCAAAATAAATTATAATTATTGATTTCTTAATTAAAGCGACTATTACGAGTGACTTTGATCTAGAAATAGCATACATATTTATTGCAACTATTCCTTCAAGTTAAATTTAAACCCAGCAACTCATATTGCGTAAACGATCAAAAAAAAAACATTTGTAATATTTAACAATTTTTCCTTTCCACATTCTTCTGCACAAAAACAAGGCAACAAACTTTACTATCCGTCGGTCAGCTGTCTCCATTACAACGCACCGCGCAAATCCACCGAATTTGAATTTTTTCCGCAACTGCACAGGATCTTGCGAAACGCAGTTGACCGAAACCGAGTCGCGCGTCGTCCGCCGATAAACGTCCCGCTCCCCCCCGCCACCGCCGGCGCGTAAAAGGCGAGAGACCGTGTCTCCCCCGGTTCGCAGAAACTGCACCGCGAATCTGTCGCAAGGCAGGGCTCGGGCGTGACCTTCCGCCGCGGTCCCTCGGAGCACACACAGGCTTCCGCCGATTGAAAGCGAGCGTCGCTCCTGCCTGCCATTCCTTCCAATTAGAGTGTCTACATATACATAGCCACGGCGCGGTATCCCGCGGCCGGCTTCGCGCCTTTTCACTCTCGGCGCGGGGCGCGCGCGTGGGAAAAAACTCGAGCGCGGATTCTCGAGGAAGTGAAACGGCCGATTTTTACCCCCCTCACCGTGTTTATAACTGCCCGCGATCTAGCCGCGCGTACGTATACATATATATATATGTATTCGACTTTCCACGCGGCGCGTGCACGCATTGTTTTTTCGAATCACTGCTCGAGTTTAACGCGCGCGCGCGAGATGGCCGTTTTCTTGGGCGCTCGCCGACGCGCGCCGTTGGGAAAGCCCAGTTTCCACAAAATCTCTTTGTCTTTCGAGCAAAAACCTACACTTTTCAAGGTTTGCGCGCGCGGGATGCTTATTATCCTGTTTTACTGCGCGGCGGCTGTTTCGCTTGCTCTGTATTAGGGCTTGTTTAATGCGCACCGGCGATTCGGATGTTGGTGCGCGTGCGTGACTTTAAAAGGGAAGCATCTTCGGTAATAAAAAAAATCATCGAAAAGTTGTTTTGTCTTTTGAGCCGATGGTTGAAGAGACGTATCGGAACGCGAAGTCGGGTCGCGTGTCGATAATAATAATAAGCAGTACGAGCAGGACAAGCTTGCCATGCAAATTCAATTGAGAGTTCAATAGCTGGTCACGCCGTCGACGTATCGGACTTTGGAATAGTTTTTCACTGATGTAATAATAGATTACGGAGAAGAGAACGTGACACCGAGGGAGATAATTTTCAATTTATAGTAAAAGGTTGTTTTAGCTGCAATGGTTTCTTTTTTACATAAGAGTTTCGTTGAGAGAAAAAGTTTCCTTTGAGGATTCTTTAATTGTCGGTGAAAATATGCTGGTTATTTGCAAATTTGCGCCATTTACAGCGTCTCAGCGGAGGTTTCTGCAGACGGATTTCGTCATCCTCCGTATGCAGCTTGTAGTGTAATTGCACTTATTTCCAAGCTTATTTCATAATCTCAACAGTTTGCACACATTACACTGCCGCTCTCTTAATAGTTATACAGTACGTCGGGGGGAGAATCTATTACGGATTTTCATTATCCTCCGCGCGGGCTCATTATGAAGACCTCCGGAGCGAGTGCCTTTATTTCCTCTTCTTTTTTTAAATTAAAATATAAAGCCACCGACAATGGGCCCATTAAGGCCCATTAAAGTCCAATAACATTCTGTACAATTAATTTGAGAGGGAAATAAAACTCCTTTAGAATCCAAGTCAGTCGCGCCTCGTAAATCCCGGCTAAATATCGCGCGCTTCCGCGCGCTCGCCGCTCGAACGGGGCATAAATTCGCGTTTTATTATCCGCTCGACGATCGATATTTACACAGCGATCGCGTTTACGGTTACTGCGGCTCGCCGCTCAATTGGGGCCGGACAGTACAAGTCCGCCGGGGCGCTATCCGCCGCCTTATAAGTTCCCCCCCGTCGCCTTCTCGCGCCCGCTTGCAAATCCTCGGTACCGCTACTGGCGCGGGTGGGCCGCATCCTCCCGACCGACTGCCTATATGTATAATGTTACGCGGCCGCGTAACAGCCGCGCCGATCCCGACCTTCGCGGCCTTTTCGCATGCACGACCGGCCGCGGAGGTGTCCACTCGCATACGGCACGCATGTGCGCGTCGTTATGTATATTTTCCGCGTGCGCTTGCGCGTTGCATCGACGCGTAACGGCTGTTCGCCGCACGCGAGTGCAACGCTGTGTGCATGCAGTACCGCCGCCGGAGCGCGTGTGCACGCATGTGTATGTACACATGCGGCCGAGCGCAAGGTGAGAGAGCCAACTCGGCCGCTCGGCCGCGTGCGTGTAATGCTCGCCCGCGGCAAGAGCCGTATGTACGCTTTGTCTGCGCACCACCGGCCGCTGGGCTTTTTTCCCGAAATATAATTGTAATCTCTCGCGAGGCTCCGGGGCGAATTCAGCCTCTTTCCCATCTAGATACACATGTAGTGCGCGTATAGTACGCGAGATAGCGTGCTTTTTTTCCCTAAGATTATTTTGCGCGCTCTGTTTGATGTAAATCCATTTGAAAATGTGTTGTTCCGCCTATATCGAGCGTCTTATCGGTAGAGTACGATCTTATTTTGATTTTTTTCCAATAGATCAAGACAGGTTTGTGCACTAATCTCAGGCTGAATTATTTTATTGAAACGATTTTCCCAAAACCTTTTGATAGTTTATTTATTTATTGTACCTAAATTAAAAATACAGAGAAGCCCATTAACAGTGGCCTGCGGCACGATCGAAAACAATTGAAGGATTTAATTAGCGGGCGGCCGGTCTGCTCTCCAGGTTGTATGTTAAAATTACATAATTGACGGTTTAAACATATAGATCGCGGCGTTCTGAGAAAAGTATTCTAGGCTAAAAATTTAGGTCGCTCCAAAGGCATTCCCCCGAGAAACACGTTTCTCCGAGGATTTTCGTTCCAGTGGGGCAAAAGTAAGGGCAAACTGCGGAGGCGCGCGGCGGCGCCCTTATGCCTACCTTTTTGTGACCGTGAACAAAGCCCACTTGTGTGATCCCTGGGAAAAAGGGGGAGCAGGTACATGTTTCACTGGAAAACGATCTAGGCCTCCGCCACTAAATGCGATAAAAGAAGAGAGCCCTACAGTTTCGCTTCGAGGATCGAGACAAAATCTAATTTTCCAAAGGGCCGGATTAAAATCCCACGGAGTGTTTAGGGACAGTTCCTTTGTTCTCCTCTTTTTATTGCTCGCTGCTCGGATAAAGTGACAAGCAATGCGGTTGACAACAATGACTGTAGTAAAAACGAACGAACAGCTCGCACACGCGCGCGCACGTCTAAATATATATATATATACATAAGGTCCAGTTTTATTAGCTACTTCGGCAATTCGATTTCTCATCAACCGTACACGAGTGACATAAAAATTACACCGAGTTTGACAAGTGATAATCAAGCCGGACGGCATGCAATTAAATTTTTATCCGCGATAATTGAAGGCTCTCGAAAATAACTCGAGTATTATAATTTAAAAAGAGCCTTACAAAAAATGACCGTGGGATCCATTAGGAGAATTACGAAATAAATAAATAACGCTAAATCGACGACCTCCGCCAAAAATGCGCGCTGGCGCATGTAATTCCCGAGTACGAGCTCTCGCGATCATCGGATCACTTTTGCCGGCAGCCGTGCATACACGCGGGCTTTCCTCCGCGTCTAAACCCAGCCTCTCTCTCTCTCTCTCTCTCTCTCCTGGCTCCTTCCCACAGACGTACCGTGCATAAAGGGAAGAAAAGCGGAGGGGGGGAACGCGGGGCCGTTGTCGAGGCACATTCCGGAGTGCATCTAAAAATCGATATACACGGCCGCCGGGAGTGAGGAGCAGCTGCCCCTGGAAATTTCTCCCGGCCGAGGGCCGGGCTCCTCGCGCGCCTTCCTTGTTTGGCGAATAATTCCGCGGGGCCGTCATTGGGCCTTTGTTTTTGCCCCCGCGGGGCCCACCGACGGCCTCGATTCCAATGAGACTTTTCTGCGCGCGACGGGTGCCTTTTTTTTTTATTTTTATTTCGCCCGGGACCATTTTCTCAGGCCCACGCGCAACCATTGCGCAATTCGTGGAAGTGAATTATATCGCCCGCCCGCGCGGACCCCGAAGGAAATAACAAAAAAAAAAAAGAAAAAGGCCGCCCGGCCTCGAGTCGCCGCCACTTAGTTTTAATAGTTCTCTCCGATGATAAGGTTAAGATTATTCGCCCGGTGGCAAAGGCGCTCGTCCGCCTGATTGATGCAAACTCACCCGGAGCGAGGGAAATCCGATTTCAAAAGGATTTCCTTATATAATATACGCGTATTGGCCAATCGATTGTCGCTTCGATTGTCGGACAATGCGATACAAAAATCCATTCGTCTCGAACGGCGAGCGCTTTCAATTGCGATACTTTTTCCTCAATAGGAAAGTTGCGTGAATTTCTTTTTTTCATTTCATACTGTGATGCTTTATCTGAAAAATTGACTCGTTATTTCCTTTATGATGCATCTCCAATATACACAATGTGCACATTTGTATATAATTCTATCGGGAACAATCAAAATATTTATAATATCTATATATACATAAATAAGGCTGATATTAATCGGTAGTAAAAGTTATAGTTTGATTCGTACACGTTTTAATGAAATAATTATAAGTATATAATGTAAAACGCACATTGTTATATACGTGAACATATTTTTCGTTCACGATCCACGTTCTCGTCAAAAAAACACAGCGGTTGAGCGGAGAGTCTGCGGGTATTGTGCTCAGGAGATCTCAATTATACGGACGCTCACCAACTGGAGCTTTGTGGACGGCGGAAGAGCATAAAGTAGTCGTAGCTCGAGTCGTAGGCCGGCTCGTTCGTTTCCCAGTTTGTTTATCTCGCCCCGTTTTCTCCGGGAGCGCCTGCATATAATCCAAGCCTCGCAATACGAGGGCTGCGGGAGCGAAAGGAGGGCGGAAGGCAGCCCTGGACCGGCGCGCTCGTGTAGTAAATCAATCGGGGGACTCGCTGCTACTTAAATGGGCCTCTGCCTCGGTGCCCTCAGCTCAAATTGTTTGTATTTGGCGCTGGGCAAGTGACTGACTCGGCGCGTACGCCGTCGTTTATCCTTGAATGTAGATACTCTCGTTTTTTTTACAATGATAATTTTACGTTGCGCCTTATTTGAGGAAGGTGGATGCGCATTATATTGGTTACAGAAAACCGTTGCTATAGGGACCTTCTGATTAACATACATTTACCATGCGCGACTTGAGCGCGTTTCGGAAGCAAACACACAGATAGTTTACTCAATCTACAACATAAACGGAACACGTTCGATTCGGCCTGCAACTGAATTTGCACTGTGTCCAATAAAAATATTATTCGACTGATTGCAAGAAAACTAAATCAGTAAAAATGTTCGTATAACTATTACAAGTTAGTCAATTAAGTACTATTTTAATATGTACAGTCTTAGAAGCATGGATTTAATGATATTTTTTACGAATCTATGAAAAAATTATAATTTGGAATGTCTTGCTTTAGCTGTATCTATAAATATCTATGAAATTATCTTTAAATGTCAGGGGTGATGTTATAGTTATAGTACTTTGCGAGGCACTTGACTTTTTCTATATAAATGATGTACATTGAAATTTTTAAGAGTCCTCTTTCTAATGCTTGTACTCTTGATTGCGCGGTCGATTAAGTCATAAAAAAGACTAATAGATCTTACGTTTTTTCATCAACTGCAAGTAAAATAGATCTGGATTTTTTACTATATAATATTTTGTTTCTCGCTACATATATAATTCTTTCTAATTATAACTCTGTGCCTTGCTATCTATATCGCGTAAAGCTTCGAATTCTTCTCCCCGGGGTTCACAATGATTAAAATCTACGCCGTGTCGTCGTCGTGTTATAGAGCCGCCTATGAAGAATCAGCCGCGTCTTAGTTGTACAAAGGAAGGGCCGTGCGCTGTAACGGGTTCTTTTTGAAGAAAACGTGAGTCGCTGACTTGCTATCGCGTGTGACCAAAACGTGTATAACGTAACTGTCGCGAGTGTCGGAGAAGATAGCCTTCTTTCTCCTCGATTCCACTATATACACTTATAGAATGTACATCGCTATACATACATATGCACCCATGAATTTCGTTTCGTGTCCTCGTTCGTATCTGACTTACGCGTCTGGAGATAACAGGCCCAAAGAAAATGATCTCCCTTGGTAATAGGAATCTAACAATCGCACCGAAGTAAGAGGAAGTTGAGTGAATATTTTTAATTCCGGCGCAATTTAATTAGAATCAAAATAAGTTGAAGGATGCAAATCTATGAGACGTGACGTACTTCATTGTAATGCGTACGATCTATTTTAAACGATGCATCTCTATATTAAATAGAATTTGCACTCTTCTCATTTTATCAATGCAAATAAGTCTAATTAAAAATGCTGTACACGTGAATAATAAATGGAAAAATCTATTTTAAATTAAGCAGGTTGTTTTTCATCGCGTATGCATTTTTGATCTACACACGTATCACGTGACACTTGTAGTGTATATTCAATGATAACTTCCATCTGAGATGTTTGTTATCAGCAAATTTCTTACCGCTGCACTCGAAAGAATCTTTGACGGAATAGAATACGTTTAGACATATCGTGACCTTTCAGTCCCAAGCCAAGTCAAGCACACCAATCTTAATCATTGATATATATGCTGCATACAAAAAGCTAGCACGACACGCACATGCTCATCTATATAAATACACAAAATCCAATTAGATTCGATACGTATCAGAAGATGACACAATCAAATAAGCCATATACCGTACGCAGTTCCTCAAGCCTAATCGAAAAATTCAAGGTGGTGATTTTGTCTCGCTCATTATTATCAGTTCATGATGACGTATAGTAATTAAATAAAAAGCAATAATTCTTTTTTAATTTAATAGTTTGATGTTGCATCTTGAATCGAAATAGTCAATACAAAGTATCTTTTTTCGGATAAAAAATGTATAATTCATTATAATTTATATGAAAAAATTAAAACTAAACTATTTATTGTAATCAATAAATTATTATTATTCTGCGTATGCAACATACATGTAGTATATTAATGAAATTTTTACTGACACCGCAAAAAATCTGTTATTTTTCAAACATCTACGAAATTCATAAAAATTCAAGCTGCATCATTGCAAGCACCGACGTATATTTACGCGACTAAATTGAACTAGCAGACAGATCTCACGCAGAAAGAATTGCGAGGAATAAACGAGCTCGTACACGGCCCTTCCACTGTCCTTTGCACTGGACAACGAATTTGCGCTGCGGTCAAGAAAGACGCATCGTATCTCTTCTTTTTGCACATAGCCGGCGACAAGTGTCAAGTCACGTCGGGAGAGACCGGCTCTCGCGGGCGACGTGCAAATGACGCAACCGCAGCTCTCGCAAGTGGTCAGGCGCATTAAATGTGTATCCCGCATCCATGCGGGACAGAAGCCGCGGCGCGCACTGGATACACCAGCGCGCATCTCGTGTGGCCAAAGAATTTTTGGACCCCGAGTCGAGAGCCGAGCTCATTGCGAAAACCGCAGGCGCTTCTCGCTCCGTCAAGGCTCTCGCGTTCTGCAGTTTACCTCGGTTTTAGAGTAAGAGAAAATTTACGGTCCCCTCGCAATGTCAATTTTTTCCCTTGCTGCTCAAGTTGCTTCTGCTAATAAATCCGAATGAGAGCTCCAAGCAAGAGAGCAAAACCTTACAAATATTTGACTCTGCACAAAATAATTGTAGCTTGGTATGGACCGTCTTATTCATTCCTGTTATTGTAATTTTTTTATTGAAAGCACACTTTTGAGATAAATAATGTAATCTCTGTCAATGTTGAAAAATATCACCGATTTATATGAAAACAGTAAAATAATAACATGTGTTTCTTGTACAAAAGTCATCAAAAGCTACAAACGGAAATTATCTTACGCCAGAGTCCTTTTTATGGCATCTTCACGTCATAACAGGATGCGATGTCCTTGTTACTCAATTGCGTATGCTTGCATACAACTGATCACTGCGCCTCAAAGAAATATACGCGTATTTAAAAGAATAAGAAATGCAAAAGCATTTGGTAAATGTAGAAATAATTTTGAAATTATACGTAACTATATAAATAGCAGGTCATCTAATTTACCTCATGAAAATTAACTTAAAAAACACATAATTAGCAAAAAATTTATTAATAATTCTACATCCATTCGACATTCCAATTCTAAATCCATTGTTAATCTCGTTGTAGATTTTATTTGTTTTAAGTAAAATGTCAATCGTCATGTATACTACATGTTTTTATTAAAATTTTGAAAAATGCGTACGTTTTAAAACTAGTATACGATAAAAAATATAAAAATAACTGCGAGTTAAACGGACATTATAATAATTATTATTCAGTAAGTGGGTACATTAAATGGACGTTGTTTATGTAATATATGACATAGGTAAACCTACTAAGTAAATAAAATGTTATAAAACTTAAATGAATTTTTTCATATTTATTTATAGATTCAATTTTTGTATATCAACTATATGTATTAATTGATTTAAAAGTTTATAATTTGAAAATACTTAATTTTATTTTTGTATAAAGTTAAATATTTATTTTTTGAAAGGTGAATTAAATTATATCTAATTTCATAAGTAGAAATATATGTGTGAATGTGTGTTTGTATCATGACATATCTCAAACGTTCTGTAACTGTCAAAGTCAATCGAATTTTAATTATTATAAATTTTTATTAATTATTTTTTATTAAAGAAAGTATTTATACTGTATAATAAACCAAAATATTTATTATATATTTTGTTTTCAGTCATACACACGAGACAAAGTACAACCAAAGAGTCTACCACCGCATACAACACTTCAAAGACACGTTAAAGCCAACAGGAACGTTCACATACCAAGGTAAAGGATACTTATCCGCTTATTCAGAATAAAATATACAAGCGTTCATTCATGTTCCACTTACATGTGCAACAAGTTTCACGATACTCATATTATAAGACAGTAATATACCAATAGGAATAACATTTTTTACGATAATTTAATATTTTAATCAATATTTCAATACTATGTTTAGGTTCTACTTTCCTGGCGGCAAACCAACGCCTCCGTCGCAGGTTGAAGCAACGATATCGCGGATTACCGCAGCTTTCCACAGTCTTCCAGGTCATCGAGCATCTCGTTCGCAATTCCATACTATTACGAAGGTATTTCAAAAATACTTTTGTAAAATTAAAAATACACATAACATTGCAATAAATTATATTGCTTTGTATCCGTGCCTTTAACGAATTCAATTCATGAATCTTTTATACATTAGTAATGTATTAATATGTCAAGCTCACAGGATGTAGCTTACTATTTTATAATATAATTAATACATTACATGCATGCAATACATTCATATGTACATTTACATGTACAAATGAGTTTTTACGTAAATAAATTAAAAGTCTATTATTTCGTTGATTTACAAAGAATAGTCTAATATTATTAAAACATACATTTTAATATAAAATACTTTTATTTCTAAATTACATATATTTTTTAGGCCTGTGATTTACCGTTATACTGGAAGGTTCCACTATTCCTAGCTTCAGGCGGAGATACGAATGGAATCATTGAAATGAGCGAGTTCCTTGACTTCTGGATGTTGAGGTATACGTCATTAAAGATGAATATAACTTGTATTTAAAATATATATATATAAGAATTTATTCGACAAATAATGCACCAAACCAACTGCGCTCGGTCTGCCGAGGGCCGATGCCTCTGGAGCAAGGGTTTCTGCTTTTTACCTGAAAGAGATATTGTCTTCCGCGTGCATACGGTTAACACGTTTGCTCAGTATGCAAGATTACTATAAAAAAACTCTAGCAGCTATAAATATGTCTCTATCTCTATTATAAGGGATTATTGTAATGATAGAGAGTTCTCTTAGGCATTACATAGAACTGCTTTAATACTGGAAAGAGTAAGCCTCTTTAGTTTCTTGATGAAGACATAATTTGTGCAAGAAGATTTGATAAATAATTTAAAAAGCATTTATCAATCATTGCCCTGATGTGAAATATTTTAGAACCGTTATAAAGTGAATTTAAATCTATTCTATACGTGATTTAATAAGTCTTATTAAAATATTACATTAGAAATATTTAATTATTGATATTAGATTATTTATTAGTTATTAAATTTTTTAATAAAACTGTATTTAAACTTAAGTTAATGCAATGAATTGAAATAAAAATAAGACATGCATGTGTAAAAATTAATTATACTGAAACGTGTTCAAAATAAAAAATTAAATTGATAGACTGCAACGAACACATTGTTTAATAAAAACATTCGTCATTGTAAATAATGATAATAAAATAGGAATAATGTTTGACATTCCAATTGAGTTGATTGTCGGCAGTATGTGAAACATTCAACGATCAATATCGCTGCATAGGTAAACGGTTGTTTTACATTTAAAGGCCACGCGCCACTGAAAATGTATTTAGTTTAATTCTTTGATTGATCAATACATAAAGGTGGAGAAAAGCTTGAAAACTGTATTAAATACTAATATTGAATCGCAGGTTGTCGAAAACGCACCACGATGCTGCGAGCAAATTCGTAAGGATCGTAACCCGGGGTCTGAGGACAAGCATCCTTCCGGAGGACCTGATTCCACTCGTGCAAGACGTGGTCGAGACACATCCCGGTCTGACATTCCTAAAAGAAGCAACCGAATTCCACTCACGCTACGTTCACACGGTAAGTGCAGTGCCGCTCGCGACCTCGAGTAGAGAGAGAAAGATAGAGGACGACACGCCTTTTGGAAAATCAATAGCGCCAACATAAGGGATGGATTCAGGAGCGTTGGCTACCTTTTGCCCTTATTTCTTTGTTATTATACATTAGCCTTCATCTTGCAAGAACAATTAAGGCGAAACAGCTTTCATTTTCATCAAAAAAATCATTATTCTTAATAGAGACTTTATATTTATAAATGACCGATATTTTAAATTATACTTATGAAATTTTTTAAATGAAGTCTTCCCAAGGTTATTAAAGCCATAGATTTAAGTGGAATGTAAAAATTAATATATATATATTTGTATATTGTAAATGAATCAGTTAATATTTCAACTTACACTTTAGCCAAAAACCATTAACAGTTCATGCACAAAGTTATGGATAGTATTTTGACTAATCCTTTATTTATATCGTTTAATGTATCTCTTTTCTTATAGGTAATTGCTAGGATATTCTACTGCGTGAATCGAAGTTGGAGCGGCAAGATTTCCGTGGCAGAATTGAGGCGGAGTAATTTGCTCTCGGTAATCAGCGTTTTAGAGCACGAGGAGGACATCAATCAGGTGACCGCTTATTTCAGCTATGAGCACTTCTACGTGATTTACTGCAAGTTCTGGGAGCTGGACCGGGACCACGATCTCTTCATTGACAAGATGGATCTCACGAGACATAACGATCATGGTGAGTGGTCCATATTCCATTGTAATATGTCACATTTTCTTAGACTGAATTATCTCAGACTGATTATAGAATCGAAATCAATATAATCACAAGATTTGTTGAGCATTGACATTTATTCTTATGTGCGATTTTTTAATGTAAGTTTTTTCTTGTAGCCAGATAAACTTCTATTTCGGGTGCAATTTTGTATTCATTTTATTAATTGTGAAAATAATATAAAGATCAGTTTTAGATATATCATTTATTTATAGTTGTTAATGAAGAAGATAGATTTAATGATCGAAAAAAACCTAATACTTGTCGTTTTCAGCTTTATCAACGCGGATGATCGAGCGTATCTTCAGTGGAGCTGTAACTAGAGGCGTAAAAAGTGCCAATGGTGTTCAGCACCCGGAGGATAAGATGAGCTATACGGAATTTGTGTGGTTCTTACTTAGCGAAGAAGATAAGAATCATCCAACAGCTATAGAATATTGGTTCAGGTATACAAACAATTCATGTGAAATATTAAAAATTAAAAATCATCACTTGATAATTTTATGTACATTTTATATACTTAATTCTAATAAAAATATAATCCTAATAGGTGCATGGATTTGGATGGTGATGGATATTTGTCCATGTATGAATTAGAATATTTCTACGAGGAACAATTACATCGTATGGAGGCAATTGGCATTGAAACTCTTCCTTTTGAAGATTGCCTTTGTCAGGTTAATAGAATTAATTTTTTTATTGGTTCTTTATTATAGTTGAATTTTCTAAAATAGAATATTATTGAAAATAAAACGTACAATTTCTTATTCGTTATTCATTTTATGGATTTTAACAGATGCTTGACATGATTCATCCCGAGATTCCCGGAAAAATATCATTAAGTGATTTGAAAAAATGTAAAATGACATCAATATTTTTCGATACCTTCTTCAACCTTGAGAAATATTTGGATCATGAACAACGAGATCCATTTGCTTCCGCCAGGGATCATGATGCAGATGGACATGAAGTGAGTTTCATTGAAGTTAAATTCTTAGATTTTTCAAAATTTTTAATTACAATGTGTGGCATTGCTCATAAAGAAGACAAAATTTATCAATATTTATATTTAAAAATCAAAGCTTTAAATTTTGCTTATGGGTTATTGATTATGCTTCATTGCAATAATCACATTCATTCACGTCTAAGTGACAATCACAATATATTTCATTTCTCACAGCTTTCGGACTGGGATCGCTTTGCAGCTGAAGAGTATGAACTCTTGGTGGCTGAGGAAAGTGGCAATGAACAAAATGATCAAGCGTGAGTATATTGGCATCTAATTAATGTTAAATCATGAAACATTAGTGCATCGTTATTAATTCTTATTTTTTTACACGTTTTTAATATCTCTTATTATTTTGTTGCATAAATCAACTTAGCTGTACCTAAAAATGATTATACAAACCATTATCATGTTTCTAAAATTATAGAAGAAGCTTATCTCATATGAAATTTTTGATAAAAATAGTAGAAAAAAAAATTTTTTTAAATTGTGTTGAATTTATCTGTTATTAATTGCTATCAATTAATATATTTCATATGATATATCTTTAAATTTTACATTACTCGACACACTACTTTTATGTTTCACCAACTGCATTTTTTCAACTTCAACGTAAATTCATTATTAGAATCATTGAAAATTCATCTAATAATTCATTTTTGCAATCACTGAAAGCTTTCAAAATCTGATTTTACAAATACATTTTTATTGCTCACTATAAAAATTTATTTTATACTTTTTTGAATCAGTTACTTGCTTAAGAAATTTCACCCATTTCAGTATAACAAAATAATATAATATATAAATAATGTAATATACATTTGTTACAGGCTGTGTGATGATGAAATGTAACCATCATCTGCAGCTCAGTAAGTAAATCTGAGTATTGCATGCAAGTAATTTGATATGCGTGCAAACATTATATTTAATATTTTTGTGTAATTTTTATTGCACGATTATACTTTTTCAGTTAATGTTTGCTTTAAGCTAGTGTATAATATTAAGTTTTATGTTTTATGTTTTATGAAAATATATAGATTTTAATTAATAATAATTTTTACGCTATTAAAAAAATCGTGCATGTTTGTGTTTTTTATAATATACATTTACATAAACTATTATTAATCATAAAAAAATGTAAAACAGTTTAAATTTGTGCAATTAAATTCCAAATAAATATACAATTATTAGTTTTTGAATACATATTATCAATTATCTAATAAAATTTATTAACGATGTGCTATTTATATAAAATTAACACATGTATATTTCATGAACAATAATATACGAGATTTTTTGAGTGCAAAGTTTTTATGAATGACATAGTTGCCGATTTCATTAAAAATCTGGCAATAAGAAGTATCTGAAAACAATACAAAACTTTTAATAGAATTGAAAAATTATTTATTTAGTGATTATTGAAGTTTTTTGTTATTTAACTACTTAGAAGTTGAAAAAATATAAGTTGAGTCGATAAAATTACTTTGTAAAATTAGAAGTAGGTCAATACTGTATAATGTTTAAATATAAACATGAAAAGGGTTTCAATAATAAGCTATATGTATATATGTATAATGCAGTATATTCATTTTTAGAACTTTATTGTTTAATGTAGATTTATTTTTAAAAATTTTTAAAAATGTAAAGTTTATACAGCGCTTCGTGTATTGTTGAAGCACTAATAACTTATTATTAAGCCGTGGTTTCTTCGAATTACGAATAACACTTTTTAAATTTCCAGGCTATACGATTCCGCCGCAGAAGACGCGTACTCACCAAACTTGGACGTACTAATCGGCGAGTCCGTAGACGCGGCTTCTCGGTACGATGCCAGCTCGTCGTCCAAGCGCGCTAAGAACTTACACTACGATAGCTGTGATAGTGACGATTATGCCGACAGTGACAATTAATAGTTATTATCGAAAAAATGTGGAAAATTAACGAAATATTATTAAAAAAAACGGAGAAAAAACAACAAGTACCTTCCCTAATAAACAGGGAATCTTGTAAATAGCGCGTAAGTTATGATAACAGATCCTCTTAGTTGTACTTGCGAAAACTAGAATGAAAGGATGAGAGCGAGAAAAAGAGAGAAAGAGAGAGAGAGAGAGAGAGAGAGGCCGCAATATTGCGAACAGAAGTTTATGATCAGATTATAAACATATTTCAATAATGTTAATCGAGGGTCAATCATCGTTTCTTTGCGATACTTTAGAGTACCGTTTATTCGATGATATTTATACTGGCGCAAAGAAAATTAAAATATACTACCGTGAAAATTACGATTTATTAAAAATGTCTCAAAAAATTTGATCCCGCGTTTTTTCTGTGAAAAAGACACTTTAACGATATATAACACATTTTTGAAAACATAATATTACTGATAACAATTTTTGTACATAATTTATTATACGTATATAAAACTAGAAGATACTATATACCCACATACTTTTATTACATTTCAGTTTTTTTATGTGATGTGAATTAATGTTACTATATGTTTAGTCTTAATTGTTTTGTGTTTAATATTCAGTTAATTATATAAAACTGCTCTTAGTCGGATGATTGATACAATTCTGGTGTAATAATTAAAAGACACTTGAGTACATAAATTCAATAATAATAGAATTCTTTTAGTAACGCAATTCAATACTTTTTAAATATCAAATTATTTGCATTTAAATTTTTTAAAATATGAACTTTTAATTATTAAATGCAATAGCCTCTTATGAAAGTCTTCCAAATATTATTAAAGTACTTTCATGCATAATATACTAAAACTTAGTATAATGTATCGTATTATACTAATATAAAAGGATATTTTATATTATATTTCACGAGTGCAATACATTCATATTCCATAATTATTTATTGGATTTTTTGAGGCATTTTTGGCGTATTAAATATTAGTAGGAAAAGAAATAGGGAGTGCGTTTTAAATTCAAAGTCAAAAGCTGCAGTCATAAAATAAAATGATATGTAATAATATATTTAGCACGTTTCAAAGGGTATTTCAGATGCGATTAAAGATTTTATTTAAAGTTTATTGTTTTAAAAAAAACATTGTATTGTAGTGCCGTTTACACTAATTTTCGACTACACGCTAAAAATAATTTAACACTTCTACTTTACTTAGTTCGTTTCTATTACCAATCATCCGTCTTTATCTGTTATAAATTCTCGGACAAACAATTAATCGAAATTAATTCTTCCGGAGAATTGGATGAACGGCGGGAAAAATTCAACGTCAACATTCAACGTGACTACGACCAACGCTGCTTGGCTACCGTTGAACACAATAAATTATTGAAATTAATTTAAAAAAGATAAATAAATATGTGTCAAAATGAAATATATAATAAATTTTATAAAAGTTACATTCATCTCGATATGATTATCTGTAATGTCATGTGAAATGAGCGGAAGGGCGGTCATGAATGGAGACGCGAGAGAATTCATTTATATGAAACAAAAACTAAATTTATTCTGATTAAACGTTAAATATAATTATATGTTTATTTCCCAATTATAAATTCAAACAACTGCACAGTAACTAATTTAGCAACAAAAATAATCCTATCTCCTTAACATCATGATTCTTTACAAACCTTTCTATGCGAACATTAAAGAAAGAGAGAGAGAGAGAGAGAGAGAGATCAATTTTGACTTAATTTTCCGTGTATCTATAATAAGTTGCGAATGAATTAAAACATTCACTTGTGAATATCTTCGCTGGGTTTTCACATCCATTTTTTATATTTCGCTTTTTCCAGTTAAACTGTTTTTTAAATTTTCTCCTTTTTCCAATTTCCCTATCTGTCTATCTATTTTGCATGACGCTTTTCACGTTCAGCGTGCCTATAATTATCACCGGGTGGCGGTCCTCCCTCTCCTCCGAGCTCTCCATGCGACCTCTCACTCTCTTAGTGCGAAAGCTCTCACATTAATTGTTGCTGGAAGTAGCAATTAATTAATATTAAATGTCTTCGTCGAATTCCTCGAAATTCTGCGAGTGAGGTAACCCAGATATGATCATCACGAGAATAAGTCACGTGTTTATTTATAATTATAACACGTGCAAGCTCGTTAAAACATATACATAATGCAGGCAAAGGCAAATTTATGAAAATTGATTATATTGGACTAACGTGGCAAATTACGAAACATGTGCAGAAGTTTTAATTATCAAGCTTCTTTGAACGCGAAAGTTCCAAAAGTATATATCAAGTATTTCTATACCAGTATGTAGAAGAGTCATCTATTTATAATAACTAATGAGACGTGTCCTTTTATAACAATTTGTCTAGTACAACAGTATAATCAATAATTAAGAGCGTCCTGTAGTTGCTTTTAGAAATCGCAAAAAAACCTTGATGCCAGAATTCAAAAATTTTTCACTTTGTGTAATGCGTATATAAGTGATGTTAAGAGACTACGATTTCCATGACGACAGTCGCCTCTCTTTTTGAAAACTGTTATTCTTTCATTTACCTTAAAAATATTGTTATAATCGTAACTCTATCGATGTATCATTGATGAATTACTATTGTTAAGATCTGGTAAGAGAAATTGTTTTAATGGAACTGGCACAATTTTTTTTAGTTTTATAAATTAAAAATAAAAAAGAGAATAAGAAAAATCGTGCAGTTTCTTTTAAGATTTAAAAAATAATTTTTTTTATTAAGTAAGAAATAGTTTAGGTTTTCGGGATATTTCGATATTATTAAAATATTTGTTGTTTTTAATGATATTTGTCTAAACACCAACAGCGTAACGAAAGAGATTCTTCCTCGTTAAGTATTAGGTAGAATTTGTGACTACTTGCCATACGAGACTAACCCTCCTTAGGTTAATATAGTTTTTTGAGTTGCTAAGACTGCTGGACTTGTACATATATTTTATTTTTATCCTTTTGAAAGTATCTAGATTTTAATTATTTGCCCGTGCACATACGTATGAAAAACATAATATTCTAGTCCAACGCGTGCTATTGAGTATTTTCTGTTAATAGTTAAAAAAATATGTAATTCGTACATAACTTGAAATGTAAAGTAACGGGTAAGGAAACTTTAGGCGAAAAGAAAATCCACGGATGGAATCACGAAAATCATCACTGTTACATTGTTAACAGAAAATTTGAGAATTAAATAATGAAAATTGAATCTATTATAATAATTTATGATTTTAATATTGTATAAGTACAAAATTGTTCTGATTTATTCCAATAAGGATTTTATTCTATAAAAAATTATGTACTTATCAACTTTAACAAAGAAAAGTATGTCTTAAAAGAATAGATCAGATCATTGTATATAATCTATAAGAATTGCTAAGTTACTAAGAATGAAAATAGTACGTTTGTGCATTTGCATAAAATTATTATAAGGAAGGAATTCTTTCATTAAGTTTTAGCCTCATTTTTATATTTCTTTGTTATTAAATGCGTTTTTACGGCCAACATTTAAGAACAAGAAAGAAGAAACGAAAACTGATTAGGATTCGTTTTGTTGACCATCCAAAGATGTATTAAGTATAAGAATCGACAATGTAGAGCTTGTTATGGTTTTTTACGAGTTTTATATGTATTCGTTTTATTAATTGAGGAATATTCCTTCTTGCACGAAATAGCTATTTGGAAATCCTCAATATACGATTATATATATTTACCAGTGCATTTGATATTTTCAATTGTTATATTTATTGATTACTATATATCATAGGTTTATTGTTGTTTAAGCGTTCGAAAATGCGATAAAATTATTTTTAATCCAATTGAAATGAAAAGTCCTTTTGCTTTTTACTGATATACGTTAAGAAATGAATTATAAAGGCAAAATTATATTCTCTTAATAAGAATCAATTTTGTGAAATCAGCGAGTTTCAAAAATATTTACATGATGCTCGTCTCTCAATATTCGACAGTAGATTTGTAAACATATTTTACGTATCTATTATTTATATTCATATATAATATGTATGTTTAGTTACGAAATATATATGTATATGTATATGTATATATATATATGTTTTGTTAGTTGTGCATGATTAGACAAATAGTATGGGCACTTCTAATAATAAGTTGATATGGAAGGATGTTCGACGTCGGAAAGAAAAATATATCCGTCGCAATTTTGCCTTTTCCCAAGCTGGTTTATGTGCGCTTTCTTCTCCGTCTTTGATCATCACTTACCCGACTAATAGAAGTGTATATTTTTCAAGAGGCGAAACGATTTCCAATAAATAAAAGAAATACAAAGGAAAAGAAGAAAATGATATATCTTTCGATTTGTGAAATCAATGTTAAAGCAGCCTTAAATTTTCAAATATCACATTACGTCAATGTACAACGCATACCTCGACTATTTATCTTAATAAACGTTACGTAACCCATTTTAAACGCCTTATTACTTTTCTTTCGAATTTTAGAAATATATTAGTTGGTATAAGTTCATTTTTCAATTAAAATATTTCTTTTAAAATCAATTCAGTTATATTTATTTACATTTAACGTCAATTATCTAAAATTAATAAATAATGTATGTATAAAGGGTGTGAAATAACTTGTAAAACAAACTTTGTTGAGCTAACTTTGTATTTTTAATTCAGAATTTTCAAGTTTACTGGACTTATAAAAATAAAATATGATTATTATTATATCCAATAAAATCTAATAAGTACATAAATATTGTCAAATAGTGAAATTAATTTAAAAAATGATTGTATCTTATATACTATACACAATTATAAAGAATTACCTGAAGGATGTACATAGCAATTTGAACTTGACTCAGCTAATCAGTGTGAGAAATTGAATTAGCTCGCGGTGAAATTTAGTCTACCAACCCTTAGACATACATACATCTATAGTACCAACCTATGTACTATAACATGTAATTCTGCTACCGCTTACATATAACTTAACCTAAAACGTTAGGAGAATCGCAGCTTAGAGGCATATCTTATCCAATCTTATCCATGTGTTTATTTGTATTCAACCTCGGATCTGCAGATAATTTATATTTGTAATGAAACTAAATTGAACTGTATAATAATATGAATAAAGACACGATGATTATTAAGGCAATAATTAATTAAGAATAGTCTTTTTAAGTTAATTAAATTTTTATTTCTGTTCTGTGATTTATTTAGTAAATTATTGAAAATACAAAAATGAGAGTTTTGGAATTATATAGTGGAATTGGAGGAATGCATTTTGCTTTAAGTGGTGATTATTTCAATTTAAATAACATTCTTCATTAAATTTGTATTTCTATATTTTTTATTTAATATTTTCAGAAAGTACAATAGCAGGGTCAGTTGTAATGTCAGCAGATATAAATACTGTTGCTAATGAAGTATACAAATTTAATTTTCCAGAAACCATCAACAATTCTCGGAATATTGAATCTTTTACTATTGAAGAACTTTTAAAATTAAATATTGATTGTATACTTATGAGTCCACCTTGTCAACCTTTTACAAGAGTGGGTTTAAAAAAAGATTCAAAAGATAACAGATGCTCTTCTTTATTACATATACTTAACATTATTCCACACATTAAAACTTTGAAGTATATTCTTTTAGAAAATGTTAAAGGATTTGAATGTTCTGAGGCAAGGAATGAAGTTTTGTGTTGTTTAGAAAAATTAAATTTTAACTTTAAGGAATTAATATTAAGTCCTTGCCAGTTTGGTATACCCAATTCAAGACATAGATATTATTTACTTGCTAAAAGCAAAGATTTGAAATTCATCTTTAAAAATTCTGATCTAATTACCTCAATTCCAAATGAATTATTACAAATCCTACCTAAAAAATCTTATGATTCATTTCCATTCAAAGATAAAATTGTAAATTCTTGTAATAATACACATGAATGTTTTAAATTAGAACATATTTTAGAAGAAAATGTTGATTCAAAATACTTGATACCTGAAGATATTTTGTTAAAAAGAAACAAACTTTTAGATATACGTTGTCGTGAATCAAAAGGATCTTGTTGTTTTACCAAAGCATATAGTCGTTATTCTGAAGGTACTGGATCTGTACTGTCTTTAAAATCGGAATCTGAGACTAAAGAGAAATTTCAAGAATTTAATAATAGTAAAGAATCTAAAAACAGCATCAATAATGACTTACTTGACCTTAAATTAAGATACTTTACTCCAAAAGAAATATCTAGACTTATGTGTTTTCCAGAAAATTTAAAATTTCCGCACAATTTAACTACCAAACAAATGTATAGATTGTTAGGTAATTCAATAAATGTTTTTGTTGTTAGTCAATTGATATATTTATTACACTATGATAATTGTATATAAAATATTTATAAACTAATATTAAAACTTATTTTTATAAAGATCATTTTATAATACTTATTGTGTCCAATATTATTTACTATAAATAATTGTTGAAAAAATATTTAATTCATTTACGATGAGTATTGTTTATGTTTGGAATGTAATTAATAATAAAAAAATATAAGTACACAAATAAACATAAACATTCTTAAACAAATTTACATTGTTTCTAATTCAGAGGGAATGTGAATTTTTTTTTCATTGGCAAATTTTTTCAAAGCCATATATTTTGAGTGCCAGGATTCTATTTCATCTCTCATTCTATTATTATCTTCCTGCATGGCTTCCATATCTCTATACTCTTGTGTCTTTTCTGATTCTAATTCATCTTTCTGTTCAATACGTTTTATACGACAACTTGCAGCATATCCTCGATTTTTCAGTGTACGACGACGTTGTTTCATCCGAATGATTTCTTCACGAGACAGACCACGTAACTTCAGCTGTCGATTAAGATCTCTTACTGATATAGTTACAAGTTCATCATCACTTATATCAAGACAAGGTCCAGGAGATAAAGGATCCTAAAATATTTATCATATGGATTTATCTAATTTTATTTTTAGAAACAAATGATATTTAACAAGTCGATATTGATTGTTTAATTTTCTTTTAAATTTTTAGGTTAAAATAATAAGCTAAACAAGTACTTGCAACAGTGTTTTTGAAGTGTATTTATATGATATTTATGCATGAAAGATTAATGTATTTTTTTTCAATATTTAAAACAATTATAAATACAACAATTGTTTAATGAAATTATATTTCATGTTTTCAGTATTATATTTAAAAATTATTAAACATGAAGTCTGCTCATAAATAATCTAAAGTGCTTCACAATATTTCATGTTAGATAATTTTATGTATGAATAACATTAAATAAATCGCTACAGTCAAATGCCTTCTTGTAGGTGTAAGAATCAGATTTAGAACTAATTATGTATTTTAAAGAATATTTAAGGTTCTAATAAAATGTTTCAACTTATTTAATAAATAAAAACTAAATCTTTCTTACAAACTAAATGCACAATACAACGTCCAGCTTTTTAGGATATTTAGTGACCAATAATAGCTATTTTTACTACAATTATTTTAAAGTAATATAAGACAACATTTACCATTTTCATGGGTCTTTTACCATCCATTCCTTTTCCCTCTGGAAATCTCAAGTTCCGACGCCACAAGTGCTAAACTTGAACAGTTTTTCTCTGCGTTTTACGCTTTCCCAATAAATTTGCTTAGTCATCTTCGAAGCTCGTTGTCTTCTTTTGCTGCTACCTCGGTTTCCTTCGTAGCACGCCATTATGGTTCTGTATCACTATTGCTGAAAACATTGGCTTAAACTTAAAATTACAAATATCCATACGTAAAAATATATATTTCTTATGATTTTTTTCGATTAATATTAGTATTTTATAATAATATTTTACTTAAGTTTGATATATATAAATAAAAATGTAAATAATTTTTCAGCATATAAAATATAAAGTAGTTAGTTCATTTGCATACAATTTACATCTGGAGCAGACGACAGTGCCAAGTATTTATTCGTGTTCGGTAAACCTAATAAAAACCATGTGTTAAATCACATATTCCAAGGCTTGTCGCATTAATTATATATATATATGCATGTACATACACACACAAGTAAACTAGAAGGATGACAACAATCTAATTATAAGCATCCAACGTTGCCATTTCAGGGCGCAATATTTAAAAAAGAGCATTTATGTATCCAGTGCATTTTTATTATTACATCTACAAAAATAAATAAAATATTAAATTATTGAAAATTTATCTTTATAATACGTTGCTTATTAATAATTAACTTTTTAATTAATAAATACATGATACGGACAATTTAAAATATTTAAACACATTGAATGAATCTCGCCTCAGAATTTAAATGGACCCGAGTTTCCCCTTATGTATGTATGACCATACAAATATAGATGCATACTGTTGCATTCTTATGCTTCCATGCTATCTTGTATCCATTTATTGAGGTATTGACATATGACAACAGAACTATATAACGTAAATACGTATGGAGGTTTATGTTACAATTTTTAATTGAATTTGATCAAAAAATGGAACCGCCTGCAAAAAAAGCAAATATTTCAGTTTCCAACCAAATTAAGGATAATTTAATTGAAACACAAAAACAAATAACTCAAAATGTCCTAACCTACGACGTATTGAGAATAATTTTTAAGTATTTGGGCGCTAAAGACCTTTTTAAGGTTGCCAGCATGTGTAGGAAAGTATAATTTGCACTTCTTTATATATTAATTAGTAATCTATTTATTTAATTATATAGATCTTGGAGAGATGCTGCAAATAATGAAATAGCATCAAGAAAAGCTCCAGAATTTCTTTTAACAAATATTGAAACAATTGATTTAGAATGTTCTGACAATGCAAGTTCTTTAGGTAATAAATTAAGAATTGTACCTAGTTTTGGATTAGTAAGTGTAAAAATTAATGAAGAAGGAGAATTCTCTGAAAATGGTAAGATTTTTAGTATCTAAGTGAGTAATATCTAATTTATCATTTGGTAACTTAGATCTTTTAAATCTTATAAACATACTTTAGAAATACTAATTAAACTTTGTTATTAATTTTGTTTAGGTTGTTACTGTGAAAATCTCCCAACAAACTGCAGTGCAGTTATTCTTGGAGGTTATGAAATAGTTACAGAAGATGTACGAATTGAAACTAAAATTGGAATGAGCATAAGCACTTTTTTGCCTAAAATACCAAATTTAAATCATAAAATATTTCATGTGGAAAATCGTACTTTAAAAGGTGCTTCAAATACTGACAATGTATATGCTAGAAAATTAGTAAAACGATTATTACCAACCAAAACTGAAAAGTCTAAATGTATAATAATGTTAACTAATCGAAAGGGTTATCATTTTACAAAAGTTCTTATGAAAGAATTGCAAAAAAGGTTTTTATTTTATATCATCTGATATTTTTCAAGTAAAATGTGCAACAAATTAATAAATGTATTTTTGTTACAAGTTATTCACCAGGAACACTTTCACTTTGGGGTGGTGTATGTGTAAATTTACATCTTTGTGAAGCATCCAAGTTGTCTCGCTTGTGTTCAAAAAAAGTACGTTGGACAGCTATTACTTTATCAAGTCCTTCTTTGCAATGCTGGTCTATTGTCCTATTAAGTTCTAATAGTACAGAATATGAAGAAAAATTAGAGAATTTTAAAAATAATATAAAACTAAAAAAGCATACTTTAGCATTGCTATTTTCATGTTGTGAGCGTACAAATTTAAAAGATATGGAAGTAGCAGTTTTCAAGAAAGTATTTCCAAATATACCTTTAGCTGGTTTATATGGTGAAGGAGAATATGGTATTAATACTTTAAATAAAAGTAAGTAATATTTTTTAATGTAATAGAAATAATATAAATAAATAAACTAATAGAAAAATATACAAAAAAAGTAAACATTACAAATGTATTATAATAGTATTATAGAAGTAAAATATATTAATTTGACAGATATTCCAAGACGTAGTTCTTATAGATTTATAATTTTATAAAAATGTATCTAATACTTCAGTATTTATTTTTATATTTAGTAAACAAGTAGAAACAAGTAATATTTTGCATTAACAAAAAGAACTTTCATAAAGTAAATTAACACAAATTATCCTAAATAATGTTTTACAAAAAAATTTGTTAATTAATTTTTTACCTTTTTTACATTAAGTATGATATTTTATGCAACAGGACATATTTCTAACATCTCCTATTATTTGTTTTAGAACGAGATAATCAGCTTCAACTTTCGTTTTCTTCAATTTTTTTGTTTTTAACATATTGATAAACCATAAGACTATTCAAATAATATTCGTGATACTATGTGATATGAACTAAAAATCGAATGACACTGCTAAGGATTAGCATGTGCACAAATTGGATCAAAAATGTAAATTGTACGAAAACCAGTTTTTAATTTTGTAAGAGTCAGAGTGAGAGAAAAAAAAGGAGAAGAAACAAAGCGAAGTTTTTGCTATCGACACGGGAACCATTTTCCCTATCTAATTGCACAGTCAACAAAGCGAGGAAATGGTCAGTTAATTTACGTGCTCCGACTATTGTCTTGCGTGTCGTCACGCATGTTTAATTATACATTACATTTAGTTCTTATGTACGTTTGACTGCGCTTTCGCATTATTCGAGATAGCGACAACTTTTTTGATAAAGCACTAAAGGTAGAACTGGGTCATAAAGCACTCGGCTTAAGATTGCCGAAGAGGAGTCTCATTATAAGAAGCTCGATCGGCTTTAATGATATAGTAGAGAACGAGGGGTTGTTATTGTTGTATTTGAGCCCAAAAATTGTGCTTCTAGAATTCCTAACAAACTAGAATTAGTGATAAAACTTTGTCTAATACTATTTTTATCCTTTATTGACTAAAATTTTTCACTGTTAATATCGCATTCTGTAGATTGTTATTGATTAAGTAATGATAATTTTTATATAAGAAGCTAGCTTTTTGTATATTACTTAATTTTGTTATTATTTGAATTCCATAAAACTTATTATTTTATTTAATTCAAATACAAGTAATCATATTTTATAAATTTGTCAAGTCTAATTATTATTTAAATATTGAATTAAAATAGTTCCAACTATTTAAAATACATAAACCTGTATGTAGTAAGTTTAAATATTTCGAATGAATACGAGGTTATATAAAATAAAATAAATACGCAATAAATTCAAACATTTATAAATAGATTTTATTATTTATGGAAAAAATTTGTCTAAAATTAGCAAATCGTTAAAAATCAAAAAAATAATAGAGATGTTTAGTATGTTACTGAATACGTTATTATTGCTATGGGTTTTTTTTTATGTGCAAACTTGTTTGGCCTGGGATAGTGGTTTGAAAGAGAAGTATGAGGGATATGGTGAGGACTGGATTTTCATGCCAAACGGCAAAGGTCAACCACAAGTCGCTGTGCTTAAAGTAGATGATCAAGAATCGCGCGGCGTTCTCGATGAAACCATAAGTTTTATTTTATACACACGGTATGGTTCAATTTGCTCGTTTAATAACATTTATTCTTGCTGTGCAATAAATAAAAAATGTAATTATAGTGAGTAATTATTGTACCACATCAAACTCCAATGAGTATTATTTGTTTGTGCATAATATTAAATATTATAATTAGAGTTATAATAAATGATATGTACACCGGCCTTCATATTGCGAAAGATAATTTTAATAATTCGGAATCGAGAAAAGATTTTGTAATTTCATATGTTACTTGTCATAATAAATTATACGTACAAAATATATTATATTAGAATGTTCGTCTACGTGTTTTAAATATCCATCGAATTTAATATTGCATTGAAATATTTATAAATTATTTTGTATTACGACTTAAAACCTGCAATGCAATAATGGTGGTCGACCAGTAAACTATTTCAACGTGTATTTTAATTATTGAAAAACGAAGTTAAAGTGAGTATATGAGAAAAAAGAACAGAATATACTTGGTATATATTTTCTATTTAATGAATCATTAGAGCCATCATTCTTTAAAAATTTTTTAATACCTTAATCAATAAAACAATAATTATTTTTTTTTCAATAGTATAATAAATACCTACTATAAACGCTATCGTAGATGTAACAGTAATAAAGTTACAGTACTGCAGATATTAAATACTGCCATATCACGCACTTTACTTTAATATAATACTAATGATTAATGCTTTGTTCACTTTTAAATGTGACATTTTATGGTTTAGCACAATACAGGACGGTTATTTAAAAAATAATCATATTCTATCTGATTTTGTTGTCCAATTGCATTGCGTGACTTATAGCAGTCGGGCCTGTATAATTATATATTTTATTTGCACATATAATGACAGCATCATCTTTAATCGCAGTATATCTAAAATATTTATTTTAAAACATATCTTCATTTGTTATAATGAATTTAGTACATTTACTTTTTCCACTGTAGTATTTAGATTTCTATACGTATGATAATAAAGTAGCGATCCACAAATTCGTATACGTTTATTAAAGCATGAGTATAAGTATAAAAAATGATGGTGTTTTTATTCATATTTAATAATATTTTGCACAAAAATTAATAATACATTTATACTAATTTGCAACAAAATTTTATTTGATAAAGAGGTTTTTTATCGCAAGAAATTATAATTTAAAATCATTCGTGTAAAGTAATTGGAACTCAATTAGATGACATAAGGTGACAAATTTAAGTATTATTTCTTACTCAATTTTTAACTGTCATGATGCCTTATCTTGTGCGCCTCTATCCATATTATTACAAGTAAAAAAATTTGCACTTAAATTAAAACATTGACCAAGATATTATAGTTGTTCTTGGAGAAAAAGACAAGTTTTTCAGAAATCTAAAATTATTATTATTTTGAATAGTATTTATTATTATATAAAATACTAGAAATTAAGATCCACATCAGGCAAAAACAACAGAATCAAATTAGATACTCAATAATGAATTTAGGTTTAACGAAAATACTATGACTGTTATTAAAGTACATCTTAGGCGATATTTATATACATCAATTATTATAGTTATTTGACATTAAAGGATACGTTAAATATACTTAAACAATACATACTAATGACTTTAATTATGGTTATAGAAAATATGATTAATGTTACAAAATGTTCCGTGGTTTTTGCTTTTAAAACGCTCAGACTAAGTATGCAAAGATTTTTTTTAATGTTGATCTTATAGATGTTACAATAGAAAGATGTAGTTCGCGGTGAGATTATTAAATATTTTGACATACAATTCCTATTCATTTAATCATGATTTTTATTTTGGATAGGTCTAATTCAGAAAATGGAATAAAATTACGCATTAATGACACAAAATCATTGAAAAATTCATATTTTTCATCTTCAAAACCAACAAAATTTATTACTCATGGCTGGAAATCCAGTGCTTTTAGTGCAAGTGTTATAAATATGAAAAAAGGTAAAAGTTTAATTCAGAATTAAATAAAATTTTGTAAAATAACTGATAAGTTTAAAATTATGAAAAAATTATAAATAGAGTTTAAGCATCATTCTACTCCAAACTTCGTCCTTTTCATTCAATATTTGTTTCAGAATATTTGATGCATGGTGATTATAATATTTTTCTTGTTAATTGGGAGCCTATGGCTGCAAGTACATTCTATCTGGGACCTATGCGAAACACCGGAAAAGTTGGTGCTAAGGCGGCACAGTTTATTGATTTCCTTATTCGCGAATCTGGTTTATCGATTAATCAAGTTCATTTTATCGGTTAGTAGAAAAAGACCACGATTCGAAATATACCAATAGATCTTTTAAATTTCTAGATTCAAATTAAAAAATTACTTAATAATTATGTGATGACAATATCAGTAACCTCATAAGTAAATTTTTTGTGAAAAATAATGTTAAAAAATAATTTTCATATCGAAAATGTATGTAAATATGCAATTTCAATATCACTGTTAGCTTTTATTAGTATATTATGCAGCAAGCAACTTTTAATTCTGTTGATTTTTTTATAAATTTACCTTATTTTACTAACTGGAAATGACTATAAATTTAAAAACGCAAAACTTTGAATATTTTTAAAAATATCTTATTATATTTCATATTAATAATTAATAAAGGTTTTATGTTATTTAAAAGGTCATTCGTTAGGAGCACATGTAGCTGGTAATACTGGTGAACAAGTAAGATCTGGAAAGCTTGGAAGAGTAACTGGATTAGATCCAGCACTACCGGGCTTTCACTTATTATCCATGGATAAAGGTCGACTCGATCCCAGTGATGCACAATTTGTTGATGTTATACATTCTTGCGGTGGAGTTCTTGGTTATTTGCAGCCATTGGGTCATGTTGATTTTTATCCTAATGCAGGAGTAGCTGTTCAGCCGGGATGCTGTTGCGTACCCGAAATAATTGGTATAAAAATTACATAAATATACGTGCTACTACGTAAATAATAAGCAAATATTTAAATCTTGAAATTAAAATTATCGATATAACTATTACGAAATGATATATTTAAATTAATTTTTTATTAATTAAATTTTAATATTTCTAGAGGCCTGCAGCCATGGTAGATCTTATCAATATTTTACTGAAAGTATAAATTCCAAAGTTGGTTTGCAATCAAAGCAATGTGAAAATTGGGATAAATTCACGCGGGGTGGATGTAACAATTCTCAAAGTGCATTATTAGGAGAACACGTTGATCAGTCGATAAGAGGGTCTTACTTCTTAAGGACGAATTCACAGGCACCTTTCGCTTACGGGACAGAAATGAGTGATAACGAAATTTGATAAAAAATTAAATTAAATTAAAAACTGACAAAAAATTTGTTTTGTCTACTGACAAATTTTAAATAACTATAATTTCAGTAAGACTTAGAATACTGTTTTGTTTTATTATTTATTTTTATAGCCAAAATCTTATTCAATTTAATACATAATTGAATGCCATTTTTATAAAATAATTATTAAAATTAAGGTTCATTATATCAAAAATAATGAAACAAAAAAATTATTTAAAGTATCCTTCAAGAAAAATCAAGTATGGATAAAGGATGGAATAACATACATTGTAATAATGATTTGTTTATCGTGTAAAAATGTACTCAAATTTATGCATTGTACGAACTTTTTATATATTTTAATTTCTAGTAAAAACAATTTTTCTTTTAATTCAAAACTATCACTTTAATAAATAATTACATATGTTACAATTCGAGGTATAATAAACGATCCATATACCACAATTCGGACCCTTTTTATCTCATTTCACACCGTTTAAAGTATATCTAAAAAAATGTTAGGGCTGATTTTCTAGGTCATCATTTTTTCTGATTACCCTTACCATTCTTCATTAGCTAAGCAATTTCTCAGGCTGGGAATGAATGCGTAGAATATAAGACTTATATTGGTTTGTACAAAAGTGTCGTCACGTATTTTTTGCGGTAGCGATGTGTAGCCGAAAGCACCATAACACTGTCTTTAATACTTAATGCATATAGGTGATTTAACATTACATGATTAGGTTCTGGTAACAGCGTTGGTTCACACTATAAAAACAAATTAAAAATAAATTTTAATGCAGTAAACAAAAGAATACGGTACTTAAACATTTAATTTGAGCATAAACTTTATAACAATAAGTTATGTACTTTACTAATTGCTTACATATCTAAATAATGATGTTACATTTCTACATCAAATGTAGCTTTTCAATAATTTCAATAATGTACTAAAATGATTGTATAATATAATATATAATTCTTATTTCAGAAGCCACTAGTATAAGTTCATTACTTTTTGTATTTACATACTTTTGCATTTTTAAATTTCAGTCACTTTAAGAAGTCATTTAAACTGTGACATAATTGTTTTGATATGTTTAGACATTTTATAAAGTAAATATTTCTTAAAATTCGTATATTACTTAAAAGATCCATAATTACACAATACATTATTCAATAATATCTTACCGATAATGGTGTATCTTTATTTAATATAACTTGCAATAAATGGGGTGGTAAAATTGGTGGCCCAGGAGTTTTATCCCATGGTTTATGTGGTGGTACTTCTTGACCATATTCAGTTTGAGCGCTACTTATAATGCCTTCACTATCTTTAGCCAATGCTTGGAAGACTTCAAAGTCTGATTTTTTTACTGATACACAATTGTTTTTAGATCCCATTCCATTGTCAACCATTTTCTATAATGTAAAAATATGATAAAAACAGAGCATTTTCAATGGCTCATTTGGTATCGGTATTTGGAATCAATAATACAAATTTTTATCAATGTTTGTTATAGTTTTACTTCAAACTATAACATTAGTAATATTATGAATAGTATCATAACTTACAAGGCTAGGGTCATGTCTCCATTCTCCATCAACAAAGAATTTGTACTGGTGCTCGCCTTCTGGTAAGTCGATGATTGTAACAAAATCTCCATGACTTTTGACCATAGGCAATGTTTTCCAGTCATTGAAGGTACCACTTATATACACTTGTTTTCCACCACCTTCCCACTTGAACACAGTCGGTAACACCTTTCTATCAGTTTTGTAGTTTATAGGCTTTGTAGTTCCTTCAGACACTGTATTGGATCGAGGTCGTGCACCACGAAAGTTTTGTGTTTCCTTAGCACTTTTCTATTTATCAAATACATATATGACTCAAAAATTTGAAAATAGATTTTTATAAAATACGTTTTAAAAATTAATCTTAAATGTAATTGAAACATAGCATAACTAAATTTAGCAATAGTATTTGTATATAAAAACAAGTGAACTATAATTCAACTTCAGATTACAAAAGTATTTTGAAGCTAAATAATAAGTCTACAATCACAATAAAAATATTTCAATTAAGATAACTCATTAAATACATTTGTTTTAAATAATAAAATGATTTGTTTTAATTTAGTAAAATTAAGAAATATAATGTTTTATTTCTTATAAAAAATACCTTTGATGAACTACTATCTTCCTCTTCTTGTGAAGATTGAAAAACAAGTTTCTGGGTAGATTTTTTATCGAACACAAAAGCATGTCCATCTTTGCCTGGTGAAGGTGGTGGGTGTTCTTTGCTATGTCTATGATGTGTGTCACGGTGTACATGAACACTATGATGATGACTAACAGGCTGATTACTGCCTGCATTTCCCATTATTACCTTCAATTCTATGCATACGAAACAGCTTTGACCAACAAAAACAATTATACTAATGAAAGAATACGAAATTGGAACGCAAAGTGTTGCCCTCAAGCAAACAACTTAAGAAAACCTGTGGATATTCCATCGCAACTATAGTAATTACCTTGCTTTTCTTGATTTTACAGCTTACTGAATAATCATTATTTATTTTGCCGCAATCCTTAGTGCAGTTATATGTATACTATCCAAAAACAATTTGGACGAACACTATATTGGTAAGAACACACTTATGTTTTGGATTCCCTCGGAAAATCAGCTGATTCCCCTTTTATATACACATTCGCTGTCCTACAAAGATGGCCACCACCGTATATTTAAATGCATGTTGCTGCAATAGCAACGTTTACTAACTAATAGCAAAACAAAATTAATCAGACCAACTATACGCATATAAAAATAGAATTAATTTTTTAAATAAATCAACAACATCATCTTATATGAGATTTTAGTAGAAATATAGTAGTATAATGACACACATAATCCATTTACTGATGAAGTGAAAATCTTCCTTATCAACTGTTGATATTATTAAAGTGTTATTTATATATATACGTATTGTACATATAGTAAATAGTTACTGAACATAAACTAAGCAATATAAAACATTTAATAAATAGAACAGTAAAATTTCAATAAAAACTTAGTTTAACTTTATCAGTTTGTGGTACCTGTTTCCTAGTGTACATAAGTGTTATCGGTATATTCAGTTATTTTCCAAGAGAAGGTAATATCAAGACTAACGTTGGTAAGTTACTCCCATTTTTTAAAATTATTATACCTATGTTCGAAAACATTATACGTTACATTATTTCATTTTAACCTATTTGACGCTTTAAATATATAACTAAAGGAATTAGTATTTAATTATTATTAATTATAAATTTTACAATTCTTCTATAATCAATGGATCAATTTTACATAACTTTCGATCCTTATTGAAATAAAATATTTCAAATCTGAACGACCACGGTTTGCAATAATTATTATTGTTATATACATTAATCATAAATAAGTATACATTTTCTACCAGGTCAATAGTGTTGTTTATTTCAACTTATGTATATGATGTACTTGTAAATTTTAAAGAATAATTTTAGATATAATATTAAATTTTAATTTAGATTGTAAAAAGTATTATTTGAAGTCACCATTAAACTAATTTTGTAATGTATTGGAATATTATACGTATATGCATACAAAATTGTTTTAATTCTATTTTTATTTCATGCTTTGTCAGTATTTTATTAGTTTTTTTATTACCTTATTTAATGAAAATATATTGTTAATTTACAATATTACTAAGTAATGCATAAGTTATAATTAATACATAAGTTCTATCAAAGCACATTTTGCTTTTAAAGACATTTTGTAAAGTATATTTTTGCATGATGACTTCTACATATACAAGAAAATGAATTTAACGCCAAAATGTTAATTTTAATATTTAATTCTAAATAATAAAGTAGAGTTGACTAATCAGTATGACATTATAGAATAACTGAAATTTTACTTTTTCAGATTGTTGATGAATAATAATTTTCGTAAACATGTTTTTCGGTGAAAATGTATCGCGGGTCCGGTGAGAATGAAAAAGATGAACGGGCTGCGAACCTCGTTGGAGGAGAAATAATTACAGCGTTCGAATTCAAGCAGCAGATTGAAGAAAAGGTTTTGTAAGGTTCTATTCTTCTCTAGGATCGTAAAAGGTCCGCGAAAGGTAATCAATAACCGTCAATATGCAGTGCCCGGCCCGTGCCCGGAGCTTTAATAAGAGTGTAAGCCCGGAGGTCCCGGAGCCCAGTTTTACGACTCTGCGACACAGGACGTCACTTCGCCTTCCACTGCCGCCTCTTTATTACCAGCCATCTTCGCATTTTCCCCACTCGCGAGCTCCACGCACACCGGCGAATTTATTATTTATAAAGTCGAACGAGCCTGTTTCCTCGTGTTGGCACTTCTTTTTTCCCTCTCTCTCTCTCTCTCTCTCTCTTCGCTTCTTTTCCCCTGTTCTTTTTTGCCCTTCCTTTTTCCACCACCGCGTGCTCGACTCTATACACATTCGCGATATTATCCGGAAAAGTCGGATTTTACTGCATATATCGATTTTTTGCTCTCCTCCCTCCACTTAGTTACTTTCAAAGTATTTTTTCCATTTAATGAAGCGTAAAAAGTGTACGAGTTATTGAAAAATCGAATGCTGTTTTACGACTACTGGATTCTCATAGTCTATTAATACGATTTTCTGTTGTTTTCCTTTACCGATTACTTTTTGTGCTCGAGAATATTATAATAATACAAGGTTTCTAGGCGCATTTTATAGCACATCTTCAATACCTATATTCATTTCAATTTTATACCTGATTATCAAGCAGATATTTTAAAGGCAAGTTTACGAGTTACATTGATTTTCAATAAAAAATTCAGATTATATACTGAATTTAATATGTTTATTCTGATAAAAGCTAAGGATAAATATCTTCAAAAATCTTTTCTAATACATATATTTCTATATATATATAGCTGTATATTGAATAAATGATTGAGGTAATAGAAATATACTTTTGAAATGAAAACAAACTCCATGTTACAGAAAATATATAAATATTACAAACATATTATAGGATTATTAAATAAAATAACTATGCTAGAACTTTAAAAATAAAAGTTATCATACAATATAATAATTGATACATAGCAATATGTTATTAGACTCATCAAGTTTTATTAATTTATTTATTTTAACTAAACTTTACCTCTTAATATTATGTAATAATCCTTATGATGGGAAAATTATCTTTATAATGTATTTGTGATGCAATATGGTGTCTTATACGTTGTGCAAATACTTATTTGTTTATCAGTATTAGTTATATTTACGGCGCTATCGATAAAATATATTTTTTACCCCAAAGAGTCGATTTGATAAAGCACCATTTGCCGATTGGCTACCACCATTCGTATCGATTAATGATGTTGATTAGATAGTAGTAAAAGGTGAGAATTTATCTAAAGTGCGGACATCTGCCGTTCGATTTTGCGACTCCTTACTTTATGTATTTTGTTATTCAGCATATTTCCACTTGTTCTTTTTAGAGCCTCCCAGGTATTAAAATGAGCATGAAAACAGTTTACCAGGCTGAAACACACTATAGTCCATGCCTACAAATAACTAGCCAGACGAAGTTAAGTCACTGCCACGAAGTGTATGTACTGCTTAACAATATCAATTTAACAGTAGTATATGGTATATTATTGTGGACTTTCGATTTTGTAGCGCATTCTTAGAGGTAGAATAATATTAATAAATTTATTCAAACAATGAAATGTTATAATTCCTTAATAGAACTATTGATCTAGTTTATTAGTTTTAAAAAAGTTATTCTCGAATTATTATTATTTTTTGTGCATTTGTATTTATCATGAATGCAGTTAATACAATAAGCCTTGACGAAAATGACATGCCTATTCATTAGTTGCTGAAGATAATTGACGAGTATACATTGTCAATTCGCCAAGAGCTGTCGAAATACTGCCCTATGCTCTCAATGCCAAAAAGCTAATGAATAAAAACAAAAATGCATTAATCGATTTTCTGATCGTTCTGTTGATTAATACAAAATTTGAGTGTACAAAATATCGAGCATTCGAACATTTTTTTATCAATCACAATTATTTGATTTAATTTAACCACGCTTGTAATCTTTAATATAGTCTTCAAAAAAATAATTGTGTGTATTATACAAACATTTCCTATTGAATGGATACAATTTCAAGGAAAATTAAGTTGGAACTTTTCATAAGAGAGAACACACAAAGCGTCGTAGAATCAACTTCCCTTCAATCTACAGGTCTCGGTTGAAAGAGAAAAAAAATCAAAGGCATTCCCAGCTTCCTTAACGATATTATGCGAGTATGGTTAGCCCGCGCAGCGGCGCTCGCTGCAGGTCCGAAATTACACGGCGCAGCTGTTGCGATTACTCGTTCGGTTAAAAAACTGCCGCGTATCCGGGCAGGAGAGAAAAGGGAAAAAGTCTCCCTGAAAGTGCGCCGATCGTCGATGCTCGCATGGAAAAAAAAAATAATAACGAGCCAAGAAGCGAGAGAGAGAGAGAGATATTCTCGTTCCGAAGGAAGACGAGCGCGCATGCGTTTAATCGATAATCACTGCGATGGAGAGTCGTGGTAGTGAAAAGGGCTGGGACGCGACGCATCTGCAGATGGAGGTATCATCGCCGGGGTCCGCGCGATACAAAGGACCGATCCATCATACCCTTGGACAAACTTGGAGTCCGCAATCGTAATGTTGCACACCGTGCTTCTCGCTGATGGAGAGATTTGGATCGGTCCAGTGCAAACAGCTTACATCGCAAGTTTCAGTTGGTTTCGTTTCTTTTGTACAGGGCATCCCTTACCGAAACACGATTAGTTTTTGTTTGCCTTTTACTTTGTCGCTAATTGCATATAAATATATATATATATATTTTTTCATTCTGCGTGTGTGTATTTTACTGCAGGCTGTTAAAATAAGAGAAATTGTCGATGGCCGTTTGCGATATGGTTTTAAAACATGAATTACTTTCACAAACAATTATTTATCGTCAATTTCATTATCTCGAGGGAACAATTATAGTACGTAGTCCATTTTTCTATCCGATCATGTACAGGCCAACTGCTCGGGTAGTATATATATGCATTAAAATGATATCAGTGAGAAATTAATTTTAGATAAGCTTTATATACACCCTCTCCCAGCAGGAGAGCATCGCGCGGTTACGCACTGAAAAGCGGCGCAAAAGTTATTCGGCTGATTCATAACAATTGAAAATAGATTAATGTAACGGGATGAGAAAGGTGCATTAGAGGATAGATCGGGAGCGGCAGGGCCCTACATACGTTCATGTATACATTAAAAAGTGTTCGGCAGCCGAGACGGGGGATATAAGAATGGAGGGCGGGGGGATTGGGTAGGTAGGGGGGCCAGCCGGGCGAAATCGGGCAGCGAGTCTGAAATTGGCGCGCGCGTCGCGCGGCGGCGGGGCGTCTTTAACGAGGCGCGCGTGGCCCGTCGTCCCGTTACCGGGCTCATTTGAATGGGGGGCCGGGCGCGAGTCCCGGGGCGCGCGGGTCGCGGGCCGGCCTTGCGGGAGACAATCGCGCCGACAGCGGCATGATGGATGCGCCGCGGCGCGAAAATCGCCCGGTTTTCCCACCAATAAAGCCCATTGTGAATGCCAACTATTCGAGATATTAGAGGCGCCGACGATTACCGGCCGCTCCGTCATCCCCGTTGACGCACCCGTAATCCTTTCATCCGCCGCCTTCTTCTTTTCTGCGCGGGCTTTTTTACCCGGCCCTCCCCTCGCCCGCGGAGATTTGCATAGCCAGAGGGCGAGCGGCTATTATTCCCCGGGCCATCCCTCATTGTTGCCGGCGCTCGGGCTTCTTTGTCATCCGGCGAGCGCGCGGGAGAGCCGAGCCGCCGCCGGCAGCTCGCCGCCCAATCGATCGCGCGGATTTTCTAATCACGATCGTGCGCGCCGTTTCGAGCCTTCGGCTGCGATTAGGGGGCCAAGCGGCCAAGGGTCTACGCTCGAAAATTCTCCGGCCGAGCGCCGCCATTTGCGCCTCTGTGTATAACGCGCCCCTCTCGCGTCCTCGGGAGCTTTTCGGCCTTCTGCCGACGTAACCATGCCCAGGTGCAGCCTCCGGTGTACGCGGCTCTGCGGCACGCGGAGAAAGAGACGCGACGGGGCGCGCGGCGGCTCGTTACAAGGCGACGCGTCGACGCTTTGAAATCCACCCGCACAGCCGAGCGATCAAAGGGGCCCTGGCCGCGACGCACTTACCTCGCCGATTCCGCCGACGAAGCTCCGACGCGGAATTCATCTCCTGGCTTTCCTCTGCTCCGCGACTCGTCCGCGCACTGCTGCATGGAGGTTAGGATACATCGCGCGCTGCAAACGGCCCCTAAGAAGTCAATGTCACGTATACAAGCCGATGCGTAGAGGCGCGATTGTTTTTCTTGTCGCCTGTCGACGTCGCGTTTTTCCTCCCCGCAGGTGTCGCCCGCGTAGCCTCCTCGCGCTATAAATACTCGCGGATCGCCTCCAAAAAGGCACGTGTGCCTGGCGGCTATAAATATCTCCTCGCCGCGATGTAAATACAGGGCGCGGCCATAAGAAATGGCGCGCGTGCTTATTACCCGATTGGCGCACCTCTCATGAAATTCAACGGAGCGCAGTTACGCGCCCGCTAGAAGAAGTATTGATAATACACCGGAGATATATCTAGGTAAAACGAGCCGTTCGCCGCGGTATTCCCGGGCGGCGGAAGCTGCGCGGCCGCGCGGAAAAAGCCAAAGACAAGGCGGCGTCGAGGCTCTCCCGCGGGGATAGTCCACTGCTCGGCGTGCATTCGCGTGGCCGGCAATGGCGACGCGCCGCTGCGCTCGCCGCTCCCGTGCACACGCACATATATATATATATACACAGCTACATATATATAGATAGGCAGACCGCTGCGCCGAGACGCGGCTGTCTCGCAGGGTGTCAACGCGCGTAATCGAGTCGGCCGTAGCTGCACGGCTATCCGTTTTATTTATCCGATAACGCGGCATTGTGGAGGGGCCGCGTGCGGGCGCGCCGCCGTATAACCATTGGCTATTTATAATAACACGTGGCGTATCGGTAATTAGTTGCGCGGCGGCGGCGGCGGCGGCGACCGATGAAAAACCGCCCGCGAAAAATGTATATATATATATATATACATGTGCATCCGCGCCGGCGCGGGCAGCTCGTTACGCTTTCGAGGCTCGTTGGCGTCGGAGCCTTTTTCCCTCTCTCTCTCTCTCTCTCTCTCGCGCCTCGGAAAATGTCACCGGACACTGAACGGCTCCCGCGCGTGATTGCTCCATTTACGCGGGCGGCTGTGCGCGGATTGGGCCGCCGCCGACGCTTGATGAACGGCTTGGCTAATTTTTGCCTTTTGGAATTGCCCTCCGAGCGCATTCGACGGCGCTCCCGAGGGCGCACCCGAGCGCCGCTTCGAAATTGCCCGCAAAACAACCATTTATTCGCTTTCCCTGGCTTTCAAGCCGGGCCCGCAATTTTGCCCTCCGACATAGCCGACTCTATTGGATCAAAAGTCTACTATGCAACTTTTGTTATCCTAATGTGTTTTTTTTTGCTCAGTCGCCCATTGATATAGAAAACTTCGACATTCAAACATTACATTTTCTCCCATGATTTTTAGAAACCTTTTTTACCAACCAATGTATGCGTGTGCGCCTCTACCTCTATTTACTTGCCATTTCAATCTTTATTCATGCATTATTTTATTAAAATACTGCTGCATTGTTACAAAACGTTTATAATGAAATTGAATTTCATAATAAAATCTGATTTACATTACGTATTGCGAACAATATACATCGCGTGCATTACACAATATTTTGAGTCTACATTATGATGTAATCGATCTGATTAAAGCGACGGAAAATAGTACAGAATATAAAGACGCGCGCATTTACATTTTATCGAATACGTGCGTAGATATATAAAGGATATAAAAAATTAGCCTTATATGAAAGTGACGCGTAGGAAAAAGGTATTAAACGAAATTGAAGTTTCGAGTAAAAAAGTCTTATGGGAATTTTCGTGGACAAGAAAATCGCTTCTAGAATGAAAAAGACCGTTTGAGCGATGGATTGACGGATGTATAAGCTGGATGTACTATGCGCGAGGCAAAAGTTCGATCGAAATTCACTTTCATCCTTTATGTGTCCCGAAAAGCTTTCAATCTGATCGTTTAGTGTTTGTTAATATCATAACGCTATCCTATACGGCACCAAATATTTCGTTATATAGGCATAAAAAAAATTTATACCGTGTTCGGTCGTTGCGCGATTCTTTTTTATTCATCATCATATACATTATATTTCATTCTCATCTCAATAAAAGGGCGAGGAATAAAGTTGTTCTTGAAAGTATAATTTGTGTATATCCTGGCTGAAAACTTATACAGCAATTAAAAGTATAAATCAAAGTGCATTTTTGAAATTCAAGTTGCGAGATTACATTTTATTGGTAATTACCTCTTGGCTACGTGTTCGCTGTAGGCTACAAACTACATTACATACATATTTTTATTCGTTGAAATATTATTTTAATTAAAGTTTATTTCCAGGAAAAATTAGTATAACAAGTAACGCATTTCTAAAGAGTCCATAAACTGACGAATACTTTGAAAAAAGAACCAGTAACTCACAGCTAGTATACACACAAAAATAAACCATTTCGCCAGAAATTAGGGACGGAGGAGGAATTGGGTGTGAATCTCATTAGGCCGAGATTAGGTGCTAGTGTTATTTTTTAATCATGTCAGAATCAATCATCTTCACGTACACGCTTATGTACACGTCTTGCGCAACCGCAACAAACTATTGTCATTCAACGCTTTGGGGCCCGAAAAGCGGCCCGCCCGCATTGGATGGCCGGCCCCGAGCATCGCTGCATTGGCCGGTGCACGTGCGCCCAGCTCATGCACAACCGAGCGGATATTCTTTCACGCACACGCGCATGCGGCGAGTTCGGAAATGTGGGTCACGGGGCCGATGAGGGCACACACGTATATCGCCCCGATGAGGGGTTGACCAAGCGGCAGACTTGGCTCAATCCCCACTCGCACTCTCTCTCCCTTGCGCCCGTTGCCCGGGGTACCGTCTTCCTTCCCCGCCGGCCCCGCTCTCCCCGCGTCGCCTTCGCCCATCTACGAAACGTCTATGACAAGATAATCGGCCGAGTGGCCGAGGGACCGTCGACCCCGACGGCCTAGCGCAGAGCGCCGCTGGCCGTCGCTCGCTCTTCTTTTTTCGCGACGCGGAGCAAGGGACCGAGTGCTGCACTGCACTCGCTCCGCAAATGTCGCCCGTATCAATAAGCGCGCACTCCACGGATAATCCGACAATTTATTAGAACCTGTAGCCGTTGATCTACTGTTTGCGCGCATTCGCTTTTCCTTAAAGTTGTAGTGCATCAACAAGTTTCTCGTGCAATTCAATGAATAGATTAGTTATCTTTATTCAATCAACATTTGTTCAATGATTAAACTTTTTATTATTGGTATACCGACATGAACAACTGTATATAATGTTTAAAACATATCTGGACGTTTATAGTTATTCTGACCAAAGTCAAAGAAACGTTCATTTATAACTACACTTTTAAAGAAATGTGTAAATAAATTGTTTTCATTTTACATAAAATGCTAATATGATCAAGTTAAATATTGCAGACAGCAGAACCACACGATTCGACTACGTATTTTAATAAAATCCGAATTAATTGACATTTTCGCATTTATTTGAAAAATATCGATTTTTCGAAATCTATGTACAGTGCTATATTAATGATTATTTACTTTCGAATTATGTATGTACTAACATTGTACTGTTACTAACAAAGTCATAGAGTATTTGAGACGTTCCTGCACGACTGCTTAGCTTTGAAAACCGTTAAAAGTATCGTGATATTAGAATGTATACAAGATTGACCATGTTTAGCAAGCATATACTAGTTTTTATATTTTTCAAAAGATTTGAAAGTAAACCAAGCTATTCAAGGAGGGATCTATTGACTGAGCTTTATAAAGAATCTTTTTCTGCCCGAATATTTTGATTTAGACCTTTGAGGCATGATCCTTCAAATCTATATTGTAGATAGACAGATAAAATATAAAATAACAGTATCTTCAATGGATTTCTTTGAACATTAAACAAGATTACTTTATTTTTTGGCTAAAACTATTGATATTGGTCTATCCATAGTAATAGAAACACAGAGATTTTGATACAAAATAAGAAAATAATAAAAACAAATGAATAAAAACCTTAGTGTATGTACCGACAATTTACAAATGTTTTAGTTATCGCAGGTGGGTTTTATAAAATAGAATATTGTTTAAAAACCGATATATTTATTCTGGATATTGTACGTTTTTCCATAAATCATATGTAACAGATGTATAGGAATTAGAAAAACGAGTGGAATTAGACGAAAGATGGGATAAAAGTCTGTAAAGTAATTTAAAGATACAACTCATTTAGTTTAAAAGACGATTGCATTAAAAAAGGGAGGTTTTTTGGCCAGGCGCTCCATCTCTCCTCGGTGGCAGGCTTCTCGGGATAATTCTTCAAAGTAACTTCTTTTATCGGGATGATTAATTAGCTCTTAGAGCGTAAACAGCATAAGGTCCGCCGGCACCGATTCATACCCTTTCCGTGCCGCGATACATTCAATTAGCCGCGAGCACTAATTCATCCGTTCATCTTCGATCAATCACCCGGGCAACTTGCGAAGGAATCGGCCTCCATTGTTCGGGCAAATGGCAGAGGATAAACAACCGGAGGATATCGAATGCGGCGGGGGAGCGGCTAGGGAAGAGCTGGGCCGCGTAGACAGTGGCTGTACATCCGCCGGGGCGAGAGGTGGAGGGCCGCGGCGTAAAGAAGCCGCGGGTCATATAAGAGCGCGGGGCCGCGGTATACATCTCGGGGAGGGCCGGGAGAGAGAGAAAATTGCATCTGGTCGCAAGGTGTGCAGGGGCGCACCCGAGCGGACGCGGCGGGGTATTAAGCTCGCCATCCGTCTCGGGGGCGCGGGCTCCCGGGCTCTTCGTCTTGGGAGCACGGAGCCAAGATCCGCGGCGTCGGGCGGTCCAGCGCGGCGGAGTGCGCGCGCGCGTGTAATCCGAGGCGGCGGCGGCGGCGGCGGTGGCGGGGCGGGGTGGGTGCCGGAGAATGAAAATCAAATGGAGAAAGCGGGCGGGGGAGTGACAGCGGAGGAATAAGTGGGCGCGCGGGCGGCGCCGGGGGCGCGGGCGGCGATCGATTCGCGCGCGGCGGGGACATTCTTCGCCGCGGAGCGGAGACAGTCTCGCGAGGTGGCCCGGGCGCCGGGAGTGCCGGGGGAAAGACAAAGGCGGCGGAGGGACGGGCGGGAGGGCCGCCCGCACCTGACGCGCTGCCCTCCCGGCGGGTGGGGCGCGGGGGCGGCGGGCGGCCCGGGCGGTGGGGCCGCGGGGCCGCGGGTTGGCCGGGGGGGCGCCGGTGGGCGGGGCGGGGCGGCGGCGGCCCGGGGCCGCGGGGCCAACGGGCGCCCGGGGGCCGCCCCCCCGCGCCGCCCGCCGCCCCCCACCCGGACCCCGGGTCCTTCGGCTGGCGGCCGCCGCGGCGCTGCGGCGCCGGCCTCTGGGGGGGGGGACGAGTGAGCGGCGCGCGCGCCTCGCGGCGCAGCCGACTCGTGTTTTTATTTATTACATCTGTGACTGGGTAGAGGGAAATACGCGGGGGGACTCGGGTCTCTGCGGGCACTCTCTGCGCGCACCGGCCAGCAGCCGAGAGCATCGGAGCGCGCTCCGCGACTCCCGCGACTCCCGCGACTCCCGCGACTCCCGCGAGCGACGCGACCCGCCTCGCAGCCGCCCCGACCTCCAGTGCAGAGCGCCCGGAGCATGGGCCAGGGCGACCGGCGCCACGGAAGCCGCCGCCGCCGCCGCACCTGAGGCCCCGAGGCGCCCACTCCCCGTGCAGTGCTTCCTCCAAGATGGTCTGACGCCCGGGCGCGCGGATCGGCGACTTTGGACTTTGAGTGCGCGGCAGAGGTGTGTGGTTAAGATGTCTGACTCTATTCGTGCGTGCTCCTAAGTTTCCCAGGCGGTCCTCGCGGATCGTCTCCGAAGACTAGCACCATCAACCCGTCAACAATTCATCCCCTCGCGAAGATCTACCCGTGGTTCCGGGCCCAGCACTCGGAGCGGCAGCTTTGGGGCAGCCCCGCCTCCGAGTCAGCGGCGCAGTCGGCCTTCGGCACCGAGGCCCGCGCCCACCAGCCCATGGATCACGGGGCGATGGACAGCTCCTCGGAGCACAGCAGCCGGGCGAGTCCCCTGACGAGCAGCCCGAAGCACCCGAACAGCCCTGGCGGGCCCGGGGGCCACCCGCTGCAGCCGAGCGCGGCGCACCAGCAGCCGCACCCGCGCGACCAGCTGCCGCGCGACCAGCAGCAGCAGCAGCAGCAGCAGCAGCAGGCGCAGCAGCTCCGGGGCCTGCCGACCCCGGCCTCGCCGACGCGCGGCTCCCCGCCCCAGGGCCTGCCCCTGTCGCCGCCGCCCCAGCTCTCCGGGGGCGGCGGGGGCTCGGGGGGCGCGCCGGCCGGCATGGTCCCGAGGATGCCGGGCCTGCCGCCCCCGGGCCTCGGGCTCCTGGGCCAGCTGGGCGGGATGCTCAGCGCCCACCACGGCTCGCCCCTCGAGCTGATGGCCGCGCACCACGCGGTCATGCCGCCGCGCAACTACAGCAGCCCGCCGCCGATAAGCTCGAGCGACCCCACGGCCAACGAGTGCAAGCTCGTCGACTACCGCGGCCAGAAGGTCGCGGCCTTCATCATCGCCGGGGACACGATGCTCTGCCTGCCCCAGGCCTTCGAGCTCTTCCTCAAGCACCTCGTCGGCGGCCTCCACACGGTCTACACCAAGCTCAAGAGGCTCGACATCGTGCCCCTCGTCTGCAACGTCGAGCAGGTCAGGATCCTCCGGGGCCTCGGCGCCATACAGCCCGGCGTCAACCGCTGCAAGCTCCTCAGCTGCAAGGACTTCGACGTGCTCTACAGGGACTGCACGACCGCCAGGTGAGTCGGCCCCGCGCGAGCTTTCTTCCCCGCGGCGGAGCCAGCTCTTGCAATGGCAAGCGGCCGATTGCCAATCGGCTCCCGATAATCGCGCGCCCCGCCCCCGGCGTTCCGCGACAATGTGACACGTCCGCCCGGCCGCTTTCTTCCCGAGTTTCGGTAGACTGTTTCGAGCAATCGTTGCAACACGCGCCTACTGCAACTGACCAGTGATATTTATAATAAGCCGACCGTCGCGTCGGTTCCCTCTTTCAGTCACATTATGAAACGTTATTGTAGCGATAAAAACTTGTTCTTAGATAGGTTGAACGATATCGAGTTTCCTATACCCGTACTAGAAGTAAAATTTCATCTATGCGTACAGCTGGCACAAGAGTAGGCGGTATTTTTAATAAACCAGGCTTCTTTAATTATTAAAATTTTGTGAAAATTCGTTGATTTCCGAAAGTGACGTTAGCGTTGTGAAAATTGCCGCATAAACAGCATAAGGAGTCTCCGCGAATAAAGTCGCTGCGAATGATCCCGCTCCATCTTATTTAATACATTAGTTTATATGCAGGCAAAAAATTGTTTTGGCAATTGACATTTAAAAGCTTGCTACTAAAATCAGTGACGAATTTGTAAAATTATCCGGGATTCTCATAGGTGTTTTAAAAGCTCGAGCTATGATTTGCTCTGTACATTCCTTGTTTCTGCTGAATGATTAACAGAATAGCCTTAACATTGTTTTATTTCGTACAAAACCTGCGAATTAGTAAGCATCAAGTATTTCCAGTCATCGGAAAGATATTTCTTGTAAAAGTACCTGCTAGTGAAAATAGAAAAGCATACCGGCTCGAATAATCTTTAATCGGGAAAGGGGTTGGCGTAAAAATGATAAGAGAAAAGTGAGGGAGCGATAGGATAATTAACAGGCGCAGCGAATCACCTAGCGAAACTGTCGACTCGGCCCCGAAAAAGTGACAGAGAGTCGCGCGGGGAAAAAGGGAGCCGCGGCGGTGCTTTCCTCCTGGAGGCGTACGCGCGGCCAGTGCAATGGATGAAAAATGGTCCCGCGCAGAGTCACGGGGGCCCGAGGCCGGAGTCGCGCGTCCGCGCCTCCCATATCTCCCGAAGAAATCGGCCCCGACGGCCGGCCGATGTCCGCCACCCGCCCTCGGCCGATCGGCTCCGATTAGTTAGGAAAAAAAAAGGAAAAAAACAAGGAACGCGACCGGCCGCGGAGGGAGAGGACACAAGCAATCGGCTTTCCGCGGATATATATCGATGCAAGGATAGGGCGGCAGTCGGCCGAGTGCACTTCCGATACATATATATATGTATGGGGTTGCACTGGGAGGCGAGCGTCGGCTCCGTATACAGCGTATATATATATATATGTGTGTGCATAGAAGGCGGGCTTATCGCTGCGCGGCGGGACGGCCTCGTGGGAACGCGCCCGCTTGATAATAAGTACAAGTGCTGATTGAAACGATTCGAGTCGCGCGATTGGAAGGATGTTTTATGTTCGCGCGAAGAAACGGAAGCCGGGGCTTCGCATACATTAATAACACAAGGTGTCGCCTCTGGGCAGCACTTCGTCTTCGGAGCGGCCGCGCGGCGGAGAGTCGCCCCCCCTACCCCCGTGCCCGGCTCTCGCCCCTCCCCCCAACCCCCCCACACACATGCACACGTCCGCACAGGGAGAGCAGTAGTCTACCGAGCGAGAGCCGCTCCTCCGGCCTTTTTATCCCCCCCAAGTGCCGCCTCCGGCTCGCTCGGCGGCCGCGCGTTAAACGATAGTCGAATAAAACATTAATTGGCCGGGGGCGGAGATCCTGCCGTTGGAGCGCGGGCCGCTGACGTCTAAATTGCCGAGCACGTGACCGGGCCCTCGGCCCTCGGACGGTCCGGCTCCCGGGGGCCGCGAGGCAGCCGTCCGTCGGCGGCCGTCGCGGCGACGAGTCCCGCCGTCGGCCCGAGCGTACACGTACACGCGACCGCGCGCTCGGCCGGGTCCCCGCCGCGGGGACACGTGGGCCGGCGGAGGGGGCAGGCCGGGGGGCGGGGCTCGGGGCGCGCGCGCGCGCACACACACACACAGAGCTCCGCGGGCGTTTCTACGATTGTCGCGGGCCCGCCGCGCCCGTCCAACAGGTGTCCCTTTCACGGCCGTTTCTCCCAATGGGCGCGCGGACGCGCGGATCCGCGCTCGCGCCGTCCTAACGGGGGGCCCCCGGGGGAAAAAGCCCTGCCCGGCCTCCTGGGCTTTCCCCCGCCGCCTCCCCGCGGGCCTTTAACCCCGGCGGGCGCAGCCTCCGAGGCTCTTCCTTTTTTTACAATTTCATTTTTTCCCTTCCCTCTTCCTTCCCCGCGCGCGCGCGCGCCGGATTAATCCGGCCTTTCATCCTCGGCGGCGCTCCGTCGACCGTTTGACAGCTGAGAAATTATCGTTTGCTTATGACGGACGAGATTCGGCCTCTCTCTCTTTTGTTTGGAGAACGCCAGCGGGCCATTGTGCCCCGGCCGGGGATCCGATCGCGCGGCTCCTTCCCCATTTTCCGTTTTTCCCGAATCGATGAGTCGGCGATCCGCGCGGCTATAAGGCCCAAATGTAAACGCCGGCCGCGCGCCCGCTCTTTTCCCCGGCCCGGACCCTCGAGCGGCTCGCTACGCGTACGAGCCGTTTTATTGCCCCGAATTAGCCCCTCTAATTGTCCTTTAGGCGCTTACACGCCGATTCCCTCGAGCGTACAAAAAGATATTAACAGACTGCGTGTTTGTACATTTTGTAAATAATCAAAGCGTTGTGTATGTTTCGTCCTTTTGCTCTTGTGCAATTTCGCCCTTCCATATATATATGTATCCTCGGTAAATATTATTCAAACATTCTGTAATTAAATGTCAAGTGCTCCAAAGTTTCCGTAGATTAATTAAAAAAGAATAATTGAAGACGAGAAATGTAGATGAAAGCCGATATACATGCTTTATTTATTATCAACGTCAGCTTCTGCGGCTCTCAAGCATATAATTAGACTTGGCCGCGAATGATAAAGAATACGGTTAAGCCACCGCGTGCGCGCTTTAATAAATCCGGAAAACTGCGTATATATCGGCCGCGCAAAGATTGCCTATCGCTATAAGACAATGGGCAGGACCGCCCAAAACTAGCAATTTACTGTCCCCGCGATCGTTGACGCCGTAAATCGTCCTCGCGATCACGACTTCCGCGCACGATATACACATATATACAAACCCTCTTAACTCGTTCATCAGGATTTCTTTTCGTCGGGCAAGGTGTTCCAGCCGAATAATTAGCAACGTCTCCGGGGATACTCGAAATGTCAAGCTCGCAGCTTGCATCGGATAAGGTGCCCGCGGAGGGCCGGCGGCCCATCGTAAATTTCAATTAAAAACCTCGATCGCCGGGGCTTTTTCTACGAACGGGGACAATAAGCGAGCGGCGACCGACGCGCGGAATGCGCCCCGGGAGTTAAAAGTCCGGGGCATTCCTGGCCGGCGTCCGCGCCCCCACCCTGTGTGCACATATACACGTATACATGGCGCGGGTGCGGCGGCCGTTTCCGCGTCGGGCGATAATTACCGGCGGCGGCGGGGCGCTTCGATCGGGGTAAAAAGGCTTGCCCTCGCACAGTGGCCGGGGGCCCGTGGAAGCCCCGATGATGAAGAGCCTGCACTGCGGTCGCGGCGACACGCGCGCACGTGCGCGAGATAGTCCAGCGCGCGCGCGCGTGTGTGTGTACGTGTAGGTGGGTGCAGATGCTGGCGACCGCGCAAAAATGGAGATACGCCGCGATAAGCCGGCCCTGGCTGCTGCAGATTGTTGGGAAATTCTTGCATTGGCCGTCGGGCTCGGGAGGCCGGCCGATATCCTACGGTATTCCGTGTGAAAATTACTGCGCGCCCGGGCGGTTTACTTATTGCGCGGGCCCGGGGGAGATAAATAACTATTCGGCTCGTGGTACTGTAGAATTTTCAATGACTCGGCCGCGTCTATGTGTGCACGCGAGGCGAATTGAAAGAGGGGGAAAAAAAGAAGAAGGAGGGCTTCGGTATAGTGCCTCGGCTCCTGCGCTGCCGTCGAGCGGCAGGCCGTTTCTTTCGCCTCCGAAATAATCCTCGATCGAATTCCGAGTTCGTTACACCTGCAGAAAAACCGAAAATAAACCAAAGGAAAAACGGAGCGAATGGCAGGAAAAAAGGAGGAAGCAAAAGCACACCGGGGAGAGAGAGAGAGAGAGAAGGAGATTCGAAATATCCTTTTACGGTGCTCCTACACTTAAGAGACGCATTTACTGCCCACACGTATACATGTCTACGTGCACGCGTACATAATGCGCCGCGGAGCACATATACTTTATCGTCGAGTTAGTCCGGATCTTTCCATTGAAAAGAAATTTCTTAATCTCGCTCAACGGACGGAGGAAAGTACAAAAAAAAAAAAAAACGCGCGGCAACGAGCCGACAGCCCGCGCGCATGTATATTCCTTCGAATATAACAAGCGAATCAAGAGCGAAAATAGATTCGGCGCGCTTGGCGCTCTCGCGGCCGAAACCCAGGGGAAGGATACCTTGCGCAAGGCCCGCGCGGGCCCGATCCGCGTACCTCGGCGCACGCGCGCGCGCCGGTCCCTCTCTGCACAAAAGTGCACGTACAACACAGGCGTACACAGCCCGCGAGTGATATGTATACACACACATACGGCTAGGCGCACACAGGGGCAGCGGCCGGCGCGGGCCGCTTTCATTAGCCGGAGGCGAGCGCGCGCATGCACGCACGCAGACACAATCGGGGGCCGAGTAATGAGTCTCAAGGCCCGGCGGCATCGCCATTGGAATGGCGGCCGAAAAAGCCGCGGCTAAGCGCGGTAGCCGCTCTTGCGTAATGACCGGCCGCGCGTTTCTCCCAGCGGGCCGCGCGGACTTGGCACCGACGACGACGGCGACGTCGACGACGCCCCGCTGCCGATATGTATATACGTATGTACAATAACAACCATCGGGCCGAGGGTAATTTCTCTTTTTGTTCTTGCGGTCCGCTGGGCGCGGCGCCGGCTGCACGCGCCCTCCCCGAGCCGAGCCCCCCCACCCCACCGCCCCGAGCGTTATTCGATCGGACATCGGACGCCGCAGCGCCCGGATCCGCCGGGGCTTGCGCCTTTAAGGACTTATATACGCGCGCGGGGAATCGGGTGAACGGTATACGGTGTGCGGATGATTTCGCGGGCGGGACAATTAAACGCCCCCGGGAGAGGAGGAAGAACGGGCCTACGTGTATGTATACGTGTGTGTGTGTACTTGGGCGTAGCGTCGGCGGTAGAGGGAAAATAATTAATAATAGAAAAAGCTCGCGATGTACAACGTCGCCAGGGTATACACATCGCAGGCTGTCGGCGGCGCCTCGCGGGGACCCGGTTATCCCGCCGAGGAAAAACCGCCGCGGAGCGGGTAAATACACAGAGTCGCGCGCCGCGGCTATGTGGCCGCAGGCCGCCGAAGAAAGGGGAATTCCTCGGCGTCACTCGGCCGATCGCGCAGGAAGAAAAGCCGGCGGCCGCGCTCGGCTAAAGTCCGCGCGCGGATGCAGCGCTGGGATAAGAAGAAAAAAAAAAAAGGAAAAAGGAGCGCCGCTCGCCGGGCAGAGCGGAGCGCGCCCCGGAAGCCCCGGCCGCTTGTAACGTCGGGCCCTCGGGGAGGACGAGTTGCGTCATCGCCGGTCTATACTCGCGTGTATATATATATACAGCCACATCCTCGCCCGCGGCTTTTCTCCTTTTTGCCCCGGCCGCGGCCCTCCCTTTTTTTTTCACCCCGGATTTCGATCGAGCGCGGTTATTCCGCTAGGATCGCGTAGTTTACGTAGCGTTAAAGGCGTGGCTAATCCTCCTGTTCTCCGGGCGTTACTCTCCTAAGATAATTAAGAAGTCGAGATGACGGTAGCTTTGGACCCTGGCCTACTCTGCCCCAAGGGATATATAGTACAGTTCTCGCGCTGTGCTCGATCGATTATTTTTACCGACTGTGTCTGCGGCTCTCCTCCATGTAAGCAAGCACTTATCTCCGAGGTAATAACGCAATAATTGTTTATTGAATAATTCGCATTGCTCCGCGATATTGAATGTAGAGGCCTGCACCGCCACGCCACTTTTAATTACACCACTTATAAATTGAATACTTTCAGCAGTCAACTTTCTATTTGATCAGCTAATTAAAAATCACCCGTTCAAAATGATTAAGTATTATGATTTATGGCAATTAAGAATTATTATGACTGTTTGAGTGATAGAACAGGCGCAGAAATGCGAATCCGAATGCGCGAGCAGCGAGTTAGAAAGTTGTCCAACTGCCTACCGATTTCAAATCCCGACAAATCAGATAATATCGTTTCACATAAATTAATGGGATTGCAAGCGTGGCGAGCGTCGGACGCCACGCGAAATAATGCATCACGAGCCGCGACGCCGCAGCTGTCTCCGGGATCTCCTTTTATTTTATTCGCAGGCGAATTATCCGAGCCCCGCGACTCTCGTGCGCGACAGGAGCAATGTACACGTATATATGACGAAGCGTCGGCGGATCCATACGGCTGTATATGCATACATACACATGCTCTAGCATTGCGCAACAACGCCCGCAACAGGGCATTTTAATCGGGCCGATGAGTTCAGCCTTCGAGTGAATCGCACAGGTTTTCTCGAGTGAATTTTGTTCATTGGGTGAATTGCTCCCGATGCAAGCCCCCGTCGCATCGTGCATATGTGCGTGTATATATATATAGGCGCGGGCGGCGGCGGGCCGTGCTTTTGTCAGGCCCATTGTGCCTCTAAGTGGCACTACGTCCTGCGTTTAATTACAAGATGCCGCTCCGCACTCGGCCCTTTGATTGCGCCTCGGCTAATTAACCGACGCTCCGATTTCTATCTCGGGCAGCTTAATCGAATTGTAGAAACGGGGGCCGCTGGCCGATGATCAGCCCGTGCAGTGCGCGCGCTGGCTTTCAGGAAACAGCGCAGTGACGGATTGCCGGGGTCTGAATTAACCGTATATATATATATGTGTGTGTAGGGGTTGCCTCACGCGCAGAGACAGTAAGAAACGGAGAGTTGAAAAGGCCGAGGGGGATTAGCGGTTGTCGCGATCGAGATAAGGATATATATCAGGAGGGCCGCGTTTATCGGCCGGCTTTCAAAGTCCTCGGGACGTGCACGTATATGCTCACTGCTCACGTGGACGCTCGGAGAAACGTCGGGCGCGCGCCCGTGAGATGCCTATCGCCTGGCTTAATTGCCCTCGCGCCCTGCGTTTGCACGCCTGAATCGCCAGCGTGAATTTGACTGTTTGCCTCGATACACTGCTACAGGCCTGGCCCCGGACTACGTATAGCTTAATATACCGACGGGATTCGTCAACGGATCGAGTAAAATCATCAAAATATATAACTGCACGAGCTCGTTTAAGTCAAATTCGATCGGATTAAGTTAGATAAGAGTTTTCGCTCCTTCCTAACCGACCTTGCTTGTCTCTTGCTAAAATCGGGGAAAATATACCCCTGTAGGAAAGAAGGCAGCCGGCTGTTTTTTTTTCCCCTTCTGCAGTAACGGGGCCACACTGCACGGGAAGACGGCGTGGGAGTTGCGGCCCTGGGCCGCAATTCAATGCGCCATTAGCCGTTTAATTATGAAATTGTGCATAGATTAATTGACTCCCGGGATGGGCGGCGGCACAACAACCCGCGCGAGGCCGATTATAAGAAGTGAGGCCCTCGGATGCAAGTGAGCGCATTGTTTATGCACTCTGGCCGTTCCCGTGATTAATCCTCGGCTAAACGGCGAGCTGTATAGCCATTGCGCCATATCTGCCGCTCATATAGCTGCAGCGTCGAAAGGGTCGATGTGTTACAGCGGCTTTGTGGGCGATTTCCGAAGAGGAAGAGGGAGAACCGCTGCTTTGGGCATTTTTCATCGCATCTGCACTACACGCGCGTCTACATCTGTTAATGAGTCGATGGCATGAATTGTATATAGGCATATACACTGGCGGTATGCGCCCGCGCGCCAGCCGACCGATCAATCATTAGCTTCGACAGCATTATCCTACTAATTACTCAATGGCTACTGATGTTGTATTTTAATTTGCCTAATACTAGTTTTCATCGAGTCGTTACCTCCGATGCCCGTCCGGGAATCCCTCTTCGTTATTTGTTATGTAAAAAGTGCACTTGGCTAATGATCCCAATGCGTAATCGCTCAACTATTTATTTCATATGCGTACTTGAGATCGAAGGACTCTCGAAGTAGCTGAATAATCCGATTACAATTGGTGGTACCACAAAACCTTGAGACCTTCGGCCCGTCCTTCAGGCCGCATGCGTATTTCCCCTTGGCTTTGCTCCTTGTTAAAATCAAACATCAGTGTTATCCAATAGGATAGTTAAAATATGTACATACATACTAAACAATGCGTTAATCACAAAGGTACCCAGTGTAAAAAAAAGGGGGCGAGACTTGAATAGCGAGCGAATTCGCAACATCAGAAATCGCTCCGACGCACACAGGTCGCAGGGGACTGGGGTACGCCTCATTCACGGCACCTATAACAACGCACATACGGCACCAGGTCCCGCGGTGCAGCTGGCCCTTGGCCCTCAATTTTTCTACCCCCCCTCCCCGCCGCCCTCGGGCTACTTTTTTTTTTTTTTATTCATCCCTTCCCGCCGCCCGGTCGGACGAGTGCTAATGTTGTTACAAGAGCGGGCGCGCACGCGCCTTTGATACGTAGATATACACGCGCGGCCTGCTGTGCATTGCCCAGAATGGAGGCGACTATTGGTCGCACGAGCGGGCCCAGTCTGCGAGGGGCGTACTAGAGAAAACAATTGAAACGCTCCGATCGCCGGCGAACCAATGGCGTGGATTCTGTCCCGACAATGCCCCTTTGGATTTCTGGGCGTGGACTAGGACGATATAATGCATTGACGATGTGTCCGCGATAAGTTTTTCCACAACGGTGCACAAATGCCAAAGAGTATTCGGTTGGTTATTTTTGCCAGAAACTTTTATTTAAAAAAAAATAGCACACGATGTAAAACGTCAAAACAGCCGGTGATCCTGCGGTGTGTGTAATTGAGCTACTCGTGGGAGGTGCCATTCTCACCTTTTGTAATAAAGCCTGTAAGAAATTTAATGGGTGAGCCGAGCGGTGAGGCTATATAGGTCGGGAGTCGGATCGTGTAATATTTATCTTGTACGACAGAATTATAACGCAGATACGGTAAAGAACAATTATATGTAATTACGGAATAAAGGTCTTCTGTTTGTGCAAGTATTAATTATTAAGCTGTGACTAGGCAGCCAATCTCCTTCGATCCACATACGTGTGATTACATAAATTGTAATTAAAGGTGAAAAACAATCGAGAATCAATGACCTAAAGAGATATGTTACAATTTGAAGCGTAATGAAAAATACTCATCATCTAGAATTATAAAAAGAATAGCCCCAAGCGTAATTTCTTACCGGATGCATATTAAACTCCTGAGCTTATTTATAAAGTATAACATTCAGAAAATATAATAGCGTTGCGAGAGCGAAGGAAGAACAAAACAAAGTAGAGGTCGAGGTGAAATTCGCGCACAGTGGCATCGGCGTTGGTGTATGTATATATAGGTGCAGTCTGGAGCGCTGATTGCGCGCTCGATTAATTTCTCCTCCTGACAATCGCGCGGTTCTTTATTCAGGGAAATTAATTGAAAGTACAAATCTCGGGGCTGGGCTTTTTCCGCGCACCGGCGATTCGCAGGGGGAGAAGAGGCCGTCGCTGGGTGTCCCATAATTCCCCGGTAATTAATAATCTGCAACAAGTAATATTAAAGTCAGTGTAATCCGTGGGGCAGGGAGCAGCGGCCTTCTTAATTCTGGATAATTAATGCAAAGACAAACAAGAAGGATTAACTCGGGGGCGGCTTCCCTATTCTATAAATCTGTCCGAATACCTATCCCGGAAATGGTAAAAAGATTCCTTTCGGATTCGCGAGCGGTAGATCTTGGCTGGGAGGAGGAACAGTAAAAGGAAAGTTGGCCGCGAGCGCGCGCGCGCGGATCTGCATTCGAGGAATGGTTGGCTCGAGGTAAACGGTCACTTTCAGTAATGATTCTAAACCTCCTCCCCCTGGCCTCAAAAATATGTTAAATATATGAAAATCTGATCGCGGCATTTAATAGCGCGTGTAATTATTAAACTTGTAAAGTCTATCAAGTTGGGTATGAAAATCAAGGATTGCAGCATGTGGCTAAATTACAAGTAAGGCAATTTATGTAAAATTCGATTCGTTTTAGAAATTGTGTACACTTTATAGAATTACTTCTTGTGGTTTCTTACTGGCAGCCGTTTGCGATCGTGACGTAAGCGGCTCGCACGAGATTTCGCGAAAGAACGAGAGGAACAAAAATGAGGGTTTTTTTTTTGCATTACGGTAAAGCGCCGCGACTTGTCCGCAGAAAGCTCATTATTGCTATATATATTATATATATATATATATGCTCGCATTAAGAGCGGTGGAGGGTCCGCTTGAAAGAATCCTTCCTTCCGGCCCTGAATTTCGTATGCATCACATTGCGGGAGCGAGACAAAGCGAAGGACTGCGAGCGGAGAAATCAAAACGGCTCCAATCGTGGCCGCGCATTAATATTTATGAAAAGGCGCTTATATAAAATGACACGCGAGCAGAGTGGAATCCTCGCGCGGTGCCAAATTGCGCAATCTGCGCGACGAGCCGAGAGTGACAGTCGGCCAAGGGACCGCTTTTTCCTCGATCCGTACCGCGCGGGTCCGCATATGTGTTTGGGCAGGAGGCGATCGGAAAACACGCGCTCGGCCGAGGCCAGCCGGGGGGATTTATTTCTTTCAAAGCGGAGCGAGGAGCCACGGAGCCGAGCGGCCGAGGCAAATCGGGAGGAATAATCGCGCGGAGGCAAGCGAAACTGGCTTAGAAACTGGCAAAATTGGAGAGCGTCGCGGGCGAAGGAGCCGAGGCCTGCAGCGGAGGCTGCGGCGGGCCCGTCTCCGGCAAGGGCGCCGGCCGGGGCAGGGGGGGTTAGAGGAGGAGGAGGACAGGCTGGGCCGCCAGGATAGAAGGAGAAAATGAAGAAGGAAGATGGAAGGGCCCGTCGGGTATAATCACGGGCCGCGCGCCCTGCCTCTCGCTCCCTCCGCGGCCCACCGTCTGGCTCTCCTTCTCGCGCCCGGTGCGCGAGCCGAGATGCAGGCGCAAGTCATCGGAGCAGCTCGCCGCCGCCGCCGCCGCGCGGTATTGTATTGCAATGGCGCCAGGCTCCCGTTCCGCGGCTCCCTTCCCCGCAGCCTCATTTTTCTCATCTCCTCGGCCGGCCAGCCGCTCCCCCGCCCGGCGCACGACCTCCGCGGGTTTCTCCGATTCTCCTGTGCGCCGCGCGGCTCGAACGCGCCCGGGGACCGACGTGTGTGAACCGTTCGAAGGCTCGAGTCTCCGGGTCCAGGGAGTTGGCATTCGCGCGCCGGGAGGAACGTTGCGGATGTTTTTACAATTACTCACTGGTAGAACGAACGGAGACTGGGAAAATTCGCGAGAGGACCAAACTTTCTGTTGAAAATTACCCGCCGATAGTACGGTAAATAGTAATAAAATAATTGTTTTTTTTATTCCGGCGTCTGATGATTTCTTCAATTTTGATTGGTGATCTGCGTGATCACAGCGCACGGGAGTGTAGTAAACAATTGCTAAACAATTTCACTCGGTGCACTCTCGCGGCGCAAAAATTACCTTGGACGGTTTTTTTTTCTTCTTGCGGTTACCAATCGAGTCAAAAAATACCAACGAGCTCACGCAGCCGCTTCGCGAGCCGAGCCGAGCAAACGGAGAAACTCCACACGGTTGAAACAATCGGAGGCGCGCGAGCAGCACGCAGAACGATCGGCACTGGCCGATATATGCGCGCGCCGTCCTCGGAGCGAAAAAAATCACAGCCACTGGAGGAATCCGTGAATGAAAAGCGAGAGACTCCCGCGGAGACTGCCGGACTGCCTCAAACACAATCCCCGGGGCCCACGTATACACGCGTTCTCGCCGCTTGGCCCGGGTAAGGCAGGGCTCCTCTTCCCGCGGCTTTGCCGGCCGGCTCCTCCCTCCCCGGCTGCTCCCGGCGGCCGGCGGCCCTCCTCCCGGCGCGCCTTTTCCCATCCGGCCGAGCCGCAAAGGTCGACTTCCGATCGCCGGCCGTAGGAACAGACCCGCCGATTGATAATCGCACGGTCCTCCTGGCCGTCCTCCCGCCTCCTGGGGGAAAGCCTGGCGGAGAGGGTGTAACCGTCTGGGGGCCCGCGGCTGCGTGCGAGCCGGCGCCGGGACGTTGAACCAGGTGTGAAACGAGTTGAGCGCCGGGCCGTCGCTCGCGGAGCCCGGCGCAACCAGCCGGCCGCTCTTTTTGCCCCGCGCCCGCGCACACTCGTATATTTATGTTTACAATGCAGCCGGCCGAGGCGCGCGGGAGCGTTTAGCGGTTTTTCCCCAAAGCCGGCCGCACCGGCCGATATACACGCGTATAATCGGCCAATCGTCGTAGACGCGCGGGATATATACGCCTGCCAACGTGTACGTATATACACACGTATGCATCGCGGCGCTTTATCGCTGTTTATTAGCCGCGATTATAGCGCCTCGGGGCTTGCGCAACGAGACTCTGTAATACGCCGCGCGGAGGAATTCATTCGCGCGCCTATTATATGCAGGTACATATATTGGCCGTTCGAAAGGCAAGGTACACACACAGACACACACTCAGCCGGGGCAACGGCCACGATCTGATTTTTCGGCCGGTTAAGTATATCCGCAGCGCGTGCGCGGGGTTCCGTTTCTTTTTTTTCCTTATTTCCCCCGCGAACGGCCCCGCTGAACATACAAAGTTTGCGCAACGCCGACAGCCGGCGAGTATAATCACACGGGGAATAATAATTGCGAGGGTATACATATACCTATACAGATGTGTATAAGAAGGCAGCGAGCGCGTAGGAGGCAGTATATAGGTTTGGGTATAGATTGGCGAAAGTGATGGATTGCGCGGGCCGCGGATAACGAGTGCGAAAATCCCCAGCACCCGATGCATGCATATATATATATACGTGCGATTAAAAAAAAATGCCCGAGGAGTATACGGCCGAATGATAAATGAGGGCTCCGCGGAGCCGCTAAGGCCGCGGGCGATATAATCCGCCGGGGCATATCAGCCGGGCCGGACTAATTGGCCGGAGGATCCCCGGGCTCCGTCGGGGGGGGTCGCGACGCCCCGGCGGCCGGCGGCGGTCCGCGCGCTGGGGGCAGATCGATCGCGCGGCCACGTGCCAGTGACACACATTATAAAACAGCTGACAGCGGCTCCCCCCCCCCGCCGGCCGGCCGGGCCACATCTTATGGCCCCTGACGCAGGCCGCCGCCGCCGCCCCCCAGACTCGCCCCGGCCGGCGCGTCGCACACCCGGCTGGACTCGCGTCCTTTTCGCGCGACACGTACGTATATATATATAGAGGAGGAGTGCGGGCCGTCTCGGCGATCGGCATCGATCGGCGCGCACGCGACGCGGCCCGGCCCATGTATCACCGCGGCTCGGCGCCGGGCCGGGCAATATCTCGTGCGTCGTTTAATTACCGCGTGTAACGAGCTCGAGTGGGTGGCGTGCGCACGCGAGGGCCGGGGCGCACTTGTCTTTTCACTTGAAACTCCAAATTGCGAGGTCTGGCGTCGCGGGCCGGCGATCGGTATCCCCGGGCGGGCGGCCCGTGCCCATATCCTCCCGGCTTCGATCCTCCGGGGTCGGTTGTTGTCGCTGGGCCGTTGCCGGGGGCCGCACGCGAGCCGATTATTGCCCGCTTGAATTGAATCCGATCGCCGGGACGACGAGTGCGCGCCGGTGGGAAAGGGCTGGGCCCCGGGGTGACTGGCGCCCCGGGGTGCGTGCGCACGCGAGCCCCGAAGATGAGTGTCCGTCGCGCGGCATCCCCGCTGATTGACGCGGCCCGGGCGCACGCGACGCCCGACCCGCGCGCCCGCCTCACCTGTGCCCGCGCTTTTTATTGCCCGCGCGCCGCGGGAATGCGGCCTGGGGAAAAGGGGGAGGGCCGAGAGGAAAAAAGGAAAAAAAAGGAGCGGCCGGGTAATTACCGTTAGCGCGTGGCATTCGGTGCGAATCGTGTGACTCGCGGGCATTCCAGGGCTGCTGTGCACCGGCTCCGGAGGCGCGGGCCTCCTCGCGACCGGCCCGATATAGCCCACTATGTGCATGGGCGTATAGATCGGCCGATCGGCAGCCGCTGCCGGGCGCAAAGACACAAAGGGAAACAAAGGCTCCCGCGGTCCTAAGCCAAGCGGCCGAAAACACGCCGGCAGATAATATGTACGGGAGAATGAAAAGCCCCGGTTATTAGAGCGTTAAGAGACCGGGCATAATCACTTTTTGTCGAGTGGCCCGTTGTTTCATTCCCGCCTGATTGATGAATCCGCCCGTAGGTAGTCCGAGGCTCTGCCCGGCGCTCGGGGCCCCTTTTCTGGCCCCCCGACCGCCGGGAGAACGCCAAGGAAGCGTCCGGCCGCGCCGCTGATCGCCCGCCGCTTGGGAATCGCCCGGCCCGGCCTATACCTACTCCTCCGCGCCTTTTACCCATGCATAATGGACTGCAGTCAGCAGATTCGCCTCTAGCCCCTGCGGCTCCTCCGGCTCTTCTTGCCCGCTTAACCGTCGCCGCCGCTTGCCGAATATATGCACGCGCGTATATATATATATGTGTAACGCGTCGGCGCTGGAAAGCCCATAGAGTCCCCATTGGAAAGAGGCCGCGTCAACCGTTGATTATTATTTATATTGAGGCCCGCCTCGCGAGGAGTCTCCGGCCGGCCCACTGCCGCTCTCCTCGGGCCGCCGGCTGATCGGCTGATATAGGCCCGCGAGCGCGGGATCCGGCGAAAAAAGCCGAGGAGACACAACGGTTATCTATCAGCCGGCGTATCACTCATTGTGATTTATCAAGCATGAATATTTATAATCGGGACGTTATGTTTAAGGGCGTTAATCGGCACCGGCCGGCTGCAGTAGTGCCCGCTTATAAGGTACATCTCGTAAAGCGAAATTACATCTTCTTTAGATGTATAATATGGAAGTAACGCGACCCTGTTATAATTAAGGTGCGGAACGTGCACGATGAACATATTTCCCGAGCCTGGAACTTCTAATCAAACTCTCAAATAAATCAGGGTAATTTATGTATCACCGTAAACACATCGCATATAAAGCGCACAATTGCAGGTCCGATCGAGTCGATAAAACTTTTCATCCTCTCTCATCTCGCGGAAAAAATGAGCGGGGCAAAGAAGTGGCGCGAGAGGAGAGGGGTGGTGGTGGGGGGCGACCGCCGCGCGCCCGCATTTGTTTGCTTATTTATAGGGATAATCAGGGAATGGTAATTGCGCCGGGGAAAAAACCTCGGCGTGTAACGCCTATCCTGCACATATGCGCTTTAACGACTTTTTAAATTCGTACCATATGTGTACACGCGCGCGCGCGCGCGGACACACATGTGCACATATACACGGTACCATACTTGCATAATTTTAAATGATTTCTCCGGGCGCGCGTTACGCGATAAAAAAAAAAGTTGCTCGGGGCGCACGCACTCGCGGCACTCGGCGGGCGCTAATCGGCCGGATTTCCAGCGCCCATAAGAGACGCGCGGCGCTGGTGGGGATGAGGGAGGCAAGCCGAGATCGGCCCTGGCTGGTTGTCCCGCGGGGGGGCGGCGACTGCACTCGAGTCGGCCGAGCCCTCGAGGAGACGCACTCGAGGCCGATTATCCCATATATACGTGCATCGGTCGCGCCGATGGCTGCGCTTTGCTTTGTAATAATTCGAGGGTCGCGCGTCGAGGGGACGGCCCAATTGTTCCAAAAATTGCCGGTGGGGCATCGTCGCGGCATCCCCGGCTCATTTATCGCGAGGTGTTATTAGGCCCTGACATTGATACATCCGAGCAGGCGGAGAGGCGCGCGCTCGCGCGGGGGGGGGGGAGGGCGCATAAGTGCGGGTATTGAAAGCCGTTTGACGGTTTGCCGAGATATTTATGGGGGGGGGGGGGGGCGACCGGCGGTACAGCGCGAGCGGCACGTGCGCCTAACGGGAACCGACGTCCAGCGGCTCTCTTTTTGCCGGGCTTTTTCAGGGCCGGGCGGCCCGGGCCCGCGCTTGTTAGGCCACGCTTTGGGATTACAAGTTGCGCCGACTCGGGACTCCCACTCGCTTCCCGCCGAGGCTTTGTAATGGATGCCCTGCGCGCAACTGCGCAGGCGCTATGCCCAACCTAACGAGAGCTCGGATTCCGCCTTGATACTCGCACGCGCCGCGGGGAAAAATCCGGCCAATACTCGATGACCGGCCTCCATAATGCATGTGCGCGCCGCGGAGGAAACTACATTTTGCGCGAGGGGAAATTTATTGTCGCCTCGTAAAGTCCCGAGCTCATCAATCAAGCAACTTTTTCTAATCTCCATATATAACTGCGCGGGAAACTTGCGGGCTCTAATTGCGTCAAAATCAAATTGCACAACAATTTTCGTCAAATTGTCAAGCCGCGGGTCGCGGCCGGCGCTTTAATCCCCTGGCAACTGCCGCCCCCCTCCCCCCCGCGACCCAAGCGCATTCGGCCGTTGCGCAATGCGCCACCTCAACGCGATAATACACATTATACACATATACACTTGTTTCGGCGTACAATTCTTTAATTATTATGAATAATTTATACGGGCGCGCGTGTTCGAGCTGTTAAAGTAATTCAAAATGAAAAGAGCCGTGTGTTATCTCGCGCGTACGTCACTCAAATTCCCTTAAGTGAAATTAAATATAATCTCGAATGTAATATAAGAGGCGGGAGAGGCGCGCCTTACCGATCCGCGTTTCACCCGGGCATAAAGAGCGCAATCGCCTCGGCCGTGTAGTGCAAAGCGCGAGCGGCCCTCCACGCCCGCGATCCGCCGCTGGATTTTTCGAGCACGACGCACGCGTATATGCATGCATTATACACACGCGCACGGAAATTCGGCGGGGAGGGGGGAGGCAAAAAGGCAGGCCAGTACAAGGCTGATGAATTCGTAAGGCTGAGGCGTGGCATTAAGCGCCGGGCGGCTGCACCGGATGATTAAGTCGTCGGGGACATTAATTGCCACATACGCGAGATATGCCCGCCTCGCAATTACGGGATTTTTCGGGGGGGCGGGGAAGGCGCGACCTGGGCGGTCCTAGGGATAATTATCAGGTGACGGAGGGCCCGGCCGCGGCGATATAAAGCCACGCGGCTTTTCTCTACTTGCGCGAGGCGCGCCTGTATAAGCACCCATAGAAAATGTCCGGGGCGCGGGCGTAAATTTCACCCGCAAACAATGTCGCGCGGTAATGACAGGGCCGCGCCGGCCAAGGGACCCTATCTAATCGGCCTTAATGGCCGGCGCGCGCCGCCATAAACTCGGGCCCCGATAGACAAAGTGAAAACTAATCGCACCTCGTTCCTCAGCCGCGGCGCACAAAAGCGCCACGTGCCCCAGGGGAGGGGGGCACCCGCACCGGATGAAATGCCATCCGGGATATACGCGAGCGGCCCCCTTTCCGCGGTCGCCTGCATTTTTTCCACCCCCAGGGGATTAGTCGTCGGCGGTCATTTTTTTGGGAAGCGGCGCCCGTCGCGGACGAAGGGAGGCCCGCGGATTCTTTTCACCCGGGGGAGAGAGATCAAACGGCCGCATATACATTGTCCTGCAGGGGCTGGACCGGACACTCCTTCATCCCCGCGGCACCTTCGCGTATGTATATACGCGAGCGTCGTGGCCCGCGGCGGCCGTCAGCCTCGGCGCTAACACCTCGCCCAGTCTGTATATATATATAAGGGCCGCAGGAGCCGCGGCGGTCAGGCCATGGAAGTCCAGCCGGCGCCGCGGTCGGCTTTCGGCCGAACCGGTCGAACCCCGGGCGTTTGATTAATCGCCGCCGCTTTTATTCCCCTCCCGCGATGGATTTCCGCGATATAATTGGCTTTTAATTGATCCCCGATGCATTAAGGGTCGGCCCTCGTCCGCCTTGGGACGGCCCGCGAGGATCGGCCGTGAAATTTAATTGATCGGAATGTTTCGACGAGTCGAGTGCCGTTTACGCGGCGACTTTATCGCCCCGGCGGAAAAGTAAAAGGGGAAAAAAAAAAAGGTAACCCGTTATCCCCCCCCGATATAATTCCCTCGAGGGCAAAAAGTAAAAGCTCGCCCGCGTAGTCCCGGCGCCGCGCGCGCGCGCGAATTAAAAAGGCCACTTGGCGCACACGACCAATCGGAATAAATTGATGATTGAGGAGTGTCAATTAATTACCCGGGACCGGCGACACTGATGTGTTCATCGGCCGGGCGACTCGCGGCTTTTTAGCGCTCGCGGCTTATCGATAAATCAGCTGCGATATTCGGGCGAGAGATGGTCGGCCGGTCCCGCGGAGCATATATCGGCCGGCTGCCGGTGCCCGCGGCCCCGACTAATCGATGGATTTAATAAACAAGCGAGGTCGGCGCATAATTAGCCAACGCGATATGACACAAGTCGCCGGCGCCGCCGAGGCTCCGGGCCGATGCGCAAAAAATAATTATAAGCCCTGTATATCGCGGGGGATATCGGCGCGAATGAAAGACAAACAAAACCGCGGGGCCCGTTTAATAAGGCTCATCGCGTGATATAATTCACGGAATAAATGAAATCATTTGTCTTGCCGGCTGACCGCGCGGGGAATTGAATGTGTGATTTATATGGGGATCGCCGCGCGGCCGCGCGTATTATGATCCTCCTGAGCAAATACTCGCGCAGGCCCTATTGATTTTAAGGAGAACAAAACGAGCCCGGAGATAAAGTGTCGGGAATCGAATGTACACACCAATCGACGTATTTACAACGCTGGTAATTAGTTTTCACGGGGCGAGGGAGGGGGGGTGGGGGCCGAGCCCCTGCTTGCCCGGGCATATCTCCCTCGCGGTCATACTCCTCGCGCCGGATTTCATTCCATTTTTGCGAGGCTCGCGTGGGACGCGGCGATGTAAGCCGCTGCGCTTTCCTCTTCCTTTTCGTGTATATACCCACTGCGCGCGGGCTATTATCCTAATTGAATGGGTCAATTTCCGCTGGGCCCATATAAGCGAGTCCTCCTGCGCGGCGCCTAATTAATAGATTCAATTATTGTGCGGCGGGCGCGGGCGAACTTCTCGTTGGATAAGCGAGCGAATCGCATTTGTTACTACGCTGCCCCAGCAGAGATTCCATTTGAATGGGATGACGCGCCTCCTTGTGTATTTTCACCATTATTCCTTATCCCCTGGAAATCGTACATAATAAAGAAGTTACAGCGCGTGGTAAATTACGGCATGAGCAGCTAAACACTGCAGAGAACAACTAACCGTTAACATTGATCGCGGTGATCGACACCGCGAGATTAAGCTAATTGCAGTGTTCCCGCAAATATGAATACAGGCGTTGCACGTAAGGTAATTAAAAGGGAAAAATTCATTAGACGTTTAATGGGCGCGCAGGGCCCCGGCGCACTCGTGGATCCCTTTCAAGCGCGTGTCTCCAGGAGGGGCGGAGGGCACACGCGCGGCCGAGACGGAGCAAGTTATATATCCTCGCGTCCCCCCCCCCCCCCGCCGCTCCTCTATTTTCCATTTCAACTCTCGGGGGCTCGCGTCTTCCTCCGGGCCTCTGCCGGCCGACGCTCCCTCGATTTATCCGGCGCGCGGCGCTGATGAATCAGGTGTGGCTGCGCGAGATTACTTTTGTGGGCGGGTCCCTGGGTGTCAGGTCGGGCCGGTGCAGGTATACGATCGGCCCGGCGGCGCCCCCGCCCCCGCCCCACGTCGCCCCGTCTGCCCGGGCCCCCTCCAATTCCCTTTGATTTAAATTGGAATGCTGCGCACATATAGGGCGCCAAGTACGAATCCTTTTCTCTAATTGCCCCGCCGGCCGATCCTCCATTTTTTTCGACTCGCGGCCAAATTGCATCCGAATCGGGGATTTATGCCCCCTGCCCCCGCCTGATGGATCCCTTACCCCGGACCCTTTTTCTCGTTGGCGCGGGCGCCTGTTGATGTACCCCGGGCCTCTCGCGCGCGCGCCGCGCCTCATCTTGACTGAAAGAGTCGTTATGAATGTATTAATTTGGAGGGACTCGTCTTTGCTGCTCCTTTTTTTTTTTGTTTGGGTTCCCCCGCCTCGCCGAGGAGGAGGCCCGGCTCGCTCGCGCCCGCGCCCGTGTTTATTTGCCAGTGGTTAATTAAGCGTGTTTGCCAGCGGTGTAATTTCCTGTTTGCGAATTTCGCCGGGGCCCTCCTCGGGCTTTCCTTCCTTTTTCTCGCCCGGGCGTCCAAGCCCCCCGCTCGACTCCTGGGGATATATACCTCCGAGGTAAACGCCTCGTTCAACCGCCTGGCTCGCCTACATTCCCTCCCGCCGTCCCGCCATAAAGATCATTGCGCCGGCTCCAGTGCGAGTCTTATCTCGGCCTATGTAGGAGCGCTAATAACGTCCCTCTGTCAATTCGTCGCCTTCAAAGCGAGTTATCCTCCTCTCAAGAAAACGGTATTCTTTCTGTCCAGGGGGAAAAAAAAGGTACGCTTTCCTTTACTCGGTCTCCTTCAAACGAACGTAGTGAAATGCAAACTTATAAGCGGTTGCGGGTAAAAGACCTGGGAATTCAGGCTAATCGTAATTTATGTAAAAAAAAAGTGCCAGGCCTCGCTCCGTCTCTCAAGCCCCGACGCACGAGCGAGAACCGCGTGGCCCTTATTGGACCCCGGCACGCGTGCGCTTTCATACAGAGTATATATACGTATGCGCGTGGCCCCGCGGGCGCTTGGCTTTCCTTCGAGGGCTCCTTCGGCCATCGCGTGATTCCGTTTCTCCCGGCTAAAGCCCGGGCCGGCCGCGTACCTAGCCTCGGCAGTCGTATAAAGTCGAGCCGAGACTCCGGTGCTCGATCACTCGGCCGTGTATGCGTGTAATCGCGGGGGAATTACATTCGAATGAACAATACGGAGCGGAGCCTCGGGGAAACGGTCGGCCGGCCCTGCCGGGGAGATCGCATGACCGCGCCTTCGGCCGTCCGCGATATAACCTCCCCCAACGCGCATAAGCCTGATTTCTTCGGGGATGCGCCAAATCCCAGGGGGCCGCGAAAAGGAGGAAGTTTGCCCGATATGCGCTATAAGCGGCGAGGTGGGCGGTTTACGTAAAGAAAAGGGGGGAGTGTATGTACACAAGGAGCGAGGATCATCGGAGGTGGCCTCGCGGTAATAAATGCAGCCTCGATCGCCGCGGCGCGTTCTGTTTTCACTCCTTTAGAATCGCGCGTGTACAAGAGCGATGTTTTAACAGATGTCGCGGGAAAGGCTGCGGGTCAGGATGATCAGGCCGCGGCTTAACGACTCTTGCCTTTTGGATTTTACAATTGCCGATAAATATAACGAGGCGGCCGCGCGCAGTGTGGGACGCGCGGCCACCGGGGGAAAGCCGCCGACTGCGCCATCGGCGCCTGTTTTCTCGAACAACATTCGCCAAGGCTCCCCGACTTTCAAAAGGCCCCGGGGCCGAGGCTGCGCCTCCCGCTCCAAAGGGTTGCCGTATACACTCCCGGCCTTACCCCCCAGCTGGCCTGCGATATACTTTCATTATACCGCGGCCGTATCCTGCACCTTTGTTATCCTAGGCTATTGACATAAAAGCATATTACAAGAACGCATTCATCTTTCCTGTTATGCCGAGACTGTTATTTAATAATGTTTGTATTTTTCTGTTACAGGTAAGGAGAATTTGCCTTGGAAAAGTAGCCGCGCTTTACGAGCATAGGTGCCACTCGCAAACGAGGTCAGATTGTTCAGATTTGTACTTGTAAAAATTGTCAGTCAATCGAAGAGGTGCCGGTTTTTCAGCCGAATCCCCGTGGATTTGAGACAAGTAAACTTTTCTGCCGCGAGTGTCGACAATGGGTGTATATATACCCATCGACGGTTTCTCTATAAATGAGGTCGCAGATATAAAAGTCTCATTAAAATTTTTCCCTCTACTCTGTCATATTTAAGGTATAAAAATTCTTACGCCGAGATAATTATAGGCATTAAGAAGCTAAACAATATATCCGCGAAATATCTTATTTAAGAATAACGAAAATAGCCTGTTGTTAGAGGTGGCCGTCGACGCACCACACGGCAATTGACGCGTGGGACGGGAAATTTCCCTTTCACGTCCGCGATCGGCCGCTTCTAATTACTACGGCCGCGTCCCTGCATCTTTGAATTTTTCCCCCTTAATTGGCCCCTCGCGTCGCATCTTAATGCATCGAGATTTCGCGGATAATTACACGGGGGGGCCTACGGCCGCCCACCTTGCGAAATATCAATTTGCGCGCGGCGAGGCCGAGGGCGATGCAACCTCACCGCGGCGGCGGGCCGTCCGCGAGGGGCACAGGTAGCCGGGCGCGGCTGTATCCCCCCGAGGGCCGCGACCGCCAGCCCCGATATACACAATTCGTCCGCGCGGCGGGGCTCCGAGTCGTTAGCGGGCGCAAAGCGCACGTATATACGCGCGCCCGCTAATCACTGGCTAATGACCGCCGGTGTCCGGCTCCTTCGCGCCAGTCACGCCGCGCCATTTCACTTGATGGCTTCATGTATATATATATGTGCACACGAGACCGGACTACCGGCGCCGATCTTTACAAGGCCCCGCGACACGATGATTGGATTTGTACGCGGCCGGACGCCTGTAGCCGCCGTCGGAGGAGGCGCCCCTCGTCGCCCCGACTCCTCGCCGATCGATCTTCGGGCAATCGGCCGCGCGATAAGGGCCGGGAGCCGGTCGGCCTATCGGTCAACACCCCGCGGCCCCGGCTTTGTTTACCCGGCTGACGCTGCAGCTTCGGCCGTTTACGCTTTTTAACCGGCAATTTAATATTTATACCGGGTGACTGATGACTCGGGCGAGGGCAAAAAAAAAAAAACGGGAAGGGCGCCGAGTGACTCGGGCCGCCGGTGTCATTGATCGATACCTGCGACGCAGGGCGAGCGCCCGGGCGCGACATGGGAATCGCGGCGAGGGGTGGGGGAGCTGGTGGCGCGCGGTCCATCTGCGACGGAGGATGAGAAATTAGGAAGAATCTGCAATCGTCATGGTCGGCGGGTCTGCGCCCCCGGGAGACGATACGGCCCCCCTCCGGCCGAGGTGGGATTGTTATCGCCGCGGCCGAACCCCTCGTCTGCGTATGAATGTCGAATTGTCGCCGTCGACGCAGCTGCCGGAGTCCCGGGCGCGTCTCCTCCGAGGCGTCATCCCTCGTAATTGCCCCCGTGCACGTATACGTGGAAGACCGGGCGGACAAAGCCCCGGGCCGGGCGCCATGTCGGCGGGGGCCCCCGGGGGCGGGATCGGCCGGAGCCACCCCTTTTTCTGGCACTCTGGCCGTGGGACCGCCCCTGGCGGGGCCCTCCGGAAGGATTCCCCGCTTCCGCCGGGACAATGCGCACATGCGCACGGGGCGCGACAATGCGCGCATTGTCCCGGGGCAAAGGACCGCAGCCGGGCGGCTCTTTCCGGGGGAGGGGGAGGGCCGGCCGCGGCCTCTCCGCTGCTCGAGGACTCTCGAGGCGTCCTGCTCGGCTCGCGGGCTCTCGAGGCCCTCTCCTCGACCCTCGAGTGGCCCTCCGCCCGGGGCCCTTTCACCACCTCTCCCCGATTCTTCACTTCGCCTTGCTTGATATGCAATATTGCCGGCGGATTAGGCCGGGAGCCGCACGGCAGGTACGTGGTGTGCACATGGATTCGTCGCCGAGTCCACCGATCTGCGCGGCCCATTGTTACGGCCTGTTTACACCGCCGGGGTCCAGGGCGTAATTGCCCGGCTAATTTCGAGTGATTCGCCGGGAGGCTCGAGTGATCCGGTTTCCACGCGCCTGCGACCGTTGACGGATCAGCGATAAAGCCGGTGCAGGGCCCTCGAGCCGATCGCGTCACGCCGAGCCGTCGCGGCTGATGATCATTTGGCTACCTCCGAAGTTCATTGCCAGTGCACACCTGGCTTTTTTGTTTCAACTTCGTATGCATCGATACTCCTGTCACTGGATTCTCCCTCTGCTTTAGACCCATCTCGCGTTGCCCGGCTTTGAAGTTGAGAAGAACGAGACGCACTCAATTAAAAGCTTCGAGGAGTTTGTCGCGCTTCAACGAGATCCTCCGCTCGTGTTTCCTTCTCGGATACTTGTTCATTATTCGCAGGCTTTTTATAATCCCTCCAGCTGCCAAGCTACCTTTGCTTTGATCTGCAATTAGCCTTAGTGGCGAGGAGTCCGGAGAAATAAAGAGTCTCGAGGTACGCGAGTCGGAAGAGTCCTTATCAAAATAACAAAGTATCGCGCTGCGGCCGTCTTGTACTTAGCACCCTCTTTGTTCAATCGATCTTAAGGCTCCCGTGCGGGCATTTAGGATCAAGATTGCGATAATTGCTTTTTCGTTCGCTAAGAACTTGTATCCCCAATCGTCCGTTATATACTCAGTTCTATTCAGGTGTAAGCGACTATGTTGCCGTTCTTAAAGCTTGAGTATGCAAGTGTAATTGTACGTTAACCAATTTGCAGGGAGCACGTCGTTTTCTTGAAACAATGCTTACTCGCAAACGACGTTTAGAAAGGTTGTACATAAGACACAAAAGACAAAATATGTATTCAAATGAATCTTGAAATTAATTCAGCGACCGTGCAAACGACGATCAATGAATTATTACATTGATACCTCTTTGCTTGAATAATAACATCTCCTCGAGCGATAGAATATCGCGATTCATAATTGAAGTTGTCAAACGCTTATTGTACAAAATACAATCAGTGGAGATTTTCCAGTAAAAGCAGTTGAGTACTTTTACGATTCAATATATCAATCTCGAAGATAAAGGAGCTTAAGCAAAGAGAAATACGCGCTGTTCACATGGCCTTCGCTTAGACGCACGATGTAACGCGTATCAAATGGTTTACACTGCTCGCGAAAAAAAGCTCGATTATCAGTTTTCGAAAAATAATCGGTCTCTGGCTCAGAGAATTTTCCGATACAGTACATTCCGCGTAATTTCGTTTAATAGTGAAGTCAGGTCTAACGATGCAGATGCATATGTGTATATAATTGCATTAGCTGCTTATTAATGTACGTAGCACTTTAATGCAACTCGAGCGGTTCGTTTGGAGCGGGCAGATACGTCGAAGTAAATAAAAGTTCTTTTTCCGCTGGAGATCCAGTGGCTGAAGTACAATGGGAAATGCACTGTTCTCGGTATTAATTAACGAAGGAATTAGCATCGCGGTGGCGGGCAGAGAAGTCGACACGGGAGGTGATTACATTTTAATGGCGGAACAAACGGCCGCTCTATATGCGGATTCCTATGCGTGTCAGAATTTCATGCGTATCTTGATCGTCCCTCTCTCTCTCTCTCTCTGCCTCTCTGTCTATCTACCTATCTCTGTTCTTTACGACTCTTTATTCCGCTTCAAACTCTAGCGTATGGCATTAACTTCATTTCTTCGACATGGTTTATTTTACTAATATTATATGCCGAAGAACGCGCGTCGCTTGTATCCAATGCACTTAAGTTGATCGCGCGTTTTAGATGCACTTATATTGTGCAATAAATTATTTAGAACGTATAGTAGGATCACATGTAACAGTGAAAAATTAGTTTTTAATTAAAGTATATAAAGATTTGATGGCTGTTAAGGCTTAAATATACGGAAATAATAGGTTTCCGAATTTTTAATGAAATTCTGTTTACTTTGTTTTACTTTTTCTCGCCCCTTATCTCCCGCTGGCCCGTGAATTATTTACTGTTCTCATTCTCTGCGTTACTTCCTCCATTCGCTCAAAGCGAGCGTTGCATTAAAAAGAACTCTTAGCATTTATACGATCTTTTTACTGGCCGGTCGTTTCCGATCGGCCGACTGCATCGGGCATTAAGCGAGGAATTAAGATCGCAAATACGTAGCCGAAAGGCTTACATAAACAAACTGGCGACATTATTCAGCGGGCGGCAGGTGAAAAAGCCAGGCCGGGCGCAATAAGAAAGCGTCACTCGACCGCGGCCGGGGTAAAAAGGAAGCTCGGCCGATCGGCTCGCGGCTCGCGAAATCGCGGGCGGCGATCGGCAAAAATCGGCGAATCCCCCGTCTCACGCAAAAAAAGGCCGACACGCGGGCGGCGCGAGCTCCGGCCGCGGCAAGAACAACCGGGGCTCGCGAAAACTTGCAACTTGTACACGTATATATATACATGTACACACACTTGGGCTCTCTCGGCCGAGCGCGCGGCCATTTAAATTGCCATTATAGAGGGCCCCGAGTGTAACGCGGGCGCGCGCGCGCGCCTCGCAATCCCATCGAGTCGGTCACGGTTTCGCGCGCGCTCGCATTCCTCGCGTGCACGCGCCACTACGCGGGCGGCCTTTCAATTGTCCGCCGCGCGCGCCGGATTAACGCGCGGGGGACGTGCCATCGCTCCGCCGCTAAACGGCTCGGCGCGTTAACGCGGTTGTAATTGTCTCCGGAATTCGAGGCGAGTTGGTTTGCGGCTGCGGATTGTGGGCGGATTCGCTCGCGTGCACGCCCACCTGTGCGCGCTTTGACACTGAAATATTCGCGTTATGCCCCGTCTGTTTACCCTTGATACTTCCAATTATACAAGCGTCTAAATTGGAAAATGGCGAATGTACGGCAGACGTGGAATGTTATTATAATCTATATTTACGAGGCTGATTAATATCTCGCGTTTGCAGTCGACCGGCTAGACAGAATGATTATTGTATTAAAAAAAAAAAGTACACGTCTCACTTGTGGAGCTGGCTCCAAATAAATTGTACAAGGAAATACTTGTCGTAAAATTGTTATCATTAATCAGTTGATTCCTTCTCCGTATGACATAACGACAATCGCCACCTGGATCTTTATATACTTCCCTTGCTCCGACGTATACTTTGTTGTATAATCAGAGACAGGTAATTCAAATAAACACTTATATATACCGAGTGGCGCGCACGAGGGACACGATATGCCGCTGCGAAGGAATACACGCATTTCTGCCATCGCGAGTTGGTATAATGCAGGTGCAACGCATGCGCAATTACCGTTTTTATATAAAAAGATTCATAGCGTAACGAATGCGCTGGCATTGAGCGCGAGCACGGCTACATGAGAGCCGCGGGACGCAACCATTAATTATCGAAGCAGTAAAGCAGGCCAGACGCGCGAAACCCGCGGCTCTTCCCTCGAGACGACGCCGGGGCACGAGACAGCTAAACCAGGTGCGAGACAGCGACGAAAAGTTATTTTTTCTCCTGCGAGAGCGGCCGCTCTTATATACTCCCTTTTTTTTTCGGCGCGTGGCCGCGGAGCGTGTGTGTATTTCGGTCGGCCAACACGTGTGGCCCGCTATCTCGCTCGAGTATACAGCTGATCTCGCTGAATGAAGAAATAAGGAGAAAAAGTATTAAAGAGATAAAGTGTCATTTGGGGCAAATGCATTCGGCGATACGGGTTAACTTGTATCTCGCAAGGCGTTCGCTTCTTTATTCCGGTTTTATTATATCTCCGAGTAATCGATTGCTACGTATACATGTATACGTATATACGAAAGGAGTAAAAAAATAAATTGTATAACTGTCTGAAAAGCCGCAGGTGGAGGAAAGGATTGCCGAGTGAAAAATTTGTTTATCCAGGAGCTGGCGCCAATCATTAGCCGCGTAATGCGCGTCCATTTCTTTTTATTGCCCTGGGAGCGCAACACCTTCCTCTCGAGCGGCTCGTTGCGCGCAGTTCCCTAATGGCTTGTATCATCGCGAGCTTCTTTGCATTCCCATTTCCGAGTCTCATGCCACGCGATACGGTTTTCCCGATTTAATTTCCATCTTTTGCACATGTACCGAGGGAGCGAATGGCTGCACTCAATTACCGGCGTCGATGCGCGCACTTACTCCTTCCGTCGTAGAAACCAGGGACTGTGCGCTCGATAATCTAACCTAGATCTTGGCCGCATGCCGGACGGCGCCTTGGCTTTACTTTTTGGCTTTTCGCCTTCAAAACAATCAGGGACGCGCTGAAAAATCGGCCACGAGTCCCGACTCGCAGGAAAATACGCGAGTATTATATACGCTCCTCCGGAAAGCAAATGCCTACGTGCATCTCCAGCGGCGGGGGGCTTAATTGCCGGTTGGCGCGGCGAGACGCATCGGAAACGCAATGCTCGAAAGGCGCCGTCCGCTCGATCGGCGGCGCTTCCTGCGGAGATCAGGCGCTCGGCGGCCCCGCGGCCGATTCGTCCCGCCAATCAATCGGCCCGGACGCCATGGCTCGCTCTTCGGACTCCGCGGGGAAAAAAGAAAAGAAAGCCAGGGGAGTTGGGGCGCAGCGGCGCGTGTCCCTCCTCGCATGCGGATCGGCAGTTAATACACGGCCCCGGGAGTAACGAGCGCCGGGCCCTCCGAGGAAGGGGTTGCGTGCGCCCGGTCCCGCCGATCGCCAGCCGTTGCAACCGGGAGTGCCGCTGCCGAAAATCCGAGTACGTATATCCGGCCCGGGCGGATGAACCTCCTATGAGCGAAAAAAAGCCTCTTAGCGGGACGTATGGACGCGCGGTCCGTAAACACGTATATAATGCCAGGGCCGGAGGAAAAGGAGGCCGCGCGTGAACCGGGGGGGACGCGGCTTCCCCGCATTGCGGAGTTATACACGAGGCTCGCCCGCGGTTTTTTTTTCACAGTTGGCCCGAGCGAGAGGCGCGTGTCTCCCCGAGCGGTCATTCATTCCGCGGGCGGCGAGGCCAGCGGGCTCATTGTTGCCTCCCGGGCCGAAAAGGACGCCGGCCGCGGTAATCTGCTCGGCGGGAGGGCCGCCATGTTTGTCGGCAAGTCGACCGATCGCTTAAGAGGCTTATTCTTCCGGGGCGATGATACATCCGAGGGCCCTCGCCCGCTGACCGCGCGCACCGCCTCGGTTGCACGGAGCGCCACTGCACAATGCGAGAAACGCCGCTGGCGAAACGCGCGCTTGCGCAATATATCGGGCGGCGCGCGCGGCTAATGTATGCGCAACGCCGGGGCTCGCCGATACGTGTGTACACACGCGCGAGCGCGCGCAGAGAGGAGAAAAAAAAAATAGAAAAAAAAAAAAATGCTTTTTTTTTTTATTCTTCTTTCCTCGCTCCTGATCCACCGGCCCGCGCCTCATTGTCTGCCGGCGCTCGGAGCTACCGCCGCGCACACAGGCGCACACGCACCCGCGGCGCGTACACGGCCCTCGGATCGTTCACGGGCCGCTTATCGCGCTTAATGCCCCGGCGGATTTCACGCATCCCCGGAGTATTTGTAACGCGCGGGAGCCGCGGAAACGCAGAAAAGAGAGACAGCGGCGAGCGGAGCGCGCGCCGGGGGTCGACGCTCGCGGGCCGCCGATCGAACGGTACGCGTGTATACACGTACGCGCGCGCGCGCCGTACCGCATGCAGCGCGCCCGTGGCGAATCGGCGGCCGCGCGCGTCTACGCGAGCGCGGCTCCTATATATGTACGGCCGTTTCCCTACCACCACCATCCCGCGGGCTTTTTTCCGTAATCCATCCAGGTGAGATTCTCACTTTCTTTTCTTCCCAACGCCAGTTAAAGCCTCCTCTTTTTCTTTCCATTCTCATCCTTGACTGGCGCACACCCGGGGAGAGAGGTTCCTTCTAGTTAAGGATCTCCGCCGGAGCCAACGGCGGTTCTCCGCCGCGATCGAAAACTCAATCCTTGTCGCACGTAAACGCGTATTTTTAAACGGTTAACAGGAGGTATATACCGACCGGGGCTCCTGCACCGGACCACACTCGCCGTGTTTATGCCGCTTATGCATGCACGTGGACGGCTGTTTGCCGAGAGGAAAAAGGTCCCTCTCGGCAGGGACAAAAATATCGACTCCGTATCGGAGAAAATACTGTACTCGATCAAAGAAAACATTTGCACTGCTAATTTTCCGCGGTTGGCCTACAAGGAATCCTTTCTCTCCGCACTGTGCTCGCACGAGATAATACACGCATAATCGAAAGCGGTAACGTTTTCTTTTTTTTTTTTTTTTTTGCGCACCTCGGCACGCGCGGGGGCAGGACTCGCGCAACGCTGTATATGTTGGAGTGCGTTTGTTTATCGTGTCGGGCCGGAGGAGCCGCAGCTCCCGGGTTATGTGTGTCCCGGGGCGCGCGGCGACACACACGGCGCGGCCCGCATGCCGGAAGCGCGCGCCACAGGCCTAGTGGGAGATAACGCCGGGGCCAATTTGTCGAGGCTCCCGCAGGAAGAGACTAATATAAATACTGGCTTTTTATTATGCGGACACGGACCGGCCGCCGCGTGCCCATCGCCCCCGCACATCTGCGATTGTTTGCTCTCCTTTTTTTTTTCTTTACTCCTAGGGACGCCGGGGCGGACTCGGCCGCCAAATCATACACCCCGACCTCTCTATTAATAAGCGCGGATGAATTATTGATGAGCGGCCCCGAGTGCAGGTTGCATTGTAGCGCGGGCTCGCGTGCGGGGGCTAAGACCTTCCGCGGCACGTATATACGTGGGTTGCCGGATCGGCTTGGAACATTGGCGCGAGAACGGACGCCGGGGGTATGTACGGTCGCCTCGCCCGGGAGGGAAAATAAATCCGCGCGGAGGCAACTGGCTCGCGGCGCCAATTTCCGCGATGCCGAATCCGCGGGGGAACGCCGCGGAGGTATATAAAAGTGTACGGTGCTCGCTCCGCTCCGTCGGCCGCCCCTCGCCAAATTTGCATCCTCCTCCCGGGCGGAATGAAGCGTCCCTCGCTCTCGCGCGCTCTCGAATGGCCGCGGAGAGATGCTGGTTTTTTTTTTTCTTTTTTTCTCGTTTTTTTCCCCCGGGCGCCGCTCGCCGAGGCGAGAGAATAAGAGATAATCGCCTTTACGACGTATTTGTTCCAGCCTCCTTTTGCGCGGCGGCGCGAGGGGGAGCGGAGCGCGCGAGTCGGCTCTCGTGTGATTCGCCGCCGTCGCTCCGTGTCGGCCCCACCCCCGCGTTTCTCTTATTTATTCGCGGGAAATGAAATGTAAATGCAATAAGAAACTTTTGTAATGGGACGTTGGGCGAGGAACACCTTCCACTTCTCCGCGCGGATTCCCTTCTCACAGGCGCAAGTTGTCATGAGAAACGCTTCGCCCCGCGAGCACCGAGCCAGGCTTTTATTGTGAGAACTGTGCGGAGTCGTTGATCTTGCATTTCATTTTTCCCTATTCAGTCTAATTGTAATTGTCCTTCTTTATTCCGCTCAGCAAGCAATTTACGCGAGAGTTTACGAGTGTTTAATGAAGAAAAAATACACTGCTAGAAACTTGACTAATCGGGAGCTCGCTTGATAGCTCTATCTATTCGATGCGTTAATGTTACTTTACTTTTTTATAATCAAAACTGCTTATCTACTTATCTATCCCCTCGTACAGCTCCAAGTTTTGATGCATTGTATTTCGCTCCTGTCAACGTTGATATGTGTTATTGGTTTCTATACTACTGCAGCACTGAAAGCTTTTGAGTCTGCTCAAATAGATTGCTCTGCAATAATTACTTCGTAATAACTTTGTATCGACGATACAGTCGACGCCATTCTGTGCATGTAAATTCACGCCATTTCGTGAAGCTATACCTCTGACTGTTTCCTGTAGCCAAACTTCTTGGAATTTTCTCTTGTCCTACGGTTTACATTAACATTTACAATTTAAATTTATTATTTATTTTCCTAATTAATAATTCTAACGAATTCATAACTTTTGTATAAAATTTTTTTCATCGTGTACAAGAATAATTTATGTATTTAGTTTCTTATCAACTGTTTCTATCAAACTATTATCAATTGTTGTTATTAAAATACCAAAAACATGATTAATTTACATAAGATGGAATCCCATCTGGTTCGATCATTTAAATTTCTATTTAACATTTAATATTCATATACTAATTGAATTTAACCGATATAAATATTTCATAGCGCCGTAGTTAAAGTCAGTTTATACTGGTTGCACTGTCTTAATGCAGTTAATCGATCTAATTTGTACAGGCTTTAAGTAATTCTGTTGATATGTTAATAACCATATGCGATATAACCGTTAGACCGGGCGCGGTTATCACAACTGCAGGTGTTGTTAATAACACGCGAATGCCGGAGCTAATGCAACGTTGTTTCCGCATTAATTCCCAGGAATGAATTTTGAGCTAGAGCGCGCGCACGCGGCCCCCTACCACCGTGGAAAAAAAAAATGGCAGGGCGCCGGGGCCGGCGGAGGAGGCGCTCGGCCAGGGGCCGTCGCCGGGAGCCCGGGAATCGACGGGCGCACGGGCCGGGGAGAAACGGAGAAACATTACTCACGGCCTCGCGCCGACCCCCGGCGGATAAAGGGTAATCGCGTGTCCTCCGGGCGGGGGGCGGGGGCGCAGTGACAGGCGCGCCGGAGGATCCTGCGGCGGGCCGGCGCAACAGGTGGCGGCCCGCGGCCCCGGCACATTCGCAGAAACGCGCGGCTTTTCCGCGCGCCGGAGCGGCTTTTATTTATGAGCTTTTTATTCGACTTGTTGAGCCGGCGGAGGGCGGAAACGGAGAAAGGGGCGCCCCGGCACTCCGGCTCGCGCTTCCTTTTTTTCTTTCCCTTCCTTCTTTCCGGAGGGTGCGCCGGCCCCGTTTCCACGAGGGGCGACACTTTCCGCGCGAGGACCCGCCGCCGATTATTGTGCGGCGCCTTTATATTGGCCCCGGTTATCTCGCAGCATACCCCGCGGGCCGATTGATCCGAGGCGCCGGGGCGAGCTGGCCCCGCGTAGGCGAGGACGCGCGCCTTGGGCACAAAGCCGCCGGGGAGGATCGCGAGGCGCTACCAGGGCGTAGATCGGAATCGCGGCCCGCGCCGCGGCGCCCAGATCGTGCGGAGATAGCTTTGGGCGACGGGGCCGCGCACAGTCGGGGCGCGAGGAGGCGGGAGCCCGCAGAGGGTCGCCGGGGAGATCTTCCCGGGGGATAGGCGGGCCCGGGGACAAAGGAGACACGCCGATTTGCGCACTGCTCCCTTCGCCAGCGGGTTCGGGGAATCCCCGAGGTGAGCCTCGCGCGGCCCGGCCGCCTGCACAATTGATCGGTCCGAGGACTACCTTTGGGCGGCCGGTCCTTTATCGCACCTAGTCACTCCGAAAGAAGACACTCATCTAATAGGGATCGGGCCTAAGTGACACTCCTAGGGCTTCTTAAAAGCCATAGGCCCGGATAGGTTTCATAATGGCGCGAGTAGGGCCATCATCGGAATCGGAGGAAGAAGAAAGCGCGCTGCTCGCGAGTGCACTCGGCAGAAGGGCCGCCGGCGGCTCGGCCAGGTAAAGCCACGCATAAGAAGATTTGGACGGAGATTCGGCGGGTATAATCCTAAGTCTCATTCAGGCGTCGGGCATTGTCGGGCCCGAGTGGGGCCACTCCACTCGCCCGCGTCCTTTATCTGGCATCTCCATTAAAGCACGAGTTAACGCCCTCCGAGGCTCCCTTTTCCTCGCGGCCGATTATCTCGCTCGGCCGGCCAACTCTTTTTTTTGTTTCGGGGTCGTCGTCGGGGGGGGAGGGAGAGGAGGAGGATCGGTTACGCGGGGGCCGCGCAATCTCGCGAGAATTCCGCCCGGGCGCCCGTATATTCGTCGCCGTTTAATTTCACCCCAGAGCGCGCTGAGCCATATTCGGCCCCGGCCCCCGGATCCTGGGGGAGTCGCGGGCCTCGACACGCCGCTCTATAAGGGTTTTAGCTAAGGAGACACGGCCAGAGATCATGCGAGGGGGCCTCCGCGAGGGCTTACGCCGCCCGGCCTCCGGCTCATCTCCACGCTTTCTTCCCACGATGATCTCCCGTTAATTGGCTAAGGACTTACTTTCTTTTTAAGCGGATTTTTCGATCCGTGTATTTTGAATTTACACCCGTAACCTCTCCGGAGGACCTTGCCGTAGTCTAAAAATCCCTCGGCATGTACACCAGCGACAAAGTGGTGGAGGTAAAGATTAATCTAACCTTTCCGTTGGGGCTACAATAATATTTGATATTTCGTGGGACGTATTATCACCTACTCTACGTGATTATGCGTACATCCAAACAAATTTAATAGGCATTTTTACCGTGTATCAAACTGGGATATGCTAGTTACATCACACAAATTACGATATGTATAACGGTAAAAACGAAGCGATTTATTATTGCGATTATAACAAATGGTATAAATTATTCATTTTAAGTGGAGCGGAATTATTCCTAGATAGTATCCGATAGAGAAAAAATCCGTTTATGTTTAGAAGGTACTAGGAAAATTATGTTATAAGTGGATTATACGGTTTTTTCGGACACACTCGCTAATACAGAGTAATTAAAAGACTCGAGAGAGTGAATTCCTTTCTAAAATCTAATTAAAATAATTCAAATCCTTACATACGAGCGAGTGAAAAATAGCGCAGAGGCCCTGTGTTAAATTACGGCGGAGGCAGCGAGTATCTCGGGTAAATTGGCAAAAGTATCTCCCGCTCGGCGCCGTGCATTACGAAATTTCTAATTGCGAATAACGAGTAATCGCATATGAAATTTCCGAGCGTCGGCGGGCGGCGGGATAGGACGGGGGGGGGGGGCCTGGAAAAGGCGAGCGCGTAAGAGCGGGAGCGAGCGAGAGAAAGATACGCGGGCGGCGCAACCCTTCTTAGATGTAAGCGTTCTCGAAGCCTCGCCCGGGCCGCGGCTCCCCCCCGGGGGCTCGGCAGGCACACACGTCTGCGCGCGGGGAGCCACCCCCGCCGTCCGCACTAGAAGGTATCGAGTTACTCCGGAATAATTCTGTTAATTATGATTTCGGAATATGATTTTGTGCGAGCCGCCGCCGCCGCCGCCGCCGCCGCCGCCGCCGCGTGGGGCCTGCGACGGAAAAGCCCGCGCAACCCCGGCAAACTCGATACGCTTGACTGTTGCGCGAGAGCCGTATCAAAAGTCGGCTCCTTGGCCGGGGGGCCAAGGGGCGAGGGTCGAGGGGCCGCGCGCCCGCCACCTACTCCGCCCCCGTGTCTCTGGGACGGATGTTCAATTGCAGGCCTCCCCGACGACTCGAGTGGAGATAAGACAGAGCCTGCGTTTGATCCGCCCCGGAACGCTTAGTTATTTCATTCCGATTCCGATCTCCCCGCGCGCAAATCAATTAGGTTACCCAAAAAAAGAATTCGCGCCCCCGGGCGGGTGTAGGCAAACACGGGGCCCTAGGGGCGTCCTCGAGTTTTCCGCGACGGCGGTGAAAAGCCCGGCCAATTAGATCGCGGGGGCTGCACAAGCAACGGTATACACGGCGGGCCGCGGACAAAAGAGCGCAGGGCGTTGCGTATATATACGCGCCCCATCGTCTCATTGTTCCCCCAAAAACACAGGGGCCGCGTGTACGTAATCCCCGGCGCGCGAGCCCGAGAACTACTCGGCAATATCGCGGGCGGCGCGCCGCCGCCGCCGATTTAAACCTCATAAATGCAGAATCGTCTAATTCCCGGGAAAAGTTTGGCGCGCGCGTCTCCGCTGATCCGCCGGGGCTCGAGGCAATTTACGCTGATATTTATGCCGCGTCATAACCGGCCCGGGGGCCGCCGGGGCTCTCCCGCGGATTCGTACTGCTAATCCCCCGGGCGCCCGGGGGTTGCTTTTAATTGAAATCTTAGTCGCGAGGCGGCGCGAGCGGAGTGTAAGACAGCTGCCGTGCGCGTGCGGCAGCCTCCCGTTGTTATTGCGCCCGGCCCGCGGGGGCCGCTCCTATTCTTTCTCGACGTATAGGCCCGATGCCCGCTCGCTTAATGAAAAGCCGGCCGAGAGAGCCGGTTTATGATTACCACCTGCAGCTCCTATATCGTTAAACGTAATTTTCCCCGGACTTTTCTCCCTTCTACGCTTGTGCTCCTCGATGTTTGTGTGTATATAGAAGCTTAACCGGCGCTTTGATGGGAATCGACGATTTTTAGAGAAATCTCATTTATCACGGAAATCGATCGGCTCGGTTATAAAGTTGCAGCCACCGAGGATCTTTGACTTGCACAAGTGAAAATCCTCGGGATAATTCACTGGGTACGTGCCTCGCATGTGCGCGGGCACAACTACTTCCTAGTGTTTAATGAATCGGTGACTTAATTAAGATATAAAAGCACTTTATTATTAGTGAAAAATGGATTCATTAGCTAGGAGCATATACACGCGTGATTAGGCAAACCAATAAACCTGTGATCATGACAAATAGAAGAAGAAACGACACGATAAAGTGCAGGTTCTATTGCGAAAGCCCACGGAAAGAATACTTTAACTGGGAGTACTCGTGCTGACAAAATTGGTTAATAATCAATGGAGGAATTTCCGAGGCGTAAACAAGTCCTTCTCCGCGCGGGACAGTTTCTATTCCCCGCGCGACAGTGAAGGTGGCCGAGTAAAAACGTAAAGCCGCGCGCGGCGTAAAATTTTGAAAAGCTAATAAAAGCGCGCCAAGTGCAATGGGCCAACAGTCGCAGTAAAAGCGAACGATTATCCGGGCTTGTTAAAAAAAAAAAAAAAAAAAACCCCCGTGGCCAGGCGACCTGGCCCTTTTCTTCTCTTTTTTTTTTTCCGAAATTGCCAGCGGCTCCTGCCGGCCTCGGCCGCATAAGAAATTCAAAAGGGTCGTCCTCCGCGCCAACGGGGAAACTTGGGCAATTTCGCGGGATATCGCGGGCTTGGGCGCGAGTCGAAATGTCAACCGCGAGAGCACTAAAGGCGGGGGGAGGAGGCGGCCGGTTTTTCCCGCCGCCCCCGGGAGTTTGACGTCCCCGGCGCGAAACGAGACAAACTTTTAATTCGTTCATTTCGGTTGGCTCAAAGGGTTGCCGCTCCCGGGGCTTATTAAAATTTATGCCCGGGCTTGCGTACGCCCTCCCCCCCCGGCCCGCAGCGCCGCCGCCGGATCCATCTTATCAGCGAGTCGGAGATAGGCTCCCGCGGCTGCGCGATATATCCCGAGGGCGCTTACGTATGCGCGAGGCGCGCGCCGGTCGATATCGGGCAGGCGCGCGTATATAACTCATCGGCGGGCCCGCGAGGCGTCGGGGAGGCGCCCGCCCCGGCCCCCGGCGAAAAAGAAAAGGAAAACACACCGGGCTGATTCGGTTGCGCCCCCCTCGAAGAAATTACACTTCCGTACACTTTAATCCTTGGAACAATACCGAGCGGAGTCGAGGCGCCCGCGGCCCTGCGGGGGAAAAAAAAAAGGTAAGGAATCGAGCCGAGGGAGCCGGCGCCCCGAGCTAAAGGGGTGCTAGAGGCTCCTCCGCCCGGCGCTAATATTCCCTTCCGTGGGGGGTGGGAGCCTAATTTTTTTTTCTCTCCCCCTGCCTCCTTTTTAAAGCTCCCCGTCAAAACTGGCGGGCTCCTCGCGCGGCCTAATAAAAACCGCCATCTGAAATATACGCATCCCCCGATAAAAGCCGTCCAATTAGAGGCGCAAATGGAATTAGCCGGCGCGGGTCAGGTGCGCGCGGCCCCGGGAGCGAGGGAACCCCTTTCCCCGGCCTCACCCGCCCGAGGATTAGTCCTCCCGCCCGCGGCCTCGCTTATTTACGCCCCGGGGATTCTCCTTCTTCTATTTTTATTCCCCCACTTCCTCCCGTCGCTCTCTCCGTCTGCGAATCCGCTGATTTATCGCCGGGGGTAAGTAACCTCGGCGCAATATCCGCGCGGCCCGTCGCTCGGCTTCGGCCCGGGCGCGACTGGCCCGTCACCGCCGCCGCGCACTTATCCCGACGCGGCCCATTTTTTTTTTTTTTTCTTCTTCTCGTTTTCCCGCGCGCCGCTGGGTGCGCGTATATACGTATGCCTTCCGGTGGGTGTACGGCTGATCCTCGGGGCGAGCGGCCGCTCCCCTCGCGGGGCCGGCTCCCTCGGATTCCCGGGCGCGCGCGCCTACTCCGGTATTAAGACTGCCGGGCCGGCGTATTAGTCATATAAATTTACCGCTCGGTAGGTTAGGCCGGCGGCGGGCCGGGGCGCCCCCGATTCTTCCTTTCATTTCCTCGGGCGGGCCGCAACGGCGCTTAATCATTATTTACAACGATCTCCTTGGGCCGCCTTGGGGCACATGGCATTGTGTTGTCCGGGCTCCGATTTTCGGGTAATAATTAATTAACCGGCGCCTCGGCCGGCTCCTCCGCGCGTTTAATCAAAGGCATACCTCTCGCGGCTTGGGAACGCGAGCCCCCCAAAAATCCGAGGGACACTGTACAACTTGGAGCCGGCGTGCCCGGCATAGCGAGCCCTTGTCCCGCCGCCGCGCGAAATAAAAGCTGTTGACGCGCGCATACCGGCCAGCGCGAAAATGCTCAGGGCCTAATTATCTCCCTCGGCCGTATGGCCATAAGGGCGCGCCGGGAATATTTCACCCGGGAGTAAAGATAAAAAGGAGAGAGAGAGAGAGAGTGGAGCGCGCGCGCGGCCGGCGGCCCGCCGGAAAAATACCCAACCCCCGGCGCCGGCCCTCGCGCGTTTTTACGCCCCGCTGATATTGCCGCGGGTGCGTTTTTAATCGAGACCCCGGGCGCCCCGACCCTCCCCGGCATTCCGAACGGTTAATTACACGGATTTCCAATGCCGACTCGGGGCCCCCCCCCCCGGCTTCCTCCTATCCCCGGAATTTTTACGACTGCTCGCTCTGGGGCCGCGCGCGCCCACGCGCCGCTGTCCCTCGTGACCGCGGCCGCCCTAACCGATCGCCCAACGCACGCATACGCACACGCATATATGTGAATATATATATATATATATATTCCGCGAAAGACCTTTTCACTGCCCGAATACATATTTCACACTCGAACCCTATCCTTTGCGCCCAAATTGATACGTGTTTCATGCAGTTTTAGCAAATACTCGAAATTGCCCAATCTTTTTACTGCCTTTTGAGGTAATACGCTGCCGTCTCTCCTGTCTTGCCGCTATGATTTATTTACCCAAATTTCAAAGCTCAATGAATTCGAAATAGCCGACCGGGCATAAATCCGATTCTATTAAAATATAATAATAGAGAAAATACGCCGCGCATAATACAGCACTAAAAATAGTAACGGCGGCTATGGGAAAATATGATACGGCAACAATAATAATCCACATAATACAAGTACCCGTAAATTTATTATTATATTTTGAAGAAAATTGCCGGTACGCGAGAGCAAGCATTTGTGCATACCGTAAATATCGTTATGCGCGCCGTACCCGAGGCAATGCATTATTAATCTCCTTACGCGCTTAACGCGATGGCGTCCAGCGAACAATCCGTAATTGGCCACTCCCAATAACTTGGCGGCGAGACCTTTGCCTTTCGAAAGCGCCGTCGACGACAAACGGACGACGACGACGACGACGACGACAAAAGAAAAGGAAAACGAGCAAGGCATCGAGGAAGACGGAAAGTCGAACAAAGTGCGCCTCGTACGCGAGCCTAATTAAGTCTTTTGCTTTGACAAGCGCACGCGCTAGGAGAAATCCGAGGGCAGCGGCGCTCGGCACGTATATATACACGTCCGCGCGGCGGACGGAAGTCGAGCGTGCGCGCCTCGATTGATCGAACGAGTATCGCGCTGCCCCGCATCCTCGATTAATCTGCACGATCTATCGCCCTCGTTCGCTTTGGTGTATACGCTTCTTTTGTCTCGAGTTTCTGCACGTACACTTCAAAACGTCTCTCCGCGCGCCCGCTCTTCTCCCAGCGCAATGCCTCTCTGCGCAAGTGCATATACACGTACATGTACACACCGCGCGCACGCCAAACCAAGAAATCGATCGATGCCGCCGTACGAGGATGCGTTAAAACAAAAAAATAGCCACCGCCAGTGCAGAGATATTGGCAAGACTCGGAAGAGTCGATCCGTCGGATTGCTCGCGACAGATCAGTTGTACAGTCGGAGGCCGTATCTCGAGGGGTGCACATGGCCGCGTCGCGGTGCAGCGTTGCGTGGGCGCGCGCTCAGGCGATCGGAAGCTGTGTGGGCAAGGGCGCATCCGCTTATCCGGCACGTGCGAGCAGTGCGGCTGCAGCGTCACACAGGCAGTGCGAGTGCGGGCGACGAGTGAGCCTTCGGCCCTCCCCTTTCGGCCCCGGCGTCTGAGCCGCGGCTCGGGAGCTGGCGCATGGAGATTGCGTCGAGCGCGGCACTTTCGATGGATGCTCACTCGATCCCGCCCGATACATACATATACGTACACAACGAAGAAGAAGAAGAAAAAAAAACCGATCCTAGCTGGAGGAGCCCCGGCGGTCTGGGGATCGAGATAAAAGACCTCGCGAGTGGCTAGCCGAGAGGAGAGGACGTGACGAGACAATGGATCACCGGTCCACTACCACGTGCCCACATAATACAATCGCATCAGCATCTCCGGCTCCCCGGGGCCGCATTGTGTTTGGCCCGCTGGCTTTGATATCAGCTGCGGCCGGCGCGCCGCGAGACCGCCGAACCTCCCGTGTATTCTCTCCGCGGGGCGGCCGCGCCGTTTTTCCCGGGGGCCCCCGCGCGCCCCGTGAAATTCGATACGGCCGGTCTAGTCTCTTTGCGCGCGCGGCCCGCGACTCGCACGTTTCGACCGGGAGCCTCGGAGGAGGGCCCGCCGCCAGAAGCGCCCAGCCCTTTATCTACCCCCGGCCGAGCCGGCGCGAGTATCTCGCGGAGGCGATCTTCCTCGGCCGCTGCACCCGCGGACGATGCACGAGTCTTTATGTTTATTTAGAGGTTATAATTGAAGGTTCCTGTAAGGCTGTCGATAATATCTGAGAAATACGATCCGCCCGGCTGATTTGATATTCTATCGGATTTCTTATTACAGTAATCGAATTACGGAATACATATTTAATTGGATTAGTTACATGTGAATCACTTTGACGGAGCTTCGATACATTTCAATGAATCCCAAATCCGCCCGGCCCTTTTACCATGCGGGATTACGTAATTGAATTACCATTTTTTTTTAAAGCGATCGCGCGCGAGTAATCGAAGCTCGATAGACGAAAGACGATATACGCACTCGACATTGTAACTCGAGCCGCGTCTTCAAGCCTGCTCATCTGCATCTATTAAAGCACGCGTGTACCTATCAAACGGGCGTTTTGTTAATAAACGCATTTTCGGCTACCAAGGACAAAGCGTCCCCGAGATAGCGAGAGAATCCCCGATCGGCCGAAGGAAAGGAGAGAAAAAGAGAGGCCTCCGGGCTTGCCCTCCCCCCTCGGGCCCCGAGGCAATTAAACCGGCCGCGCGAGGAGTGCAGCACGCATTAGTCGCCGGCAGGGCGTCAGCCGCGATATTTGATAAATGGGCCAATAAAATCGTGCCGCCGGGGGCTGCCGGCCCGGGAATAATTAAGGGAAGAAGCGCCCGGGCCCTCGCGGTCGCCGATCGGCGCGTCAAGTCTCGCGCCCGCGCAAGATTAATGATTCGCCGCTCCCGCTCGCGCCCTCGATCGATCTTTGTCCCCTGGACCACCGTCCGCCCGCGCCGCGAGGAGCCAACCCCTTTTCTCACGCCAGGCCGGATCGCTATTCCGTATAGAGGGATCGGTGCACCGGCCGCGTCAACTGCCGGGGCGCCCCCGCGCGGCCTGCACTCGAAGGCCCGATGCGGAATGACGGGGAATTAGCCGGCGATCAGCCGAGTGGATTAAGTGGGGGATAATATTGTGCCAACTACTTGGAATAGTTCTCGTGCCGGCCTGCTGCGAGCGTTTCCTTCAAGTGGGCCGCGCCGAGCGCCGATTCGCTTCCTCCTGCGCAATCATCCGCCTCATCGTTCGCCCTCATCATTCTTTTCCTTCGCAGTTGCCGAATGCTGATCATCCTACTTTTTTCCAGCTGCGTCCTTGGGGCTCTCTCCAATGGATCCAAGTAGACCCCGCTAGGAAATACATCGTGAATAGTAGATTTACTACAGAATTACCTCTATCATTTACTCACACAATATACATTTCTTGTCGATTTGCCTTAATGTTTCGCTGATCTCATGATCTTGAATATTTAAGCAATTATGCCACTGTTATTAATTAAACAGGCAGCGCATTAAAGACAAACAAAATATGTTTTTATATGGGTTTCTTTGTTTCGCACTTGCTTACAAGACTGCACTAATATTGACAAATTTGTCCTATTCGGCACGAGGCTATTACATCGCATGTGCTGTTGTACAGCGTGCCAGATAATTCAGAAGCGCGGGATAAAATTGAAGGCATTACGGGCAGAGCCGTGGACCGACTTTCTATCGGGGAAAGATTGAGAGAAGCGAGTGAAGCGAACGTGTCCCAAGCCCGATATTTCGCCATATTTTCAGTTTCTTTCACAGATTGAATGTAAGAAACGGACCGGCGGCGCATCATGGTTCGGTGATTTAGAATTCCCTCCTCGATCCAAGTGGCAGAAACGAAGCTGCGGGATAAGAAAATTTGGTATCTTGATCTGTCGGGAGGCTCTCGGCGGGATCGAATGTCGGCAGCCCCCGATTTGTGCGATCCCATCGAGTGGCGTCCGAGGCGAAACCGTAGCGCCTCTCGCTTTTATCCCGCGCCGAAAGGGTCCTCGCCCGCCGGATAAGACCCGGGGGAAGAGAGAGAGAGAGCGGCAGACGCCGAGGCGGGGATCGACCTCCTCGAGATTAAACGATAGAGATTCCCTTCTTGGAGTCGGGCTAAAAGTCGCCGCTCTCCTCCGGCCCGCGCGCAAGACAAACAAATTAGTGCAATTAGAAGGGCCTCAAAGAAAATTGATAAATTCCAGGCGGAAACAATTTCGCGAGTCATTTCACCGGCGCGATCCCGGGGGCCGGCTCCTCGCGACCGCCCCCCCCCCACGCACTCGGTGCACCGTGGGGAGGAGGGGCCCGATATATATCGAGGGCTCAATTTGTTACCGCTTTCCGCGCCTCCGCCCCCCGCGATCCCCGGTAATTGCCTCCGCGCCTCCTTCCTTTTTTTCTCATTTCACTGCTCCCTGTGCCCGGGGGCCGATTGTTTCAATACTCGCGCGTGTGTACACGCACATTCCCGCGTTACGAACCCTCGAGACGGTGGGCGGCGCGCGACAAGTGGGCAGGCGCGTGCGCCCGCATACGTATATATGTACACGCGGAGGCGCCGTGACCGGGGTGAAGAAAGTACGTAACAAGCCCTCGGCGGCCCCTGGGGGACGCCCTCGCGGGGGGGGGGCAACAATCCGAGAAATCCTCGGGCGGAGGCGCCGCGTGAGCCCCGGGCACGCGCCGCTCCAGGTGGCTGTCCCTCGCCCGCAATCGAGGGCCGCGCCGGCCCGCATTCCTTTGATCCTCCTTCAATCCTTGTTAAGCAATGGCAATGGGACGAATTAAACAATGGGGCCAGCCCCACCGATTGCTTCATTTCTGCAACTGAGATAGCATCGGATCGTGCCGCGGACATTATTAACTAGTTAAAAACGCGACCGCTGGAAAAATTCAACCAGGGGATTAAATCGCTATTGTTTTTCCTGAAAGGTAGACAACAAATTATGCGGCCGCATTGACTTTGGAGGTTGACTCGAGGTCCTTGATATAGATGGATGTAAGAATAGATTTATGATTAATTTGTAAATAGGTGCAAAAATGCCATCAATAGTAATACACAGTTTAATCTTAAAATATCATCTTAAACACGTATATAAATATAATCTTCTAATCTTAAAAATTGATTTGCACACCAGTGCATACGATAAAACGGAGCGCCTAAGCCGGCACATATAGATCTCTCGTCGATTGAAACAGCATTCTGTTCTTTTGCGTACAATTGTCTTAAAACGCGAACCCAAGGACAAGGGACAAATTTAAGACTCGCGTTGGATAAAACGGGGAAGCGGGTATAAGACCAGCTGCGAGGAATACAACTTGGCCCATAGCAGGCGAGGCCGTTAATTAAAAAGAAGAATATCGCGCTAGTTTGCGAGTTAATTGAATAAATTTGGACACCGCAAAAGCCTCGGTTGGAAGTGTAACTACGTTCGGGCGCCGGGGAAAAGGCAGGTGGGGCCGAGGAGCCGTCGGCCCCGTCCCCGCGAGGCGCAAGCGGCAAACTCGACGACGTCTTGGCGGGCTCTCCCCGGGCCCTCCTTTGCGCCCGGGCATTAAGAGCTTCTGGATTTATTTATAACTACATTTACGCGCGTGTCCCGCTGGCAACCCTTCGCCGGTTATATTGCGTTTACGGGCGGGGGCGCGAGCCGGGGTTGAAATTTTCCGGCGGCGCGAACGCGCCCTCCTTGAGCTCTGAATTATTTCGGCTTTGTTGGCCATTGAGAAAAAAAAAACAACCCTCCCTGTTTTTTTTTTCAATCCTCCCAATTCCTCGTCTATATATACATATATATTTATCCACACATGGTACAACGTCTCTTAATGCCTCTTTTCTCTGTTGCAGGTACGTATGCGCTTGCGATTGGTGCTTGCGCTCCAGGTCGATCGCCGGCGAGGCGAGGGCACTCCTGCATTCCTCGGCTCAGGTAACCGAGACCCCCGCGCCACTGCCGCGCGGGAGTTGTCGCGCGCGTCTAAGGGAATCAAGTGCAATCCTTTGGAGAGCAGTCGAGGTAATCCTCGACCTCGCTCTACCGTATCGACATTAATTCCCGTTGGCCCGGGCTCCTAAGCGGAACAGACGCACCCTATAATAGGCAAGTTGGAATCCAATCTGCAAGTTTGCAAATTCAATTCGGCCGTCTTACGGCTTCGGGCGGCTGCCGGGCGCCGACGGTGGGGGGGGAGAGAAGCGGCGAGCGGGCCGGGCCATTCGCTCCTTACGCTGCAACAACCGGGGGGCCTCCCCTACCCCGCCGCGCTCTCTGCCCCTACGCCTGTGTGTGTATATACGCGCATCCGAGGGCTGCGCTACCGCGCGCTCGGCTGCGCTCGCCTGTATCACTGCCCCCGCGACGCCCGCTCTTTTTCCCTCCCCTTATCGCGGCCGAGTGGGCGCGTTACGTGCACACGCGCCTCGCGAGTGCAGCGGTCCGAGGGAGACTTGGGCGTTCGAGGTAGTTGCCGAAGGTCCGTGATTACTTCCCTCTCGAATTTCCGGGGCCGCGCAAAGTTGGCCGGCGATATCGAAGCGGGTCCGGGAGTGCGCGCGCGCGCCTTTTGGGGGTAAAGCCGCGGCCGGGGCTTTTGAAGGGCCCGCGGCGCTTTTGAAAGTGGTGACGGGTCGCCCGGGCGCCGGCCCTTTCTCCGTCTCTCGCGTCCGAGTGCGGGGCGCGTAATGCGTTTTATTTATTCACGGAGACAAATAGTCATTTGCGGGGCGCGGGCCGCTTGGCCGGCCTCCTTTTCAAGCTCCCGGTGTGCTCGTGCATAAGCCAAAGCCAGGCGGAATGGAAAAAAGGAAAGGGAAGGAAAATCGAGAGGGCCGGCGCGTGGGCAAACGACCGGGACAAAGCCCGCCGGCAATTACACATGCCAAAGAGAGAAGCCGGCCGCTCCGAATGCCACTGATATCCACACACATACGGCGTCGACGGGGCCGGCGGGAAGGAAAAAGCCCCGCGGGGGTGGGAGCGGCGGGCATCTTCCGCGGGGGCTCTAAAGCGTAATGCCGCAATCCCTTTGATGGGGTTTCTGCAAATGGAGCCGCGGCCGGGAAGACGGAGGCCTTGGCGCTCTTTGACGGGCCGCCGGCCGGGCTTTTTAATTTGGCGGGATTAGGCGCAAGGCTTACGGCCGCTGTCTAGGTGGCCCCGCCGCCGAGGGGAGTAACCGAGCCCGCGGGGAGGACAAAGCCCGCCGGCGCAATCACAAGTCATAATACATTTACGCGGACCTAATGAAGTCTCGATGCCCGGCCGGCGTCTCGCCGAAAGACTCGCGCCGAGGACTACGTATAGCGTCCGCTGGCCGCGCGCGGAGACGCCTCTAATCGGATTACCGGGTGCGTGTTACCGACCGAGTTGCCGGCGCACCTTCCGGTCCTCGAGGATCGATTCCCCGCCTGTTGATCGCGCTCGGTGGGAGAAAAAAAAGAGGAAGCCCTCGATCGGTCCTTTGGAGCTTTTTCGGCGCGCTCGGGTTCCGGGGCGCAGGTGCCGCGCGCGGCCTCGGGCGCTTTCGCCGCGTCACCCGGCTTTCCTCTATTCCCCCCCCGGCCGCCCGCGCACTTGCATACATCCTACCCCTTTGGCTCGCGGCGCTTTTCCCGCGGAAACGCACTCGCCGTATAATGAATTTCGTGATTAGGCGCTTTCGCCGCTCCCTTCCGCCGCGGCAGCCTGCAACAAAGACCCCCGGCTTTTAACTTTCCAAATTGATAGTTCCCTTCTTCCTCCTTTTTTTTTCTCTCTCTCTCCTTTCCCCCTTTTATCTTACGTTTCTTTTTGTGCGAGCCGATCGGGTGAGCGTGGCCTCCTTCCTTTTGTACCCCCCCTCGGGCCCGCCGCGCGGACTTTCATTCGCGCCGCGGCAAATTGCTTCCGACTGGCGCTCTTACCTCTGGCCGCTCGCTCGAGGCGATTGGCGCCCCGAGGCTTCGATTGCCTTCGGGGCCTCTCGGTCGCGGGGCCGAGACGATCCACCACCACCACCGCCCCGACAAATGTTTCCCTTTTCTTTTTATTTTCCTCCACCCTCCCCGCTCCACCCCCGGGGGCGCCCGGTCCGCCTTCCTTTTTTTTTTTTTTCCCTTTTCCCCCAAACTATAAAGCTCGCAGCGAGGGGCACCGAGGGGGAGGCGCGCGGGGAGCCAAGGTGGGCGGAGTTCTGATTTCATTAAGCCCCGTGTTATGCGATTAATTAAGTCGCGCGCGAGCCCCGGGAAAGAGAGCCGGCGCCAGAGGGAAAAATACGGGCCGGAGGGAAGAGCCTTCGCCCCCGCGGCTCGCCGCCCGAGGGGCAAACGGCAAAAAAAAAAAGATTAACTATAGAGACATTCCTCGGGGCGAGCCGAGTCTCGCGGGCCGGACCGAGGCGCCATACTCCGCCAATCAAAAGCCTCCCCCGCGATATTTCCCGGATTCCGCTGTTAATTAACGCCCTTCCCCCCAATTAGACCCTTTTAACGGCTTTTACGCGCCTTTTTTGCGGTGCGCCCCCGATGGATTATCGGGACCGGCCGGGATTCACACTGGCCAATCCCCGGCCCAGCGCCGTTTCCACCCGCGCGCATCGCGCGCAGTTGCACCTCGAGTGAGTCACTGTAAATCTTGACAATGCCGCGGCCGGCTGCATTTGCGTGTTTGCCCTGTACTTTGGTGGAAAGATTTTTCCATTTGCTTCCAAATGCCCGGAGATAAGATATATAGCCGAGGCGGTACGTGTAACACGGCAGACATATATACACGCGTGCGCGCGGATACGCGTATCGATTGTAACATAAGTGCTCGGGAATAGCCGTTGTTTTGATAAAGAAGGGCGAGTGGATGATGCGGCGGTATTATATTAGTCGGTCGATTGATTCGTCACGAACAAAGACTCGGAGAGTCGGGCCCCGCGCGCGGTACGTCCCGCCGGCGGGGCAGACTTTTAATCGCGGCCGCGCGACGCCCGGCATTGCTTGGAATAACAAGGCCGGCTATGTTTGCCCAGGGAAATTGGAGCGCAATTAAACGGCGCGTCCCCCGCGCGACGCCTCGCGTGTCGTCCCAGCCCGGAGACGTCGTCCCACCCGAGCCCTTCCGCGGGCCTCGATGTACACACACAGACACACACGGGCGCGCGCCACTCGAAATTATGTATCAGGCATGGGCGCGGCGGCGGGGGCCGTTAACCGGGAGGGGAAAAGGAAAAAACGGCGCCTCGTAATAATGCTGTAAGAGCACTCCGGCCAGAGAGCATAACCATCCCCGGGGCCACAATCTCCTTCCTCCTCGGTCCTCCGGCTCCCGGGCGCGTGTGTATAAACGCCCGGGCGGTCATTAGCGCGGAGTGCGTCGTGGCTCGTGTCAATTGCCCTCTTCCATTTGCCGGGGGGCCGCGGCATCTGCGACCCCGAAAAAGCCCCGCGCCGATAAAAATTAGGCGGCGGGGCCGCGGGCCGCCAGCTGCGCGGGGCCGACGCGCGCGCCACCCCGCGGCCAAGTGCCTGATCCCGCGCGGGCTAAGTGACGCGCCGGCCCGAGGATCCTCGGCCAAGTGCCCGCGTCTGCGCCCTCTGCTCTTTTATACATTCACTGCCGCCGGCTTCGCCAAGCCCTTCGATTGATTATTCAAGGGGAGGCGGGGGTGCGGCCCTCGACCTTCCTTCGATTATTATACACGTATGTGCGCGTGGATCCGTTAATAGTCCTGCAAAAGTTTTCCGCGGGACTTTGTCGGGGGATCGTGTGTGTGTGTCTGTGTGCTGCAGGCGGACAGGCCGATTGATAGGAGCGCACGCACGCCGGCGGCTCGATAAGCCTCGACGGTGAAAATCGATTGATTGATTTTAAATATTCTTATCTCTTGGATAAACAGCGAATAAACAGTGTGTGCTTTCGGACTGGCGCCTTTCTATACCGACTACATCTCGCGTGACGTTTCAAACGATCATCCTTGTAATTTAAACTTTGTTACGCGCAAATAACTCGGACGCCGCGGGAATTTCATTAAGAGGCGAATACTTTAATTATATGTTAAATCTAATTTAATTATAATTATAATTTTTGTCCGGGATTTAATGAGTTGAGGTGGAAAAATCATTCCAGCGCGCCTTACATAATTTCAAACGAGTTTTAATAACGACTTAGATGCGTATATATGCGTGTTTATTAGGTTATCTAATGAATCGGTATAATTTACGTACTTTCTAGAGTTAATCTCGGAAAACTCAATTAATTATCAAGAGTTAAAGGATTGGTATAATAATAAAGAAAATGCACGTTCCGCTCCTCACCTCCTGGGAATATATGCCTACACGTACATATACACGTGTGTACACTGCGGTGGCTGTTTCGCGTCCGCTTGTAAGAAATTGATTCGCGCGCGCGACTAATGATTTGATTGCACTCGCGCTGCAGCCCCGGCCCGAGTATTAATTGAAAGCCGTGTTCTAACTTCATCGGCATTGTAGACGACGAGTGTACAGGGGAAAATCAATGCCAAGTTATTGTGAGCGCGCGCGCGCATATACAGTCGCCGGTAAAGACAAGGCGCGCCATGTTTAATGCACCTAAGCGTTACGCACTTGCGCCTAGCGCGCGGCCCGGCAAATATACATCGCGAGGCACGGGCCGTTTACAAGGGCCGGCGCACGCACACGCGGGCAAACAAGCCGCGCATAAATTTATGACCCGCGGCTGCTTTCGGTAGCCGGCTGAGTCACGCGCCCGGAGCGCCCGATCGGAGGGAAAAATAAAGAAAAATATTCAAACGCCAAGCTCAATGGCGCCCCCGCGCGGGCTGCACGCAGCCGGCGACACATATACTCGCATGCAGCGCGCCCGATTACGCGCAATAATCGCACCTGCTGGCGAGCCGACACCCCCCCCTGGGATAAAAGGGGTGTGTGCGTCCCGCCCCGTGAGCGTGTGTGTGTAGATATATCGCGGGCTTAAGAGTCGAATGCTTGCAGAGGAGGCGGCCTTGGTGCGAGCCAGTGGCCACGCGTGTGTATACACACATGTGCGTGCGCGATTGGAAAGTCCAATCGGCCGATTCCAGCGGCGCGTGAAAGCCCCGGCTCGGCGACAGTCTCGCCTCTTGATACATCATGCGCTACTTATGCACGGCTGATTGCCGCGTTTAACATTCGAAGAGTAGGACGCCGCGATACTGCCCCGAGTTGCTTTGATTTTCACTACAATCCGCGCGCGAAGAAATCATTCTACTTTCGATTTGAGATTGCGCGGATAGCCGCGAGGGGGCGATCCGTCCCACGAGTACCGGATTATACACTCTTATCTAATTATATAATCGGATAAAGAATGCGCTTTTGAAAAAGCGCATGTAAGTGTAATTATATTGATAAATGAAACTTCTCGCCGGACAGCTTGATTAAGCTTTTTTCTTTTTCTTTCTCGTTCTTTGGGTAAAAATTCATTGCTTCGAGGAGCATTTTATCGATCGATCTTTAAACCTTTCTCTCGCGACTATTTTGGTTTTATGGAAAAATAGTTTTCTCTTCGTCGGCATCATCTATCTATGCCTCGTGTTTTTAACGCGCGGATCCCGGCCTACCAGTGCAACTCTTCATTTATAAATATAGGTTAATAATTAATATATTTAAGTGGCTAGCTGCAGAATGAGATATCTCGCGGATGTTTATGCCCGAATGAGCGGCTGCTCGGCCGATAGTTTTGAGCTAGTCGGCCAGAGTACCGGGCCGGTCTTTCTTTTCCCCCCCTTCTTTTTTTCCCCCGGGCTGCTCTCGAGAGTCTCGTAATTTGCTCCGGCTCCTGAAAATATTGCCGACACCTCGAGAGTAGAATCGTATTTCAAATGTGAATCACGCCGGGGCAGCTTGTAATTCCAGCTGTGAATGGTAATTCTTGGCCGGGACGTATGCTCGAACGCTTAGGAGCGAGTACACTTAGACGATAGGAGGAGATTGATCGACGAGCGCGAATAAAAACTTGGCAGGCTCGCCGTCTTTTTTTTTTGTGTATATTGTGTACGCGATGCCAAAGTGGGCTGATGCCGCGAAATGGCAAAAGCATGTTCCTTCGGCCGCCCTTGGGGAAAAAAAGTGGCGGAGGTGCTCTCATCTGGGAACAGTTAAAAATGGAATTTACTACAGTCGTTACAATTTAAGTTACAAGACCGGGTTGAAAATCAAAATACTTTTTCCGTCCTAACGAGTTAACGGCCCCCGGCGCACCAAAGTCGCTACAAAAAATGCCGATACCCGAAATATAATGGTTATGCGATTAAAAGCGTGAAAGCGAAGAGCAAGCTGCTTGGGATATAATTCGGAGGCGGGCGGCTTTTTTTCTTTCCGGAGCGGAGACACATGGAGCTTGAGGAGTGGGAAGGCGCTCCTCTTCGACAGCTGGGCCGCCTGCCTCGCGCGGAATGACGTAGTGCTCCGTTAATTCGAGATAATGCGCACTCCCGACTATTGAAATTGTATCAGGCCGGGGCGGCCGGGGGCGTAAATCCGCAGCGCAATCAGGGGCGCGGGCCCGGCGCCGTTGCGGTCGCTTCATTCCCATTATTGTTTCCGATGGAATTACACATTGTGCGAATGCGATGCAATTTGTTGACGCGGCCCCCTGTCGACCTGTCACCGCCCGGGAGAAATGACGCGCGGTTAATTTCGCGCGGTGCACGCGCCGAAGAATTAGGCGGGAGCGGGAAGGGCGGCTCGGGCCGCATCGCACTCGACGGTTCAATTTGCCCGGGCTTTGTTTCACGCCTTTTTTTTTCATTTTTATTCCTTTCCGTTTCCTTCCCACCGGCCCTCCTGTCATTCCATTCGAACGCGTCACGGAGTAACGAGGCATTGCCCGGTGCAATTGTCCTCCCCGAGCAGAGGGAGCTGCAATTGTTGCGCGGGCCGCCGGCAGAGGAGGAACTTACACGTATCGACCTCCTTGTAGCCGGACGCCCCCGGCCGTGTTAATTGTACGTAAAATGCGGAGATAAGGCGGGGGAGGAGGGGCCCGGCGAGATGAGATTAGATAGGTCGCAGGGGCCGGCGGGACTCGATCACCGCGGCCCGGCTAATTCCCGCCCCCTGTAATCAGGGAAAACTCGCGGGGCGATAAGCCGCGGTGCCGGGGTCCCGTGTCCACCGGGCGCTCCTTGGATTTTAATTACAGCCCGCGCGGCGGCCGCGTAACCGGGGCGGCTGGGAGGCGTCCGGCCGATTAATTGGAAGGTCCCCCCGGGCGACCGCACCGGTCAAGCCCCCCCCCCCCGCGGTAATCATAGGCCGCGGCCGGCGCCCCGGTGTCCGATTGTAATTACTCCGCCGCGGGGGCAGATTAGCCGGTGCTCGGGTGACGCCCGCCGCGCCGGAGACGCGCTTCCCGTCTAATTCCCGGCTCGCTGGCACCTAAGCCTCTTCTTTCCTCGGAGCCGGCGCCGCTGTAGCCATCGAGAGCCCGGGCTCGTTTTCCCGCCAACTTGACCGGCCCGCCCGGGAAACTCGACCCGCGGCCCGAATAGTTGCAATTCTGCTCCGCTATTGCCACGAGCCGTAAAGTAAAACCGAGCGCGGGTCAAAAGTGGCTCGTCACCCCCCGAATAAAGTTTGTCCTCGTCGATGTATACAAGCGCGCCCGTTGAAAAAGAAAAACGAGGAGTGGGCGAGACTGCACACGTGGGGGAAGGCAGCAAAGACAAAGGTCTCCATTAGGCCGCGGAGGGACTCTTTCTTTTTTTTCTTTTGCCCCGGCTCGCCGCGCAAGAAAGCGCCGGGGAAAAAAAGGAAGGTCGATAGTTAAGTTAAAACAAAGGCCCGCGGCGCCCGGGGGAAAAATCGGCCGGCCGACAAGAAGCCGGGGACTAATTGAGCCGTCGCGTGGAGGACGGCCCGGGATCTCCGTCCTCCCGCGGCCGGAAGCTACCGCGGCACGCTTTGATCCGGATTCACGGGCCCGTGGGCGGACACACACACACACACACGTACGTGTATGGGCACCCGGGCCCGGTCGCAGGATACCTCGCGGGCGCAAGGGCCCGGCTCGATATTCGGGACAGCCGGTGCGTTTTTGCAGGATCTAGATTAGCGGCCGGCGCGGCTATTTGCATAAGTCAGTTGTGTTGTCAGTCAGACTGCGTGGCAACTGCAGCACGCGCGACCCTTGGCGCAAGCGCGCGCCCGGCCCGAGGCTCCCTTTTAACCCTTCCGCGGCCGGCTCTCGTGGCCGGCGCGCCTTCGCCGCTCCCATCTCCCTGCTTTCGCTTGATTTCGTTATCGGGCCCGCGCCATCAACATGAACCCGGCTTTTATCTCGCTCCATTTGTGTGCGCCGCCGACGCCGCCTGCACAAATAAAACTGCGTTAATCACGCGCGGTTCGAAGCGCGAGCCGGCTTTTACGACTCCTTGCCCCTCCTGTATATCTGTCCGTGCCTCTGGATATGTATGCGTATATATATGTATATATATAGACGGGTGCGTACGCGCCTTCCTCCTTTTCTCCTTCGGTCCGGCCGTTTGCCCGACCGCGCGTTTCTATAATCGAACCCCTATGGCCCACTCTTTTATTGGCTTGATATCAAAGGCTCTGGCGAAGTGCACCCGCGATTCGTTATCAGACACTCCTGCAACCGCCTGCGTCTCTTCCGAGCTACTTCTTTCTTCTTTCGGAAGGGCAAGCGCACATCAAATCAAGTTGGCTATTTTTTCTTCCTTCTCGGCTGGATTCCCTCGTCTGAATCAAACGACTAAACTCTCTACAGATTTGTCGTTAAAAGTACAATGTAACGAGTGATTTAATTCAACGAGTCTTTAAGTGAAATACAGCATGATGAGAATTACAGTAATTCAAGCACTTTGCCTTTGTCTAATTTAGGCAAACGATGCATTAATTGAAGGACGTAACCCGATTTCGGCTTTTTTGCATTATCCGTATAGTTAGGAAGAATCAGTGAATCGTGGCTAATTCGTTTGTAGAGGGTATCGTCCGCCGGGAGTGTCCGAACGATTTGCCGGGCGACAAGGCGAAAAAGAGGGGGACAACAACGGCAGCGGGAGTCCGGCCGAGTCGACCGGCGAGTTCTCCCGAGGCGATTTATCATGATTTGCAGGGGGGCAGCGCACACGCGAGCCCCATTACGCGGGGGCCCGACGCGACGACGGGGGTCGGCCCCGCCGGGGCTCCCCGAAGATGGCCCCGATCGATTCGGCCCGCGCTCGCTTCCGGGCCTCTCGGATGACGTCTCTCTCGCGGCGGCGTGTTTGGTCGGCCAAAAATGGACAGCGGCAGCTGGTGCACCGTTTGACCCGGGGACGCTGGCCCACGGAACCCCAGGGAGACGCCAAGGGCGGCGCGGCGGCCTTGGCCGAGGGCTCGCCGGGCGCGATCATCTCGAGATACGAGGTGCGGCGATATAAGAAAAATCATAAACACTCGGCGGGCGCTGATTAACTCCTCGGCGGCTTGAGCCTCGCGGGCGCCCCGGGCCATTTCGACCGGTCCATATCTCGCTTAATAACGCGGGGGCTTTGGCTTTTATCGCCCGGGTAATCGGGCTATCTCCTCGGTGACCCCGGGCGCGGCTAGTGGCCGGGAGCCCCTTTGATTTCTCCCCGAAAACACCCGAGGTGGGATTCCGGCTCCGCCGGAGGAAGCGCGATGATCATCGGGACCCCGGGGGCTTCCTCGAAAGCCGGCCAAATCGCTGATATACAGCGGGGCCGGGGAGGAAAGCCTTGCGGGACAACTCGGGCGGCCTCTCTCGAGTGTAGTGCACACCGCGAGCGGCCCCACGTACCCGAGATAAAAGCGGCTTATCAAAGAGGAGCGGGAGGAAGCAAAAAGAGAAAAGCCATCGGGGCACATTCTCACGGTCGCGCGGAGCGTCAAGTGGGGCCGGTCGATAGAGGCCTCGCGCAATCGATGCGCGTGTACCCGCGCCTAGACGAGGAGGGCACACAGGCCTTCTCGGAAGCCGGCCCTCGAGCCGGAATCGCCGGTGCGCCCCTCGAGCCGCTGTTTGCGGGGGCCGCACAGAGGCGCCAGCCCGGGGATATTCTCACGGGGGCGCGCGGGCCAAAGAGCCGTATAGTCGTCGCGGGCGACACGCGCCGCCGAGTTGAGCGCAAGCACGGGCCGTCTGTTTGGCCAGACGCGCACGCACACAGGGCCAGGTAGGAGGCCGCGCCGTCCCAATCGAGACCCTCGCCCCGGCCTAATGAAACCGAGTGGCCCGCGCGCATTGTCCGGCCCCTCCGCCGCGATCAAAGTGCGCCACTTAGTGCTCCAATTATTAGCCGCCGGCCTCCCGTCGTCCCCGAGGGCCCCAAGACGCCCGACCGATTTTTTTTGTCTACTTTCATTCTTTTTTTTTCTTCTCCACCGGCGACCGCAGCCGACGGTCTCGGCCAGGGGGAGACACTTGGCTTCCTGCCCCCGCGAGGCTCCTGCTCCTTGTCTAGCTCGTGGAGGCTCTGCCGGGTGCGTTGACTCCGGCCCGCCGCCCGGCTCGCCCCTGCATCCGTACGCGTAATCGGGACCCGACGTCACGCTCAACGGCCGATTAGCCTCTATTAGCTGCCGCACGCACTCCGCGTTCTTTTCCCGCCCCCTCGGACTCGCGCGCCCGAGGGGCAGGCGGCCGACTGCCGAACTAGGCTCGACCGAATTACATTCTACAAGGTGCTCCCCGCCTCTGACCACTGCCCTATACCAAACTGCGCAGATGGACGATTACTGTGTTTTAGCGAGAACTTGTAATCACGGTGGCATCCTACGTACGTGTAAGCCGGCTAAACCTAAGCCGTACAGTCAAGTAGACTTGGCCCTCTGGCCAAGTGGTGTGGCAGTTGGCCAATAGCTTTTCTGCTTTTTCCGGAGCTGTATCCCTTTCGTTCCGCCCGGCCGAGGATCGCGGAAGAATAACAGGGCGCAGGGAGCCGAGCGATACAGTGGGGTGCGAGGGCCGAGCCGCCGCTAATTAGCGAATCCCTTTGTCGAAACAAGGATAACGCGGGGGGGAAGTGGGGCTCGCGGCTCCTTTGTGCGGTGGCGCTGAAGAGCCGCAACTTTGGGAGGCTTTTAAAAGGGCGGGGGCCGCGGCGGAAAAGGACCGACGCCCAAAATCACACGTCCCTTTAAATAAAGTGGCCGTCCTGGGCATCCGAGGGCATCGTCCCCTCGCCGCCAATAAAACTGCCCCCGGCTTTTATTTTCTCAATTTCCCTCCATCATCTCCTCTGCCGGTCTACATTTGTAGCCTCGTTCAAGCCTTTCCCTTTCTTTTTTATTTTTTTCCAAGTTGACCCTCTGAAGACATGCCCAGGCCGCGGCTGTGCCCCGCGCGCGCCACGCGCTCCAGCGGGCTTTTCATTATCCCGCCCGGGGGCTTGTAACATATCCCGGGCCGGCTGGGAGATCCGCTGGCCAGTTGTCCGTGATCTATTCACCTTGCCGCCCGGCGCCATAACTCGGCGGCCCCCCCAGGCCGGAGGCTGGAGGGGCGCGTGCGGGCCAGTTTCCGCCGCGGCCATAAAACTTAGGGAACAATTGTCTTTTATTGTCGGGTTGTTATTTAATTTCGGCGGGGGCGGCCGCAGGCCGGGGGGAGGCGCGCGCGTGTCCGCTCGACACCTAAATAATTTACGAGGGCGCCGGAGGACAGGCGGCCCGGCTCCTTTTCCGATTGGCCTGCCGCACCGACGGGGCGCAGAGGCGCGTGTGGGCCGGACCCCCCGCGACCACCCGGGGAAGCTGGCCCGGCCCAATAATCGCCCTCGGCCCCCGCGACGACGGGCGGCCCGACAATCGAGGCGCGCTCCTTTTTTCCCTTTTGCCCGCGCTGCACATACTCGGCGCAAAGGAGGCGGCAGACGCAGGCCCCACGGATACGATTGCCCGTGTCTTTTTTTTTTTTTGCGCCCGGGGCCCCCGCAGGCAGGAAGTCGGCGCTGCGCCGGAGGGAGCCCCGCCGCTCTAATTATTCCCGCCGCCCGGAGGATGCGCCGGTCCATTGGCTAGATAAGCTCGATCCCATTGCGTCATAGATCGGGCCGTCGGCGGGGGAAGAGGCGCGGGCGGGCTCTGCTGCGGGCCCCGGGGGCCAATGGACCCTTGGGCTCAGGTGGCTTCCGGCGCGCCGGCTGATCCCCCGGCGAATCGGTCAATCGCGCCGGGGGGACGGCCTAGCGCCGGGGCCGCGTTAAAACTGCGCCGGGCCTCGAGCCGAAATTTATTCGTCATATCGGCCGCCGGCGCCGGCTAAGCGGACGTTTATTAGGGCCATTATAATGAAATCTATATACACACGCGTATATGTATGCAAATATGCAGGCGTGTGGAGGCCGGGCGGTCGAGTCCCCCCGATCAGCTGGCCGGCGGGAGGCTTCTCGCGCGGAGCGCACCGAGGAACCGAGCTCGAGAGGGGGGGTGGGGGGCCAAGCCCAGGAGACGCGCCGTAATAAATAAATACCCCGGGCTGGTGAGCGCGCGAACATTGTGTGTAGGACATATAAATAAACGCTTTATGTCCGGGGCTCTCGGGGTCTCGCGCGCGCCCGCCGCGGACGTGGACGGCCGACCCTCCCGCCGTAGCCCCACCAGGCCCGGCTTGAGTTATGAATCGTAAAAGCTAGATCAGCAATCGCAATCGACTCCCCCGCCTCGGCCGGCCTCCCACTCGCCGGCCGCCGACGCCCCTGTCGCGGCTCTCTCATCTCTCCTACGCCGCTGTCCTTTTTTTTTCTTTCCTCTGCCCTTGTATACCTTTTGTCGTGTGGCCGCGCCTCTTGTGCTTCTTCGGTTGCGCTGAGCTAGTGCCCGGAAACTTTGTATGAACTTGTCTCGGGACCTGTCTCTGCCTGTGCCTACGCTGTTGCGCCCAATAAATTCCCCGGCGCTTCGTCGATCCACGCGCAATAAACCCTCGCTTCTACCATGCGAATCATATGCTTATCTGCGTTATCTTCCCGGGTGGTTAATAAAGTATGCCGAGTTAACGGCTCGATAGGTGTATAATCCGCCAAATGAATACGTCCAGGAATAATGTTTTCCGTCCGAAGCGTTACCGGGCAAATATTTGCGCCCAAGTAGATACCCGCGGGATATCGTCAGACCAGGAGCGAGTTAATTTCCGCCTCGTTGTGATATTCTTGGCATTGCCGAGCAACAACCAACCAAATAAATCATCGCCGTTGCCTAAGCCGACGCGTGAGCAGCAGAATCCTCTGATTTATTTTCTATATAATATCAGCTGCCGGGCCACAGGGACCCTCGCGTTCCTCTCGCAACCCGCCTCCTCTCTCTCTGTATTCCTCGCTGCACCCCAGGGCGGTCTATTTTCCTCGGTCGACGGCCAAGTCTTAGACTTTGTACGTCTCGGTGTAATCGGGGCCGGTGGGCGGGTCGTTATCCGATCGGCTGACCTCAGGGCCGAAGGTCACCGGAGATAGGGCGGCGCGGACGGGACGATCGCGGGCCTTATGGATGATTTCGCGCGAATCGCCGATTATATACGTGCGGCATAAAGAGAAGCGCGCCGGGCTTGACGTAAAAAGGCACTCGCGCGCCTCTATTGATGCCCCGCTGTCGTCGTATACAATCGAATTGATTTAGAAATGCCCCGGCGATGGCGCGCCGTTGTTCTTCTTGTTTTTGCCTTGTTTTGTTTTTTTTTTCCTCTCTCCCCCGCCCGCTCCTTAGCTTCTCGCCGGCTCTCGCAGGTTTTTCTTTACGAGGCAGCATTAATGATATCGGCCAAGTATCAATAAAACTGGGACGAATTTATGTGTGCGCGGGGAAAAAGCGGCACTCGCCGGCGATCAATTTAAAGCCGTGTTAATGTCATTGGGATTGACTTTACAAGTCGTTACCAAATTATGCACGAGGATTTTATTTTTATAGTTTAAGAAGTCCGCCGCTCATTCATTATCCGCCTGCGCGGTTTAGAGGGCAATTAAACGCGTATACATTCGTCAGAGGTAAACGGATGAGACTCGCGGTGTATAAATCACGGGGCTGAATCAGAGTATAGCCGCGAGTCTATTGCGCCGCGCGGCTCGCGAAACCGCGGAATTCTAAAATCCCGAAGGATGATTTACTCCTTTCTATTTGCGTTAATACGGAAAACTAATAAAGCCGAGCGGCTGCATTGTAAATCCGTTACACGCAATCTTTGATCTCTCGCGAGGCACGAGGGCATACATATTGCGAGACACTCGCCAGTCGCCCGTAAATCCTCCCTCCCAATAACTGTGCATCTCTTTGATTGCGCTGATAGCCGAGTGCGCTCTTATCGCGGGAGAGGACCAACTCCGCGGCCCAATAAACTGGCAAGGGCAACGCCGAGGAGCACAAGGAAGGGCTTTGATAGGCGGGCGGCTTCCGGAAGTCCAGGCCGGTTGACACCTGCGCACTCGCGCGCGTGCACACCGGCGCCCATCGGCCTCGAGAGAGAGAAGACACCGGCTTGCCGGCTCCTTATAATATTTGAGCGGAAGCGGCTCTCGCGGCGTTCCCAGCATTGTGCCAGCCCTGAAACCGAGCTTTGTGCGCGGCGGCGGCGGCTCCTCTTCCGCCTCCTCCGCGTGCCCTCCGCGATATCCCCCGCACACTCGTTATATTTATTGGCCGCGCCATAATAACGCGTTGTAAAAAGTGCCGCTGCCTCGGGGGAAGCGGGGGCTAAGCTTCGAGGTCGCGCTCGCGCACTTATCAAACGAGCAATTGCATACGTGTATATACACACATCGCACCGTGCCTTTTTTTTTTCCCTTTGCCCCGAGCGATCATCGGAGAATGTATCCCTCGGATGTGGAATTAGGGCCAACTACAGGCCACGAATATAACCTACAAGTATCTTATGTCGGAATTAATTGGCAGGGGCATGTAACGCACGCGGCCTCCCGGATCGGGTATCGGGCGCATTGGGAAAATTGGGCGATGCTCGGCGCTTGCCGCGGCGCGCGAAAAGCCAGCCGGAGGAGGAAGCTGCGCTAGGGACCCGCCGGCGAAAGAGTTGTAAAGCTCCCCGGGTCGGCTCCGCGCTGCCGCCCACACACACACACACACACACATGTAGGCCATCGCGGTGAAAATCGAGCGCCTGTTATTATTTCCTAGCGGGGCGAGCGCGCGCTCGCGCCGGCCCCGATACGAGATAATTATTGCGCCGGCCCCGCAAGCCGAGGGCCTCTTAATTATTCCAAAGGTCTCTCGCGAATATTTGAATATTCCCGGGCGCTTCATTACGCCGCTTGGGAGCGCCTCCGCTCGGCCGGCTTCTTTTCGCCGCTAATTAGCATACGTGCGCCGGGAGCCAGGGTGGCAAAAATGCAATTTCTTTCCCCCGGGGGGAGCGTGTGGAGGAGGCCGCGCGGGCCGCTGGGATAATACGCGCGACCCCCGCGACTCTCAAGACGCCCGGCGCGCATGCACGTATATAAACGTGTATATATTGGCCCAGGCCGCTAATGAATTCCCCATTTGTGGGACTAATGACCGGCTTTCGGGAAATCGCTCCGATTTGCGCGCCAGATAAGCGGCCGAGGGTAATTTATCCGGTGCGCCGCGCGTTAATGAAGTGGAGTTGCGCTCCCTCTCCTTTCCCCCCCTCCCCCCACCTGCCCGCGCCCCACTGCTCGGCAGATGATTAATTTTATGGATTCAATGGGATGCGCCGCGAGTGCTTCTTGGCTTTCCTGTGCTTTGTTGCTCGCCCCGGAGTTTATCCTTCATTCAAACGGTTAATAATAACAGTCACCGAGGGAATTAACGATTATACTTACAAGTGCTCTGTCGTCGATATTTTATCCCTCGTATTTCCAGAGGCTATTACCGACTTTCTTCACATATATTTACATTATACAATAGATTCTTGGAATGAAGGCAAAGAAACGAAGCGCAAAGCACGCACACCGGGGAGCATTTATTTTTAATTAACGAGACGAAGCATTCGACTTTGAAAGGAAACTAAATGCCTCTCCCGGTGCATTAAATAACGAGACGACTTGCAAATGCACGTGATTATCAACGAGGACGATTCTAAGAATAGCATTGAATTGAAAGTCATTGCGAGGCGAAGATACGGCAGGAGAGCGAAAGCTCGGACGATTCGAAGCGAAAGCTCCCCGCAAGGGCCGGACTTAAAGCAGGGAGTGGGGAGGGCGCTCGGGCCCTCGCTCGCCGTTTGTTTTCCTCGCCGGCTGACGCTTAGTAGCATCCGGAACTCGGCTTGGAGCGTCCCTGCGAAAGCCGAGCGGCCACAGCGACTCGCCGCGACACCGGCTGAGATGCACGTGACCTCCCGCCCGTAAGTCATTCCCTCGTTCTTATTAAGTGCCCCGATAAGTGGGCGCATATTGTCCGCGATTCAATTGGAGCGGCTCCCGTCTCCGACAGCGCACGGCAGCCTATTGGATCACGCCGGACTGGCTCTTGTTTTATCGGACGGAACAACGGCGCGAACGAGAATCGGAAAGGATGGAAATCCATCGCGTTCTATATATACACTCTCGGGCACTTGTCGGCGGTTTTCGGCGGGTCGCCGGCGATAAAGCCCCTCGGACAGGGAAGAAGAGTCGGGCCGGCACTAAATCGTTTTCGCGCGATTCCGCCGGGCTCTCTCTCTCTCTCGTCTCGCTCGCACGCGCGCCGATCCCCACACGTAGTAGATATACTCGGCAATAAGAGCGCGGCGGGCTTTAGCCCGGCCAGTGGAGACGGGGGGACTTTGCCGCCGGCGTATATTGCGGTCACATTTTTATTTTGACACTAATAGCCGCGGTATCGGCTCGGGCCAGGACTTAAGTTCGTATACGATCGCCGCTAATCCCCGGACTGCCGATATTGCCCGTATAAATCCCAAGAAGCGCGCGAGCCGAGCCTAATGCTTTCCACATTTTTCTCGGGCTACGCCCATGAATTATCTCGCCGCCGAAAGCCAGTCGGAGGAGCAAGTTGGAAGGCGCGGGCACGCCGATAAGAGGGCCAACAGGGCATTTGGTTTATATTCGCACGGGTTCGTTGCAGCCGGCCTGGACGGCCGCACGGCAATGGCCTTATGTTTATCGCGGCACATTGTGCTATTGTTTTACCGTTGCGCAGACTTGGCTTTTGAGCACACTTGTCTTGAACTCAAGCAAGGTAACGTTCACATTGCTTCGCGGATCGAGAAAGAATCGTTCTAATGATCCCTCACGATAAGAGGTGTACGTATTTCTCTTTTTTATAACGTCCTATTGATAATTCGTTTGAGTATTTGAACGCGCGCCACTCGAAGCACGATGTGCTTTTTATTGTTCGATATGCGTGCCGAATGCAACGCTGAAATTTATCGCAACTCCACTGCTCTGCGTGGTAGACGGGTAAAAATGGTCATTTTGTATTGGCAAATAATCGCGGCATGACGCGAGGAAAACCGAGGAACAATCAGAAACAGAATAAATCGATCTATCGCCGCGCGCGAGCGAATCCAAACGCGCCCGAGCGGAGACAGACAGAGGAGAGAGGGTTCACCGAGCAAGTGGCGAGCTATTGATCAAGTGACGCGGCTCGGATTGCCGGGGGCCGGCCTCGTAGCTTTTCCCCGGAGCCCATAAGGACAGGAGCGGCCGGCGGAGGGTAAGGGCCACTCGGAAGGAGGTAGAGGCGCGGACTGCTCAGACTCGCGCGCGTCGCATAAATCCCGGCCTCGGGCGGAACAATGAGGCGTCGCCTAGCCGTAAACGCTCGCCTCCCCAATCATCTAAATTATTCCATAAGACGCGGGGTCGGGGGGGGTCAGCGTTTTACTGCTTCATAACCCGGGGCGCGCGCGCGCGCCCGCGGACAATCGGGCTTTTCGGGCCGCGGGAGCCGGGACACACGCACGGCCCCGGTAGCCAGCTCGTAAACGGGGAATGCCGCCCCCCGCACCCAGATGTTTACGGATCCGCTGACCGTTCGCCGCGGCAGACACTCGGCGGATCGGGCAAGGGTTAAGCCAGCCCACCCGCGGGCCCTCGGAATTATTTTGACTGCGGCTCGGCCGAGATTGCCATTGCGCGGCGATTCAATTATTCCCGAGGTGTGTATAATAATAGGCAAGCCCGGGGCAATGGCGCGCGCGGCCCTCCTGTCCACGGGGTCCCGATGCGTAAATCAGGCGTCCCGCGGGGGCGTGTCGCGCCTTGCCGCGGCCGGCGCCCGGCCGGCACCTGTCAATCGGATCCCGAGGCCTTTGCCTCGGCGGCCCCGGTAAATCAGCCGGCGCTGATGCCGCGGCAGGCAGGGGCGACACGCCTCGGCCATAAACCCGAGGAGCGCCCGGGCCGCGGCCCATTTTTACTGCCCCAAGCCGCTATTTTTTCCGCCGGGGAAAAGTCGATTTTTAATTTGCGATCGGGCCTCTCGCGGGGGCGCCCGCGTGACGTTTATGGCCCGCGCCGTTTTATCGAGAGGGGGGGGGGGGGGCGGGGGGCTCGAGGTGTTTTTTTTTTTTTCGTTTACGCTCCTCTAAATTGAAAGGCGAGCCTCGCAAGTTTGCGAATTGATGAGCTGCGCCCGATTGTCCGGCTCGCTTTTACGGCTTTATTGTTTGATTCGCGCGGGCGCGCGAGCCCCAGTCCGTTACGGACTGCGCGCCACTGCCGCGCGACCAATTTGCCCTGTTACGAGTCGCTTGATGTTTCCGCTGGATTTGATGAATTGTTTCGCGGCTTCCTTTTTCATTGGGCCCATTACTTTAGATCTTGTTAACCTTTCAATTGCTTATTTATATTTGAACCCATGTCAGCCGTCCACTGAATCTTTTACGTCATAATATCACTGTTACTTGTCACAGTCATTCACTTCACCTAACATTTAACGTCGTGATTGTTAAAATCTCCAATGATACGATTAAAAATGTATTCGTTATTTCCTATCCCTCCAATTTCGTTCGAGATATTAATACGAATAATAGCGCAAACGCTCAATCAGAATGAAATAACACAATGTGATAAATATAGTACACGGATGAAGTATAGACCAGCATAGAAGCCTGCGTATGAGAGTGCGATTTCATGGTTCGGATTACGCGAGAACTCGTGATATTTCTGGAAGACAGAGTCTAACGATATAATCTCCCCCTGCACAGGCAGACTGTGGTAAGTGAACAGGCGCAAACATACGGGGAAATACGACTGTTTTCTCACTGGCCTTATTCCATTGTTCGACTATTTTTGTACGAGTGTATAACAGGCTTAATACCATCGCTCGGTCGAACTATGTCTCACTTAGTTTAACAGGACTAACGCATCGGACGGATATAGCAGTTGATAGCGCCGGGGATACGCGAGAAGCTTTCCTACGAAAGCAAGCGATTAAAATTCCGAAAGCCTGGCTGGTCGTTCAATTCGCCGATCGAACCCATTTTAACGGCATGCAAATGTACTTAATGCACGCGTGTAATGGCGAGGTGAGCGCATTACGGATAATAGGACGCCGGAGAGTTAATAATCACGCTAGGAGTGGGACAAATTTCACCGGAGGGAGCCCGTAAGGACAAGCGGGCAAGACGCGCAGCGAGGAGACGAGAAAAAAGGGAAGATAAAAGCCGAAAACAATCCGAAAGCGCGCTTTATCTAAATGTTAATAAGGCGAGCGGGCCCCGGCCGAGGGGGGTGGGGCTTTATCAACTTTCTCCTCGCGACTCGGCGCCCTTGACTCGCCCAAAGATCATAACCCAGAGCGTGCGATTTATAAAACGAGGGCCGCAGGGGTGGGGCTCGGGCTAACGAGGGTCCCGGGGGTGGGTGGGGGCAAGTGCCGCGGGCGGCGGGCCGCTCCGGGAAAAACGAACGCTTAAAAATGTATAATGGCAGCGGAGGCGCGGGCCGCGGCTCTTTCCCCCTATTATTCAAATATAAATGTAAATGTTGATACAAACGTATAGGTAAATGGAAAGGGCGAATTGAATTGTTGGGGAGACGGAGGGCCGGGGAATTAGTTTATAAGGAGCCGAGGACGCGAGAGCGAGGCGCCGGAGGTAAAAAGCCCCGCGGGCCGGGGAAGTCCTCGCGGCCGCGCACTCGGCGCAAGCGGGGGACGGAAAAGAAAAAAAAAAAATAACTCTCGATGGAACTTTCGCGCGTTACTTTTTCATGGGTCCCTTTCTTGTCGGACCGAGCCGGAGGAAAGTCCGCGGGCCCTCGGGTGCAGAAAAGGCCAGCGCGGCGCCGGGGCTTTATTGTCCCGAAGCGTAATATCATATCCCGCGTGCGCGCGGGCGCGCGGGGAGTAGGGGCGGGCCCGGCGGGGGAGCTCTCGTGTTTCCCCCTCGTGCATTGTTCCCGCGCCCCATCTTGGGTGGGGCGCGCATTGTCGGGGCCTTGCCGGGTGCATATGCGCTGATAGGGCCGTAATGCCGTCTCTAATTCCATGCTCCGCAGCTGATTTGATTTCGGCATTAAGATAAACCGGGCGCACGCTCCGCGCCACCCTCGCCGACCCTCATCCCCTTCATCCCGAGGAGCGGACGAGTTGCTGCCGCGGTGCACTGCGGGCGCTGCACGTCCGACCTCCGTCGGGATACGTTTTTTTTTGCGCCCCGCGCGGCACCGAATGCCAATCCCTTCACGGGCCGTCGCTCCTTTTCGAGGAGCTTTCTTCGTACCATTTTTTTTTCCTCGCGCCTTGCGGCCAACCCCCTCCCGCCCCTCTTCGACCGCCCCACGAGATAATAAACATCCTCGGCTCGGCTGGATTTGCGTCGGGTGGACCGTCGCGCGGACAGAGTGACACAATGGCTGTAGGGGGATCAGCCGGGGCAGGGCGTGTCCGCCGCGGGGGGATATCCGCCGCCGTGACGCTGAGTCCGATCGACGAGCTGTGGAGGAATCTCGCGCGCCGGCGCCCCTGACGGATCGCCCGGCTAATTGCTCGCGAGCGCCGCGCTGCGAGTCAATCTCGGCTTTATCGCCGGCGCGCCCTAGGCCGCCCTGATAAACTGCCGGAGGCTTTAAGCGCGCCGCGAGCCACCGGCGCGTTACCTCCGGACGCCTCGCTGTCCTTTGCCGACTGTTCGATGTTTTATTAACCAGCCAACGGAAACCCGAGCTCTTGCCTTCAAACTATGTAGATTACCGGGTGTCAGCGCGCAAGCTGCACACTTGATTATTTTTCTCTATATGCTCTATAACGTGCATCCTTGCTCAAAAAAAAAAAACCCTGACAAATTCTTTTGAGTGTAATTTAGTCATACATGTACCGAATACGCGTCAAAGTATTAATTGTAATACTAGAGGCCGTCTCGAGGAAGAGCGCGTGTGCGGAAGTCTGCGCATAAATGAAAGAGCGAGTAGGGTAAGGTTACCCGCGGGAAGGTGCTAATTAAGTAAGCGGGCTCAAAGGCGCGCGCGGAGAGGGGCCTCGTCCTTCGGCCGACCCTCGCTATGCTTAAAGATCCCGTAAGCGTCGAGTCGCACGGATTTGACTGGGCGCCGACCGCAGAGCCGCGGGCCCTGGCCCTCCCGGGGTCAACCGCAAACCGAGTGCCCGTCCGCCTCGGGGCCGCGATCGCTCCCTCACCTCGGCCGCCTCCCACGCGGGAAAAGCGCGCCGCCCGGGGATTGCCCACTGCGGCGGGGGAGGAAAAGAGAGAGAGAGAGAGAAAAAGAAAAAGACAACACGTAGGGGAGCAAAGTCGGAGTAGAGGCGACCGCGGGCTTTTATCGGCCCCTCCCGACATTGCATCTAAAGGCACATCGGCTGGGACGGTAAAAACGGCGCCTCCTGAATTACACGGCGCAGGAAGGGCGGGCCGCGATGGAAAACGAAATCCGGGCATTAGTCGAAAGCATTCAGCGTCCAGCGGGAAATTACAGGGGCGATGGCTCGGTCGGACACACGGCACTTCCCCGCCCGGAGCTCGCGCCGCCGCGAATCAGAAATACATCCACGGCCGTTTGCTCCTCGGAAATAATAAAAGGCAGGCGCGCGGAAACGAGCGTAAACAGGACCGAAAGCTGGCCCTCGCGGCTGCGGGGGGGACGAGGAGGACGCGCGGGTAACTCGGCGGCCGTAATCACGCGGGAAAGTACGAGGAGGAGGAAAGCGCGGCAGGAAAGAGGCGTTTACGCGCCTGTAATCCCAAGCAATCTCGGGGCGACGCGCCCCGCTAATCCCGGCAATTTGGGCCGCTCGCTGCCGCGCGGATTAGATATCCGGCGCGCGTCTTCGATCCGCCGACCTGCCCGGGACTCGAGCCGCGAGCCAATGTAAATATATATGTGTGTGCGTGGCGACAGCCTGCCGATTGAATCGTAAACGGCGCAATGAAATTATATTCGGAGTGGGCCCGGTGGGGTGGGGGGGAAAAAAAGCGCGCGGCGGCCCTCGAGCGCGACAGGGCCGAGCCCCGGATTTTCCCGAATTTCGTTAATTTATGAACAATAAAACATTGGCGCCATGAAGGGTTTTATTACCCGGGGTGGGCCGGCGCCCGGCAATCATAGCCCGATCGGACAGTTGGACGCGCGCCGCCCCCGCGGTTCGTTTGTCCGTCTGGCCGCTCGTAAAAGCCCCCCGGCGCACATGGCCGCGAGAGGGCCGCGAGCGCGCGCGCGCGCCCGTCTCTTCATTTATTTATTCCGCGGCCCTCGTAAAAACCCGCGGGCCGATTTATTGTGCCAATATTGAAATGAGACCTTTCCTCCGGAGGCCGGGGGCGCGGGGGCTTTTTACGAGGGCGCGGCCGATCGGCCCGCGCGCCCTCGGCCCCCGCTTTTAACGGCTGGAACACGGGACCGCGGCCCCGCCTACGGAGACTCCCGCGGCCTGCTGTCAACGATGGCCCCGCGAGCCCGATAATCATGTTGCCGATATGTGCACACACCGCCGAGGAGGAGAGGCACACTTATGCGCGGGGCCCCGATCATTGTCCGCGTGCGTTTTATTGCGCGGGCAGATGGACCGCGGGCAACTGGAGCGCGCTTGGCAGCGGGGGGGGGGGATGAAAAAAAAAAAAGTGACACGCGCCGTTTCGCCGATTGAGGCTCCTAGGCCGCGACTCGCCCGGACGATTAAAACGTTTTAACGAGGCCGCGGCGGCTCGAGTCCATAAAACTTTACGGCGCCGCGGCGGTGCGTAATAAGCCGGCTTCTTTTTTTTTTTTAATTAAGCCGAGGGGAAGGAAGAGGAGGAGAAAGAAAAAAGGATTTTTCTCCTCTCTTTGGTTTGCCGCGTCGACTTTGGCTCCCCGGCGGCTTCATTAGCGATGCGCGCGCGCGCGCGCGCCAAGCCAGGAAGCCCGGGGGATCCGCGGCCGGGCCGTTCCACGGGATCAAAAAGCCGCGTTCGCAGCGGGGCGGCGGACTATTATCTTGGCAACGATACATATTTATCTGGGCCGCGCGGGGAAAGAAGTTTACGAGGCGCGATGTGCGGCCCCGCCCCCCGAATAAGCCCCGGCATTGTTCTCCCATTTCCACGCGACGCCCGCGTTCGGGGGCCCGCGCGGCCATCCGAATGATACACCCGCGTCCTCCTCGTATATTTTACACCTCGCCCCACTGACAATAAACATCAAAGATCCGCGGGATGATTGCACGGGCGCGGGGCACCTGCTAATTAGGAACCGGGGCGCCGGGCCCGCCGGCCGACCCTCGCGCCAGGAAGCGATAAACCTCGCCGACTGCGCCGCTCCGTCCCATTTTTTTTTTTTCTCCCATCCTCTTCTTCAGCTCGGTTCCCCACTTTTTTTTTTTTTTTCACGGCCCGCCGCGGAGAGCCATTGTGCGATATCGGCGAAAAGTTTGGGCGGAAGCCTCGGCGTATCCTCCTCGCGGCCGCGATTTCACGGCGCGCCCGTCCCCCCGCGGGGGAAGTCGGCCTGCCCCGAGGCGAGGAGCGACGCGCGATCGCGCGGCCTGAGAGGTGACTCGCGGCTTGATTAAGAGCCGGCGGGCCGAGTTTATTTCCGGGCGTCGGCCGGCCCGCGTATCGGCCCCATCGCCCGCATCGCGGAATTATAATTAAACGTCCGCGGCGCGGCAGGTGCGCCCCGCTCGGATGCTCCCTCCATTTTCCGCGGCTTAATTAGCTTTTCACCTGTGCGCGCGGGCTGACGCTTCCGCGGGACGGCGGATCGAGTGGCTGGGCCGCGACCGCCGCGGCCCCGCCGTTATAATTTCCAAAGGCGCTTTTGCGCGCGCCTGCCCTCGCCTCCGCTCTTGTACGTTTCGTATTATACTTGTACGCGTTACGCCTGTTTGTTATCTTTTACGAGGTCGGACTTTGTTGCAATTGCGCCGGTTGCGCGGCTCACCTTGAGCGATTCTTTGCGCATTTCGCTACAATACTACTATTATTCGACAAGAGCGCGCGCGCGCGCGCGCCACGAGCGATGTGATATTTCGATATTTATATATTGTTCGCATTATTTAACAGTGTGCCTAGCGCACCATTCAAAAAGTATCCGACTCAATTAAGCGTTTAATTAGCTGAAAACAATAGCCCCCACTCATTCATCACGATAAATAATTACTTTTTTCTTATCCCATTGTTCTCGGGAGTTTATTGTTTCGCTTCTCCTTGCAAACTTATAATATCGAATGTAGTTCAGCCTTCCGAGAGAGCAAACAAACAAGCTGTATACGTGCGTCCGCGCGCCCAGATATAAAGCCCGGGGAGGAATTAAAAAAAAAAAAGAAAAAGGAAAAACTTAAAATCATTTATATTCTCCCCGGCTCTCTGGGCACGTGTACACCCGCGCGCATCCACGGCCGCTATAAACTTCCGAGAATACATTTATCCCCCCGGTTGAGTAGTGCGGACTTTGAGCGCGTGCGCTGTGTATACACGCGTATCCCGAGTCACCCACTCGGCCGTCCCTTCCCGAAGATATTCTCGATTGCTTCCATGCGCGCCCACATCGGCGCCTCGGCTTTTCGCTTGTACATACGCCCGCTCTCCTCGGGAGCGCGACGCGCCGGTGTTACATCGCGTGCTAGCCAGTACTTTTTTACCCGCGGGTACGTTTTCTGACCCCGGGAGATGATTGAGATATCTGCTTTTGGACGCGCGGCCGGGGCGAATTGGGCAGGCGGGGGAGAGAGAGAGAATAATAAAAAAAAAAGAAAAAAAAAAGGAAAAAAAAAGAGCAGCCCCGGTTCCTGCGGGAAAATGCTTACGTACCCCGGGCCGCTCCTCTCTATTAATCGCCGGGCATTAATTCCATTCGGACGATGCAATTTTCACAGTCACGAAGAAACACTCCCTGATTTACCGCGTCAATTACATTTCTATTAGGGCGCAATTGAGTTATCCTTGTAAATGATTTACGCGGCCGTGGCCCCTTCCTTCCCGGGCATTGATGTATCCGTGAAAAATCCGTCCGGCAAAATGAAAAGCGCGGCCCGCAATTCTACCGGTGGAAAATGAAGCGGGCGCGGGGACCCGCCGTCGGTCGCAAACTTGATTAAACGGCGCGGGCTCAATCAAGCGTTTACGCGTAATTGGGGTTTTTTTTTTTTTGACTTTGGCTGCGGCCCAAATTGAAATAGACGCGTCCGCTTTGAAAGGGGGGCGGCGGCGCGCGGCACAAGTGGAAACGCGGCTGTCCGCGCGCGCCTCCCTTGACTCGGCGCCGGCAGCGGAATGAAAATTAGCCCGGGAGCCCGGGCACATCGGCCGTCCCACCCCCCACCCGGGCATTATGCAAAGCCGCAGCAGGCAATAAAAATAACATATTGCGCGGGCGGCAAAGGAAAGGAGGCATAAGTTTTAATCCAATATAACAGAGATAAGTCCCTCGCCTCCTCGGGCTGCTCCTTTTGTGCGGGCGCGGGCCGCCACCCCCGTCCCGAACTGGGGCTGCCTCGGCGCGCTGTGTGCGCTTATTAGAAAATATTCTCCGTGCGCGCGCAGGCCGCGGGGGAGGAGGAGGAGGAGGAGGAGGAGGAGGGGGTGGCACACGCCAGGCAGACGCGGCTCTTCGTTTTCCGCTCGCTTCCTCCCGCCCGCTCCCTCTCTCCTCCTTTTCTTTTTTTTTTTATACGCGCCGGGAGAAGAATGAAGGACTCGCGCGGGGAGAGCGAAAGCGATGAAATCGCATCTTTCACGCTCGTTGCACTTTCTTCCTATTTTCTATACACTTATCTCGCAGGCTCTTGGGGAAGGGTGAGATTTTTTTTTCTTGCCCCCCCCCCTCCCCCCCGCCCTCCTTTATTGTATTTCCTTAAGTCGCTGTGACGGCGCGCCGCGCGGAGGAGGCGGCGGCAGACGGACAGAGGGAGAGCGCCGAGTCTCACTTTATTGCGGCTTCAAGTAGTCTCGCGAAAGCCCCGCGTCCCATTTTTTTCCCCTCCCGAGATGAATGAATGAATGGCCCGTGATGTGCCGGATTCCTTGCCCCGGATCTCTCGCACCTTCTTACCGGCGACGTGGCTATTATATTGCGCGGGGGAAGCTATTGCATTAGACGTACTTAACGCTTGATTACCGTGTCATTTTCCAATTCTTTTTTTTTTTTTTCAAGCTCCACGGCTCTTATCGACTGTGCCCCGAGGAGCGATAGGACGGTTATAAGGGTTTTATTCGAGCGGGAAAAGTCGGCTTACGGGGGGATATCAGGGGGGAGGCGCGAGCGCCCGGGAGAAATAAAATAAAAGGCAGTGGCTCGGCTCCGCGGGAGAAATTCCGTCATAGGCCATAAACAGGCCGGGCAATGATAACTCCCGATTCAATGACACAGGCGATAGGGCAGCGCCGGGCCGTTGCAATAAAAGGCAAAGGGCGACCGGGCGTCGTCCGAGGCGTACACACACACACGCACATCGGGCGGGCGCGAGCGCGGAAGAATCGGGGGCACGAGGGGGCCGAGTCCGATCCGATTGGCCCCGGGGCGCGACTCGTAAAAATTTATAATTTGGAAAAAGACAAAAAAGAAAAAGGAAAAAAGGAAGAAGAAGAAGTGCCGGCGGCTCAGCGCGACAATCGGGTTTTATAAACCGGGAAATCGAAGCGGCGGCCTCGTCGGCCGGGGGCCGGGGATCCGGGCAGGCGAGCGAAGGATATATAACGACGGCGGACTTTTGACGAAAATTGGAGTCGTTGTTATGACGGGAATGGCGAGCGACGAGGCTTTACGAGGGGCGAGATAGCGCGCCCGATTCTAAAAAGGGACCGGCGAACTTCGGGCGGACTTTGGCCCCGGGCGCGCCGAGTGCTCGGGCCTACTCCGCCCGCGGGGGCGTAAATCCAGAGCCGGGGGGGCCGCCGCCGCCGCCGAGTCGTGACGTTGCACTTACTCCATTTGCCCGGATTTGTCTTAATGGTCTGGTGGTGCGGCGGCGCCCCCCCGCCCCTCGACCAATCTCCCCGGGCAAGTTTGCCTCGAGGAGCTAACGGTATTAACTCGAGCCGATTGGGCGAAAAGTGCCTCCGCGCCTCGATAAAACACAGTGGAATGGAAGCGTTTTCGGCGGAGAGCCGGGGTGAGTGATAAGGCCGCCCGCGGACGGACTTTGGCGGGCGGCGGCTGGAAGAGCGCAGTCGGGGGTGGGGGAGCCCGGGACAATTGCACCGGGGCCCTCGGCCGGGCACAATGACTGGGCGGCTTATCGGCCCTCGGCAAGCGGCGATTGCGCAAAGCGAAGTAGCGCGTGTGCACCGGCTCCGGGCGGTGCACTCGGCTCCCCCCAAGTGCGCGCGGCCCCAGCGGCCGGCCGCCCCATTAATAATACACCCAGATTGGACACAATTCACCTTGAAATTAACCGGCGGCCGATTGCCGCGCCCGGGCAAATTGACTTGGAAATTGACAATTTATGAGTGCGCCCGGCCGCCGGCGGAGGCGCCCACGTGGCCCGAGGAGGTGAAAACGCGGGCGAAACCGCCCCCGCCGAGCGCCCCGCTGACGGGAGATCGATACCCAAGCCCGGCCCCTTCCTTATGGCCAATCAATGCCCATTTGCATAGGGCGCCGCAGCGCGCCCCCAACTTTCTCGGCGGCCTTTGGCCCAAGCGCGACTCCGCGCCGGTCCCCGATTATCGGTCCCTTATATTCCACCTGCCCTCGCGAGTCGCTTCGGCTGCGTCTCCTTCCCGGAAAGTCCTCCTTTTTCATTGGGTGCGTCCGATCCTTCCCGAGCAGCGCAGCACAAACGCGTGTGTCTGCAGGGTAAATCGGTTAATCGCGCGCGCCAAGCTGCACCAAGTCGCTCCGGGATACGGGGATCGGTCGACCGGCCGCAGCCGATCCGCCGCGTTGTCTGCATATTAGCAGGGAGCGCGCGCGATTCCGATCGCCGGGGCCGTCGCCGCGCAGCGGAACTCTCGCGCCGCGTGCCGGGGGCGGGGATGGACGGGCCTTGGCGCGCATAAATCAGCGCTCGGTGGCAGTGCGGAACCTCCGCGCGCCGCCCACGCATAAAAAAAAAAAAGGAGAGCCGATGCGCAGGGACAGATAGGCCCGGCACCTTCGGGCCCGCGCGCCCGCAGACAATGAGGGAGTTGGAGGAGGAGGAGGAGAAAAAAAAACGAGGTGGCCGGCGGGGCGGGGCCGCTGATTAACGGGACGCCTCGAGGTTCCCGGGCGCAGGCCGCGGCTGCGGTTAATAGAGAGATATCGGCCCGGTCCCGGGGGCGATTACCATCGGCCGCGGGCGCCGCCGGACCCCGGGGACAAAGCCGGGGAGATCGGCGATCGCGATACCGGCCCGGCTAAGCAGATGAGCGTCGCGCGCCCGCCGCTGATTTATACCATGTGTGGCTTAATTGTCTTCATTGCGCCCGGGCAGCTTCCGTAAGACGGCTGTTTAAGCCCGGGGGCCTCTTCGCAGCGCGCGTGTATCTGATGGTGCCCCCTTGGCCGCACGTCGCGGCGCGGCCGGTCGGTAATTGGACGATCGCGCCCCGCAACAACTTTTGCCGGTTAATTGAAACTATATGCTCGGCGAGTGGGGGGAAGCCGGACCCTACCGATCGACGCGTGTTTTCCGGAGGCTTTTCCACCGGGCCCTTGCAACACTGGAGCTCTCTTCTTTTCCCCGCGTTTAATGAATCAATCGAGGCGGCCGACCGGCCCTCGAACAGTAGTGCCGGGGCGAGCGGCACTCGCTCCTCCCGGGGTTTCTGCGAATGCCGCCAAAGGGCCCGGGGAAAAAGCGGCGGCGCTGGCTCCGGGGGAGAGGCGGGGACGGCGGTGGGGAAGCCCGGGCAATCGATGGCTCGTTTAAGAAGGCAATTATACGCACATTCGCGCGGCTGAATCGTCCTGCAATTCATCGGCGGCCCGGGTTTCCGTGGACGGGCCGGTGTGCCCAGGTGCTTAGCGCGCCGCTGTCCCTCCTCCTCCCTGCCCCGGCCTTCTGCGTATTTCGTGCCTCTCGCCGAGCGCGCCTTTTTTTTTCTTCCCCCGCGCGCGCGCGTTTTCTGGATTATTCGCCGCTATGCCAAGCGAGACATTCGGCGGCTTCTTATCGAGGATCGGCAAGCGATTCGGGCAATCGGTCCGCGACGAGCCGATGCCCCGGAGGAGCCTCTCCACCGGCTCGCGCAGACCGGCATTTGGGGAAGGAGCGCAAAATCGGCGAGTGCTCGGAAGGGCCGCTCGGTCGTCTGGGGCGCCCTCCTCCTCCTCCTCCTCTCTCCCGGCGCTTATGGCCGGGCCCGCCGCCTGGGATTCGGCCGGTCCCTGCTCCCGCCGCGCGCCGCCGGGCGCATGCGCCGGCCCACCGAATGCCGCCGCCGGTCATTAAGGCGGAGAGAGTCGCAGCTGCGGCCGCTCTGCATTCGCCGCGCGGCCCAAGGATACACGCGCCCCGAGCGCGCTTCCCTCTCGTACCTACGGCCGATCCGCGAGCCGTTCGATCTCGTCGCCAGGAACGCGGCCTTTCTTCCGCTCCCATAATGACAATGACTCGGCGGCCGAGGCTCGTCGCCACGTGGGCAGAGGCCGACGACTGACTCTCGAGGCTTTTCCCGCCTAAGCGCACGGCTGCCTTGCCCTCTCGAGAGCTTTGGGCTTTCTTTATCTCCCGGGGCGATTATCGGTGGGCCGGGGCACGCGTACGTGTGTATGTATCGGGAAGGAGTCGGGGGGTGGGCCGGGTCACGCAGAGGCGCGGCTATTGTTGGCCGGCGGCGCCCGGCGCTCTCTCGGCCGCGCACTCAGATTTACGATTGCCGACACGACCCTTGAAATTCCGCCGACTGCCCCTCCCCCCGGCGTCTCACCTCCGGACAATGCGCGCCCCGCCGCCTAATGAGCGCGTTAAATCTCCCGATGGGAAACATTGACAATGCAAATAACGCCGCGAGCTGGCAGTTATCATTAGGCCCGTGACAAACGGCCCGCCGACGCCCGGGCGGTTTTCAATGAGCCGTCGGGGCCGCCCACGCGGGCCGATCCCATTTCCCGGGCGGCTCCTCCCGCGCGATAAGATCGACCGGGGCGAGACTATCGTGTAACGCGCGTCGCGCAGCCGCCGGCCGACGGTAAATCCTGCCGGTCCACCCGCGGCCCTGCGCGCCTCCGTGTGTATATATATATATATACACCGGCGGCGTCGTCGTCGTCGTCGCGCGCGCCTGACTCAGCGGTGCTCTCCTCTGGGATTTTTGCGAGCGCCACCGGCGCGTCCCGAGCGCTAAATTTAGCTCTCGGGCCGCGCGGCGCCGCTGCGCGTATGTAAATCGGCCCAAATTACAGGGCTGCCCTGCCTCGGGAGCCCCGGCCGCCTGGCTTAATGAGATGAAGCCTCCGCGGCCGCAGGTTCGCCTGCGATTCGAGCCCGGTGATTAAAAGTCGCGCTCGTCCCCGCGACACACACGCGCCGTCCCGGGTCGGCGGGAGACGCACCGATTACCCGGCGAGCCGGTGTTATTTCAATTGACGCGACCGATCGCACACCGCTCGTCTCCGCGCGCGCCGACTGGTATAACCGGGGGCGATAAAGGCCGGCGATTAGGCGCAATTTGGAAAGGTTGCGGCCGATCGCTCGGCCCTGGAAGAGGCCGCGACCTGCCGCGGCCCTCCGCCCCCCCAGAGGAAAGCGCCGGGCCCATTATAATAATCTCCGGGGAGTTACGGGCGATAAATAACTCCGGGGGTGGGCCGTGCGTCCGATTAGCCGCGGCGGCCGATCGGCCCGCGAGCCGCGCAGACCCCGCAATAAATACGTCCAAGGCAAACACGCAAGTGCGCATTACACGCGGGGTTGGCTGCGTTTCCGCCGTGGAGGATCGTATCGGACCGCGGCGGGCACAAGGACCCGGCGAATTTTTTTCCCCGGAACCGGGGAGGTACCATCTTTGGTATGGCGGCGGGAGCCCCACACGCGGGCAGCTATGTATACTCCCAGAGGCCGGCGCGCATCCTCGCCCGCGTGTCATGACGGGCCGGGATTTTGGCGGCCGCGTGGCGCCGTGAAAAATGAGAGGATCCGCCCGGCCTCCCTCGCCTCTCCGAGTCCGCTCGCCGGGCCTTTGGACTCGCCGCGGCTTGCCGCCCGGGCCGACGCCTACCGGGGAGGCGCTAATTCGTTTACGCTCCCTATTAATCACGCGATCCCAGGCCCTCGTTACCTCGGCCTTTTTTCCCCGCCGCGCCGCCACGTCGTCCCGTGGAAAATCTCGACGATTCTCTCCCCTTTTTCCTCGGTCCCGTTTTCGACAATCGCCGCCGTCTACGAGGCCTCGAGCTTAATGTCTTGATTGGTTTCTTTTATTTCCTGCCCCCCACGTAACACCGAGAATGAGTGCTTTTTTACACGGCATTTCATTACTTCATCTTTGGCTGTGGGTTTTTTTCCTTTTTGGGAAGCAGGGGTTATCATCGGTTGATAAATATCGATGTTTTTAAATAGGAATATACGTATCAAATCAATATGTGTTGGCTTGTGGAGAATACGTTGTATGTGCAACATTGCTTCCATATAGCTCCTATTATATGTATATGTATACCTTTTTTCAAGCTTATTACGAATGAAAGAGAGAATAAGTATACGGCTAATAGGTAAAAAAAAAGAGCCGTTGAGCGGCAGATGCGCGAAGCGCTTTTTTCCGAAAACAGGAAATTTCGACGAGTCATGCAGGAGTCCCTCTTTCTCGGAGCGTTCGCACGATCGACGCAGATTAACAGCGCAATGCGTATATATAGTAGTAGTAGTTTTAGTTTTATTATTCTTCTTTCTTTAATGATGTTTTTGCCCACTTTCTCGACTCCTCGGCAATCATTTATCATACTTGACAGTCACATTAACCGCCCGTGCCTTTTGTTCCTTGCACAAATGTTTTTAAATCGTGTATTTTCTCGAGTATATATACACGCAGACACGGGCGCGCGTTCTATTTCCATTGGCGTGTAAAAGGGAAAATAAAGGCCTCGGTATCAGCTTTCAATGGTTTTTGATAAGGCGCGCGTTTATCGAGTGGCGCGGAATCGAGAAAGTGGAAAGGTTTTCAGGCTTAAGCAACCTCTGCGCAACGATCAGCGCGACGTATCCGCTGTATATACAAGCGGCGGGAATCGGCAGAGGCAGTTACAGCGCGGCATATGGCCGGGCCGAGGAGGCCGGTTGCGCAGGGGTTGTCAAGTAGCGTCGCGAATACCTTGTATACCGCGACACTCGGGGTAAATCGTTACCTCGATGACAGTGTCTCTAACCGCAGTAACTCTCTACCACTGTGCAGCTCCAGGCCGGGGAGACCACCGAAGCGGGCCTCTGTCAGCCTGAGCCTCGCCGCTAGTCATTTGGCCGCCACGGCCGGCCACCACGCGCACCAGCTCAAGAAGCACCGCATGGATAATGGCGATTACTACGAGAACGGACACCTCGGTGAGTTACTTGCACACTCCACTTTAGTCCCCCCCCACTCCCACTCTCTCGCTTGCCCTGCGCCCCTTGTTCGCCGACACCCGACAACTGCAGCGTGAGTCTTTGCTTTTCCTCCTGTCAGCGCGCGCGAACGATGAGGCACATTATACACGTGCGTATCGGCTTTTGTCCCTGAAGGATAGGAGGACGCGTGCTCGAGGTATGCTCGACCGCTATTCACTGTTGCAATAGTCAAGAAATGAAAATGTTATTTCCAATGTAATTGTTCACGCGGTTTACAAGCGGCGCGCGTAATGCACTATAACTTTGCAAAACAAAAAAAGAAGCATTCTTTTAAAAGAAAGATCTTTTTAAACGTTGCACAAAAATAAATATTATCAATAAATATTAAAATATAAAACGAAATATAAACTGCACATGCAATTATAAAAATAATTAGATTTATCGTTGGCTAAAAGGCAGCGCTAACTTGGCAGATTAACAGCAATCAAAGTTATTCGGAATTTTTATGAAGGATAAATCAGTTTATCGACAGTAGAAAAAAAAAATACTTTTCAATCTTTTATTTTTTTCTGTTTTTCTCTTGGTCAGGCACAATTGCGGCTGGTTGCACCACCGACAATAATGAACGAAATTTTATTTATGTTTTATATTTTTTTTATATTCATAGCACTGCGATCTAATTTAACTGCGCATAAAACCGCTCGGATAACATCTTAACATTTAGAGATTTATTTATTCGGCCGCGCCCACGTCAACGTTAATAAAGTCAACTATCGGTTGCAGAGAGTCCTCTCGGCGGCGTATCCGTTTATAGGGAAGCCAGTGTGCAGCAGCAAGTGGGCGAGGATAAATAGGCGAGCGGCAGAGGAGCCCCGGGGCGAGTGGGCGCGTGTCGGGGGGTGGGGGGAGGGGGCGGAGGAGGAGCCGCGCCCACCAAAGCCGCGTCCACCGTGTCACGACTATATCCACGCGCCGTCTCAAGTTGCAATCGCGGAACGTAACACGGCGGCACGCGGTGGGAGGCCTGCGGCCACCGGACCGGGGGGGGGAGGGCAACGCGACAAGGGCGCCCCCCCCCCCTCCGGCGGGACGCGCGCCGCTTGATTACCGGCATCCGCGCGGCTGCAGCCCCGCCGGCAATCAATTAATTAGGGGAATCAAACGCACTTGGAGTGCGCAAATTAACTGCGACTGCACTCGGCCGCGGCTGTGTTTGCGCCCCCCCCCCTGTGCCGCGCGAATTCCTGCGAGAATCCACGGTCAACAAGCGGCCGGCCGATTAATTGCCCGAGTGGCCCCGGCCGAGGCCCCCTGGATTTGCCCAAAAAACCCTATTTATACGCGCACTCGAGCCGAGGCTGGCCGCGGGCCAACCCCCGCGAGGTCGATGGGCCCTCCGCCGACTGGCCGGCAAATTAAATGGCTTTTCGAGGGCTCGCGGCGCCCGATGACGATTGCCGGCCGACCCTCGTTTGTTTCGCCCCCTCCTGTCGCCCACCTGGCGACTCGCCCTTTTATTTTTTGTTGTTGTTGTTTTACCGAAAATCAAACCTTTTTTTTTTTTTTTTTTTTTTTTTGTCGATCCGCGCGATTATTGGAGGGGCGTTGATGGGCCGGGAAATAAGCCGCCACCGCTTCCTGCCCTTTTGCAAATGAATTTTATTATTTCATTGGCCCGGTCGAACTGTGCAGTCCTAGATCCGGCAACGAACCCCCAGCTCGCCTCGAAAATTGTTTGGTTTTTGTAGCGAACGCGATAATCGAATGGAGCTTTCAATCCATAAAATTAACCCGTCGATGCAATCAAAATCATTAAAAGCCATGAGGGTGTGCGCTGCATCCGAGCCGCGCTAGCTAATATCACTGAGCGATACAATGCCTTTTTTTTAACCCCCCCCCCCGAACAACGTATTTTCGTTGAATACGCGCAGGCATGAAAATGAGTGAAAAGCCGATTGACTCGCAGCAAGTGGGATAAATATTAAACACTTGATCAAGCGGGCGCGTGTATGAAAAATTATGAAAAGCAGTCGTAATGACCTGGCGCTGAAATTACAAGGGCTCGCTGGGGGGGGCCGAGCGGCCCGTTAAATTACTGCCGGCCAAGCCGCAACACGCGTACAACGCCGCGCCGGGGAAAATGGGAGGGCGCGTCCTCGGCAAGGGCCGTTTATCGGGCCGGCCCAGCGAGCCCCGGCGATCGGCGGCTCGCCCGCCAAATTGTATAAGCAAATAATCAGGGCCGGCCGGGGCGCAATTTTACGGGCAAGTGGGCTCCGCGGGGGGAATTAACGCGCGGCGCCGGCCGGCCCACTGGATTAATTACACGCGGCCTCCCGGTAATTGTATGATTGTTTTACGATTGCCAAGGCGCGCGGGGCCACGCGTAATACGGGGCACGCGGTTTAACGGCCCGGCCTCGCGCAGCTGTCGTGGCCCCCCCCACCCCACCACCGTTTTTTTATTATTTTGGGATTGCCGAATTAGGCGCAATGACGCGGTGCGCGCCGTGGATATGACGGGAGGAGCGGCTTTCGAATTTCGGGGCGAGGAATTTGACGGGGGAAGCCCGCGGCGGCGCGAGGGCGAATAGTTTCGGTTGGTATAATTAATTCTTTGGAAACATTCTCGCTGCATGAAAAATGAACTTTCATCCCGCCGTGGAAATTTATATTGATACTGGACGCCCGCGTGAATAATGATATTATTTCGCGACTCGGGTCCGCCTGTATTTTCGAGTTTAATCGAATAATACACGGAATACCAATGGTATAAAATATGCGAACGATCTGTTAACGCTCGCGCAACGACTGATGCAGGCCGTTTTATTGAATTATATATCGAGCCCCGGGATTTGTTCGAGAGTCGAGGGAAAATTCTGTCCCACCCCAAGGGATTCTTGCTCGATGCGCGGCCGCGGGATCAATTGACGACGAGCGTGGGATTGCCCCGTGGAAGCCGGATCGAACTCATCTCCTGCGATCATTGCCGGGCGAAAAAAGGCCACGGCCCAGTAGATACATAGAGCGCCGCGGTGAATGAATATCCACTAAAGCGGAGACACCCCTGGTTATACGCACGCGGCACGACTCTGCGAGGCCGCCGACAGAAAACAGACATAATTCACGGTCTCGGGTGTAAAAAAAAAAAGGAGCGCGCGCTCGCACACATGTACGCGTGTAAAAGAGGGCGGTGGGACGCGCGGGCCACGCGACCACGGGGCCAATATAGATACAGGAAAGGAAAGCCAATACTCTGCTTTTAAGTAGATAAAGATGAAAAGCCGCTGACGAATCGATAGCGATTACGAGCCATTAAACGGGGGGACGGACCGGCAGACGCCTGCCACGCGGTATTCCGAAAAAGCCGGCCACCAGCCGAGGGTCGGCTCGTGCGACGCGCGCCCGGGGGAAGAGGGCCGCCGCAAGGGTCGATCGGGCCCGAGCTGTAAGCGATAACTCTGGGAAAAGCGTTTACCTAGCGCCGGGGGACGCGCCCGCGTGCCTGGCCGATCCGTATATATATATATACACGCGCGGACTCTTTTTGCCCACGCGTATATATATATACGTACGCGCGCGCTTTATTCTACTTCAGGCGCGTATATAACCGAGAAGGACTACCAGGTTCGGATGGTGCGCGCGCCGGGGGAAAGTGCACCGATTGATAGACCAAGGAGGGTAAATACTGGAAGGATGACTCGGCCCTTTTTCACGCCACTCCGCTCGGCTGGCTTTTCGGCCGGCTGCTTATATACGTTTCGTTGTTGTTTTTTATCCCCCCCCCCTTTTGTGGCAAGTTCGTTTTTGCCGCGGACGCGCGCGCGCTATATATGACGGCCCCGGCCCCGAGTCCATCGACATTATTTATTTTTCTCATCAGTTTTAATTTCCCAAAGACAACTGAGATGCCTATCGGCCGGCCATTGTTCCCAGGGAGCGCCGCCCGGCCTCTGGAGGGGGGTGGGGGGGCGATGGGCGTGCATTGTTGCCGCCGCCCGCCGTTATGTCGCGCGGCAGTGCGCGTTATTGCTTTATTACACGCGTTTCCACGGGCGGAGATCGGATCTCGCGGGCCGCGATAGCCGCCGCGCGTTAATTGCATCGTGGGATATTGAATCGTATGTATATAGGCGGGCGCGCCCGGGGAGGGGCCGGCGCTGCGGGCCCCGTGAATCTTTGACGGGGGCGAGGGGCGCCTCCTCGCGGCTTTTACCCGAAAACCGCGCGCATATGCCCCACTTGCGCGCCGGTAATTAGAAAGGTGATTTATGGCCCGCGCCCGGAATCTCGCGCGGCATCATTTTTATGGCTGCGCGGGGACGGATAAATTTTGATGACTGCGCGCGCGAGCGCAGACGGAGGAGGACATTGTTGATCATCGGCTCGCGGCATTGTTCCCCGACACAATGCCCGGGCCCGCGTGAAATATGCCCGGGCGAAATATAAATCCTCTTGTCAATTCGAGCGGCGAGGCGTCGCGGCCCGCCCCGGAGAGCCTAGTTTACCCGTGTAATAATGCCTTGATCCGGCCCCGAGCGCTGCCCTTTGCCCCGGCTTCCACAAACTCGGGGAAGTGCCCGCGCCGGCGCGTTGGATTATCGAGTGTTAAAAGGCCCGGCGGTTAGTCATCCCTCGCCGTTGACCCACTGCTCGTCGACTGATTCGTTAACTAATAACTATGCAGTTTCGTTCGGGCGTCTTGGGGATTTTCCCCGCGGTTAATGACGTGCATCGTGCCAGTTTAACGAGTCCGTCAAAAAAGGACCTGGGCCGCAATTCCAGAAACTTTTAACATACGCCGAATCGAATGAAATAAGTTAATCACGCCTTGTGATGTTTGTTAAGTGCTGCGCGAAAGTGTGCAAAAACTCGGAACAAAATTTACCACCGAGAAGTGGAGGGGAAAAAAAAAGAAAAAAAAAAAAAGAAAAACTGGGTGTTGACGAGGTGCTCGAATTCAGCACCAGAAACTTTAGTGTCTCTCGGGCTTTACGACTCGAAATTGCAGTTGCCCCCGGATAATTTTTTGCGCGTTACACCTCTCGAGACGTTTTCATTCGGTCAAATTGACCATCGCAATCAGAGGCACATTTAAATCTTGGAGCAAGAAGGCTAAGGCGGCCGTAACAGTTTCCCCGAACGCCGCGCGCGAAGCTATATAAAAGAGCGCAAAATCGAGGAGAATTGCTAGGGCAGATACAACCAAAGCCCAGCGGGATTTTGGTTTTTTGATCGGCAACGGTCCTTCGTTAGCCCTGTCAGAGTCGGCAACGGCACTCGGCGTGCGTATCGCCAGCCTGGCCCGGCGTGGGCGAGTAGTCCGAGTCCGAGCGAGGATCGGCAGATCAGCCAAGATTTAATTACGGGGCGCGCGGAGGGGCCGGGCGCTCGTGAAAATCGCCTCGTATAAATGGCATTACCGGCGAGTTAATAGGGGCCGGCCCCCGGCATAATCAGTCGGATGACAAATATAGCGGGCGGCGATCGTTTAAAACACGCGCGCCCGCGCAACAAAGTATATCGCGACCTCGCGTTTCGTAAAGGCAATAAAGCCCGCGAATTTACAGCGCGCGTTAAATAGTTGCGTAAAAATCGGGCAGCGCATATTAAGCGCCGCCGCCGCCGACGACGACGACGACTCCGGTGGGGGGGCGGGCGATTAAAAAAGTATTATACGCGCGTGGAAGGCGCGGGCATGGGAGGCCTCGCCGCGGTTTTATGCGCCCGGGCAGGTATCGCGCGGATATAAGTAAGATGGCTTTCTCCCCGGCGCGGATTATTGTCTCGCCCGCCTGATCGACGCGAGTGATTTCGCCTCGAGAGCGCCCGAGCCTTTTTGGATTAATCAAGCCGTTTTGCGGATACTTTTAGAGTGAGGGGGGGCGCGTACGCGCGCGAAAGTTTGCGATTACGAGGCTGCGCTTGCGAGGAAGGAGATTATATTTGTATGGGTGCGTGTAACGGCGATTGATTTGCGGCCGACGTGAATTCCGCCTCGGCCTGAAAAGTGTAAATAATCCCTGCTCGGGAATTTCTTAGGATCGCTATCAAAGGCATATCGCGCGCAACAGTGGGACATGCAGTGTGTCTAGAGTTTGTCGCTCGGTCCCATTGTCCCATTAAAGTCGCGGCATTGAAACCCGGCACCGGTTTTTTCTTCCTTCCCCGGAGAGCCTCAACTTCAGCCGATGATAAATCCAGTTCCAGTTTTGCTTTTCATATTTCTTCCACTTTAATTACACGTTTCGCTTAAATTGCACGCTTGGAGCATTTAAATAAGTAATTACTTAAAATGAAGACATTTTTTTAATGAACTGCAGTATAATAATAATAACAAGCGAACGGAAAAATTCGCCGAGGATATACGAGTGTAAAAAGTGTTCGGCCATGAAGGTTTATACACATCAGAGATCGCTTTTATATCTTGCGTGTACACAATTTTTTTTTTTTTTTACCAAACCCCGGTATAATTAAATAGTGGGGCCCTTATTAAATGCCAATTAACACTTGTCAAGCGGTTTATCAGTAGGAATATAATTGACGGCGCCGCGGCGCGTCGGGCCGCGGGTCGCTCGCGGCCCGAGGGAGTCGGCCGGGCACGAGCGAGGGCACGAGTCATCCGGCCTATCACCGGGGCCCGAAAAAGAAGCGACACGGGAAGTCTATAAATAAACAAAGGCCGGCCAAGGGGTGGCACCGGCGTTTTATTCGATTCCGCGTTGAATTATGCGTCTGCCGCCTCTCGGCCCATCTCTCTCTCTCTCTCTCTGCGCGTGCGTGCCGAGACTCGTGGGCGGGTGGGTGGTGCCGGCGCTGCCGCGTCCCGAGCCGGCCCTCATAAAAGCATTGATTAACTGTTAGCGGTCGTAGGTCATATATGCGCCGCGTCCCGGCCAATAAAACCGCCGACTAATTGTGCGCCGACGTCCGGGGCGCAGTCCTCCTCTGCCCCGCGCGGCGGACGCCCCGTTTCTTCCCACTTGCCGGCCGACTCCTCGGACAAATGGCAGAATTATCGAAGCCTCCCCGGGAGGACAATGGGAAAATCCAGGGCCGACACACGTAGGTATGTATGCACGCGATGACGATCGCCGAGGCGTTGTCGCGTGCACATATACGTGTATGCATATACCCCGCGCGTACATAGTTTTCCCGGCAGGACAATTAGACTATGAAATTAAATTGCCGGGGCGCGTACAATGCCAGGCCCCGGACAAAGAGACAATATAACGGGTGCGCGCGGGCCGGGGGGGGGGGGAGGATGTGGGCTCGTGGGACTGGTTGGGCGCGCATCTTGAAAACTCGCGATTATTTCGCATTATGCCATTAGCGCGAGCGGCGCGGCTCTCCCGCGCGAGGGCGTGGACCCGCCGTACGGCGTTTCACTTATCTCTTTGTCAATTAGTCAGGCCGCGGAGGTAGGCTGTCTTTTGTGGGCTGCCCCACCCCCACCGGGCTCCTGCCCCCCTCCTCCCGGGGTCCGGCGGAGGAGTCTCTCCCCACCCCACCTCCGCCGGCGCGATTGTTACTCCGAGACTTTAACGATGCGTCGCCGTTTATTTTGCTGGGCCGCGCGTTGGCTTAAAGCCAGCCGGAGCGCGGCGCACACGCCTCGACACGCGCCCGCCTCGTATATACCTGGCGTGTAACTCATCGCGGGGCCTGCGCCGCGCTAACGCGCTTTTTATGCCGTTTCCATTAATTGACAGTTTGCGATAAATTTTATTGTCACGGGCCGCGAGGCTTAACGACAGCGCCCCTTGTCCTCCCCCCCCCCCTTCACTGTAAAAGATCGCGCCCGAAAGTGCATCCTTCCCTTTCAACGCGGTGATTGCATTAGGGGACGCAACGGCGAACGTTGGCGCTCGAATTTTTATTCCTGGACCAATGTACTTGTCAATTTGGTTTTGATGACCGAAAATAACGAATTCTTCGGTCTTGCAGTCTTTTTTGCATATTTTTCTAGTGTACGCCTGAAAGTTCCGTTATCAATAATTGAAGTAGCCTGTATAAGAAATGCAGGATACGTTGGATACATTTATATACAAAAAAGTAATACACGGGCAATGAATAGTCATTTTATCGCTCAACCTATCAACTCTCCTAAATGTATAAATAGCAATTTAAATTCAAAGATTGTGATAACCTGACAATAGTAAAAGGTAGCAACGCAGAATAATTGTGTATATAAAAACATGGAGAGAAACTACTCTAGCATAGCGAGCCTGCGAATACTGCAGCAGTATGAAATCCGACAGGGTTCAGTATAGCCAGGATTGAGTATCACAACAATTGTTTGTGCTCTGGCCATATATAATTTGTAATATATGTACTACTCATGTATAATTTGATCGCTTGTAAATCGCATAAACGATTGCGGTTGTAATTCCAAATATAACCAGTTACTGGAAAATGAAATACCACGTGTGAATAATAGAAGCGCGGTGTAGTGGGTAATTACGAGGGCGAGTGCGAGGCCCAACCGCAGATAACTCGGCGAGGCGGCCAGAGGCCCTGCCGCGAAAAGTTGGACCGGAATTTTCGCTAGGGGCTCCGCGGGCCGGACACATAGCAGGACGCGCTACTTGGACATTGTCCGCACAGTTGCGGCCCGAGGGGCTCGGCGCGAGGGCCGCGGACCTTTGCCCGAGGCCGGCGGAGCCCCGGCGTTAATTGCGCCGGGTGCGCTCGGCCGATTGCAAGGCCTATATATCGAGCCTTCGCGGGCAATTATCGCGGGGGCCTAAGTTGGCGGGGCCGTTTAACGGCGTCAAATTAACGCCGGGGCGGCTCGTTCTACAAATGACATTTTTACCTCGGCTTTACGAGGCTGTCACGTCGCCGGGCGGGCCACTCGCGCCCGCAGTTTTAATGAAGACGCGACGCTGTAATTGCACGCGCGCGCGCCCTTTTAACAATGATGGACGCCCGGGGAGGGGATCAAACGCGATCCCCGGCGGTGCGCAAGTGTCGCGGGGCCAAATGCCGGCCTCGCGGTCAATCCAACCGCGCGTGTCCCCAGCGTCGAAAAATGATTAGGCGATGGCCAGGGGACGCCGCGGCCGGCGGAATTAATAACACCAGATATGGACAGGTGGCGGCGGCCCCGGCGGACGGCGAGAAGTGCCGCGCGCCGACGACTCCCGGAAAGCGCGCGCGCGCGAGAGGGCGAGAGCTTTTTCTCCGTCTCGCGCCGCCCCCTTTTTTTTTTTTGGTTTCTCTCTTTTTTTTTTTCGCCCGGCCGTCTCGAGAGCCGAGGGCCGGGCCGTCTCCCTCGCGCCCTCGCGGCCGCCCGGCTCGCCGTCTCTCTCTCGGCCGAGGCTTGGCTCCTCCTCATCAGTTGCAATCAAGGTTTAGTGTGTCGGCCTGACGCGCCGCTTGATTGTTTTTACGAGAGAGCGAGCGAGCGCGAGAGTCCCGGGCCAAAGGCCCCGTGGGCCGGGAGAGAGAGGAGGCTACTTGGCTGAAATAAAGTCGAGAATAAAAGCAAAACCGGAGCCTATACTCGCTCTTTCATGCTCCCTCCCGCCCCGCGGCTTTCGCCCTCTCTCTCTCTGTCTCTTTCCCTGTCCCTTTCCTCTCGGCCGCTCGCGCGCGTTCACATTAAACCTCTTCATTTCGGTAACACTGTTATGGTTTTACAGCCGAGCCCCCGTAAATCAGACTCGACTCTTTTTGGAATTTTCGCTTTTCTTTTTATCCGCGCTCCTCGCTTCTCGCTTTCTTCCACTGCAGTAGTGTGAGCTGTCTTCACCTTCACCCTTGTTTAGCCTCGGTTCGCACTCGCAGGGCCCTTGTTTGTCGCTGCAATATTCATTTGCCGGATAAACTTTGAGCTGAAAAACACACCGAAAAATACTACTGCCAGCTCTCACGGCTTTCAAAACAAAATAGAACTAGATAAGCTGGCTCCAGTTATTCAACCTCAAATACCAAACTGCCTATTGCAAAATTCCAATATGTCTACATCTACCTCGATTCATAGAGATTTATTTAACCCAAGCCACCTCGATTAAACGTGGGATAAAAAAACGCAGGATGATATTTAAATAAATAGTTGCCTTATTTCCAAACTTGGAGTAACGCGGATTCGAGTTAAATGCTGTAAATCTTGTTGGCTCGTCATTTACGCAAACTCGGAAATTTTTTGCCCCCAGTCATCGCGTCATCTCTTCACCACGTATGCGTATAACGCGCTGCGCGACTTTTTCGTCATGATTCCCTGCACGAGCTCGAGCGAACGAGGGCCAAATGAAGACATCAAAGTCTTTACTTCCCTCCCCCTCCCCGTCGGCCCCTGCCCTCTCCTTCTATCCCCTATCAAGTCACGACAGTCCGCCGTTAAACGTTACGCGGACTTTCGCGCGTCTTTTCCCCCGGGGACGGCCAAGGACTATTTCTCGGAAAAGTGGCAATCTCGAAAAGCCACTTGGTATATTGCCCCGGGAGAAGTCCTGTATGCAATTCCGCGAATGACCTGCGAAAACGTGAAAAGTTGTCGCTCTTTTGGTGTAAGGGAGGGCAAAAGAAACGAGCAGAAACGGGTCTTCTAATTATCGCCGGCAAGATCCATTCGCCAGAATTGACATTTCGAATCACGACTAAATATGTACAAGTATTTAAAATGGCTCTTTTTCGTCGCGAGTCTGCCGGTAGCTTCCTTTTTCGGATTGCACAAGTTTCGTTCGATCTTCTTACCCAAAATGTCGGATTTTTACGTTGAAATACTTCTTAAAAACTGGAAATTGTATTTATGTTGCAAGTAGAGTTGACGGTTGCGTGTAAGTAGATACCGTAAAGTTGATCAGACGTATACATTTGTTATTTTAGAATATTCGAATTTGTCGGATGAAAGCCCTGTAAATATCTGTCAAGGCTCTTGTAGTACTTGAACGAGTTGAAAAGGGAGCAGGTAACGAAGGCTAAAAGTGAATATTTGGTGACGAGCCGGCGCGAGCGCTTGTATCGATCGAGCCCTGTTTAAAAAGAGCCGCGCGCGTGCGGCCTTTTTCCCGCTAGCAACCCTACACCGCTCGGTTGGGGAAAAAAAAAAGGAGTAGGAAGTAAGCCGTGAAGAGTCCGATTCTCGCCCTCTCCCGGGCAGCGATTTACTCGTTAGCGGTGGGACCGCAAACCACTCAATTAACTTCTGCGAATCGTTCCCTCCCTCGTGTATAAACGCACTCCATTTTCGCGCCGAGCTTCCTCGGCTGTGTGCACACGCATAGCACGAACCGGAGCCGAGCTCATTTTTTTTTCATCCCCCGTTTGCGCGTTCGGTTACGCGAATGCGTGTTTCCATCGGCCTTCCCATCGGAGCTCAAGGTGAATATAGTGGCCCTGATCGGGGAATGGGCGAGGACGATTAATTTTCAATGAACTGCTCTGTTCCGTGCGATCCATACGTAAAGCTCTGAATAATAACAACCTTGAAAATATTTTTCATGTAATCAATGGATAATGTAATATTATGATATCAAATTCAATCACGGATATTAAATTGGATTGTAAAAATAAGTCAATCTATAGAATAAAAGGAGCTTTCAACTGCTCGGTGGTAATACATAAAGCGATTTGGCAATCCTCCCATTTCATTTAACATTCTTTTGTGGATCTTTTTAATTAAAGGAGTCGTGATTCTTTTTCAACGGTAAATAAAAATCCTAAATGCTAATGGCATTATGTTTAAAAGTTGGCAGCGGTAAATTTGCACCGTATGAAAAGCAGTGTATAAATACGCAAACACAAAAAAACATCTCGCTGAATAATCAAAAGTGAAATGGACAAAATTTAATATCCCTCGGTTTATTTTGCAGAAACATTTGTCGTAAAAGAATTACTACAGTGGACTTTGGAAAAAAATAGAGAAAAAGCAGAGAGGCGCGAACGTTTTTTTTCATCACGCAACGTAATAAATGAAATGCAGGGGGATTCGGAGCGGCGCATAGATGCGGCGTTGAAATTGGCGGAAAAGCAGGGTGCACTTTTTCGCGCAGCCAGAGGCTCTGGGCCGTATTATTTTTCCGATACTTGGAAAGCAGAGGAGCGCAGGTGCAGTGGGTGGCGCTGCCGGAAAAATCGATAGGAAAACCTTTGGATTCGCGCGCTAAAAGCACTCGGCGAGTGAATTAACAAGTCTGATTCGGCTTTCAGGGGACGCGCGGGCGCTAGCGCGGCCAAAGCTCCATATAAAAGCACCCCGGTAATATCGGGCCATTTAAAAAATAGAGTAGTCCGTAGACGGCGGCCGGGGGGTGGGGTTCGCCTAGGCCAGCGGGCATTAAATCGAGGTGCAGCGGCGCGACGCGCAGCCGTGGCCCCACCGGGAAAGCATCCGCGCCCGCGGCGCCAAGCCGGAAGTCGTGAAGGTACATACAAATAGGAAGCGCGGCGCTTGCGCGGCATTATGCGAGGAGCGCGCGGGCCGGGCATCAAAGCGCCCCGGCGGGGAAAGGTGGCGCCTCCTCGGCACCGGAGAAAAAGCCGAGGGGAGGAAAGCTCGGCAACGACCGCCGCGCGTACTTTATGCGAGTACACGCACTCTTTGCTTTAATTACCGCATAAAACGATAAACAATGGGGGGGACCGCGGCATATGCTCCCTCGCGGGCAGTAGGGCCAGGCCCCGGGATAAATCGCCCGGGCGCAGTCGGACTCGCGCGTCGCGCGGGGGCATAAAGCCCGCGCCGTAAAAGCGGCCTAAGCGCCCGGAACTCATTGTGCCGAGTTGGCGGCCGAGGGCTTTTTGGCCGGCCCCCGGCGCATTGTCTCCCCCTTGGCGAGGGGCCGGGGGTTTTCAGGTAGGCCGCCGGCGGCCGCTCACCGAGCCCCCGGGGGCCCTCAGCCCAGGCGGAAATAACGCCGCGAGCGATAGGCGCCAAGGAGGTCCGCTCGCGTGGGCCCGCGATCGGGGAAAAACCGGTACGGCCGCCCCGAGGAGTCCGTCTGTCAGCGGCCGGCGGCACAAAGTGCCCGCGCGCCTTGTATACCTGGCCGGCTCGGCCAGTCGGAAGGCATTAATGTAACAGGCCGCGCGCACAATGCCATGTTTACGCAGCGGCAGCCGGACACCCGCGAGCCAGGGAAACCGGCCGATTTCCCCGGCCCTGGCTTTTACGGCCGATCGCGATCGCGCCCCGCCCCCTTCCTCGCACTGCCTCCGGGCTGAGTGCATGGAGGCGCGTACGAGGCTGTTTGCGCGATCGCCATCGCGGAATTTTTACGCCTCTCCCACTTGCCGCGCGATGCCTCGATCTGCCCACACCGAGGCGACTCTCGTGCACGTTTCCCCCCCCCCGCTCGGGGCACGCGCCCGCCGGTCGCGCGGCTCTTTTGCTGCCCGCGAGGTTGCGTCACTGTTTCATTCGATTGGCGACAAGCGCCGGCTGCTAATGTAACGAGTGTCAACGTTTTATTAAGCAAAGCCTTCGGCTGTTAAATATCGATTTTCCCAATGGCCAAGAGGAAATTGATTGCCCGATGGATGTATTTAACGTTATCTATGCTTTATCGCTTGCAGACAGACATAAAATATTTGCAACAATGCAGTCCTGTGGCATTAACTCGATTCGAGGCTATCAATCATTCGTACGCGATATATCGCTGTCTACGAAATTAATTTTTTAATTCGCCATCATTACCGACAATTTTTAGCTTGCCAATTTCGACTAATTACCCGGCTTGTGTATAGTTAGGAGGTCGGACGGATTGGCTTTCTTGCGCGGCAGTAAAGTACGGAAGAAAATGTTCGAAAGGATGGCCAGGAAGAGCGCGCGCGCGCGCGGCGTCTGGCTTTTTGAACGGGGAAAGTGGAGAATCGGAGGCTCGGAGCCTCGGAGCCTCGGCGTCGTTACATTAGTACGGGCCGAGGCATTTTGACATTGCGCCAGTTGTAAATTATTCCTTGTTTGGCTTGAATCTTTTGTCAAGAAACAAAACCGTATCGGCGCTACGCTCGTAAATCTCGTGGGTGGGGGGATGGCGAGGAGCGCGGGCGAGCGACCGCAATCTCGTAATCGAATCTCGCGTCCCGAGCGCCGCGTCAAAGTCCCTCTTCGCACTCGAGCTGCCAAATCGCGTTTAGCGACCCGTCCTCGTCCCCCCCCCCCCCCGGCCCCCGCGGCCCCGGCGGCGGGAGCGCGCGAGTCGCCGGCGCCGGTCCCTCGCGAGGAGCCGCGGCAAGAGGGCAAAAATGGAACAAAATAAGGAGAAAGGAGAGGCGCAATCGACGAGGCAACTCGAGCGAAAGAAGTAGCTCCCGACGCGCCTTGGTATTTGCACACCGCGAGGGTAGCACGCATACATAACCCCAAGGACTCGGGGCTAGAGCCGCTGGAAGCCGGCTGCGTGCACGGCAAGACAAAGCCCACGGGCGAGTGGGAGCCGCGCAAAAGGAGGAGCGCGGGGAGCGGGGAGAGGGGGGGGGGACCCGGGTCAGAGCCGCCAGAGAGAGAGCGAGAGAGAGGAGGCTGACGCGCACACAAACTGCACGAAGAGTGTAAATAATACTAAGGCTGATTGTGGGCGTGGCTGACAGAACTCTAAAAAGCTTGGACTATATATCAAAGGGTTTACTGCCCTCCATGCGATGTGCCGGCCGGCTCCCTCTCTCGCCCCCTCGCGGCCCCTCGCGCCCTCCCCCCGGCGCGGCGGCTCGGCTCGCGGGCCGAACACGCGGCCAGAAGGCGGACGCGGCCGGACGCAGCCGGACGCGCCCCGACGCGAGACGGACGGGAGGAGGAAGAGCTATGCCCGGCCGGCCGGCTCCTCCGCCGCGGACGCGCGCGCCCGGCCCAGCCTCCGCGCAGAGCAAATACTGCGACAGGCCGCGGAGGCCCAACGCCCGCCCGGGCTTTCCGCTCCCCGTCCACGTCTCAATGTACGTCTGTCTCTGCTGGGGGCGCGAGCGCTCCATCGGCCGGCCAGGATATCTGCCCCGAAACGCCGATCTTCTTTCCGCCGCGATCGTGGACAAATGTACGGTGCGAGGGATCGGTTTGTATGGGAGGTCGATCGGTACTGTCACCGGCCCGCGGCAGATCGGCCCCCTGTACGCATGGGCTTTTCTTGCCGAGGCAAGCGATGGCGATGGGAAGCATCCGGTGCGGCGGGCGCGGGCCACGCGCGCACCCAGTCCGCTCATTAAAGATAAGATGTTTTAATCACCTTTGGCCCGCATGCGCGAGTAATTTATCTTCTTTAAATTGCACCGCGACGTATAAATCTTTGCGCGTCTCGGGGAGAGAGTCGTCCCGTCCGAATCGACAGTATTCCCGGACACTTTTAATTACCCTGACGTGCCTCGAGTTACAAATCACCGAGTGCAAAAGAAAAAAACTCGCTCTCAATCAAACGCGAGTCAAAAAAAAAGAAGAAGAAGAAACACGTAACTATCATAGGCGCGAAGGTAGCTTCCCGAATGTTGCTAAGAGTCCCGATGGAGGAATGTTGTTTTGCTCGGGGCGCGGGTGTCAACTTGGGCTAACGAACGCGGCAAATGGGACGGGGCAGTTGGCCGGGCGAAAATGGGCGTCGATCGAGAGTCAGACGGGCATATATCGGGCGTGAGAGATGGGAGCCGAAAGAGAAAGTGAGAGGAGGTGGGCAGGGGCTAAGCGGGGCTATGAGCGGGCCGAGGCGGCGGGAGGGCCGGGATCCCGAAGCGCATACCCGAGCGCCGGCGGCGGCCCTCGGCGGCGGCTCCCCCGAGCCTCCCCGCCGGAGCGTAACAGACTACTCGCGAGAGCGATTACTTGAAAAACCGGATTCCTCCGCGGGCGGCGGCGTTTCCCGTATTTACGCAGATGGCGCGCGAGTCCAGCGAGCGCGGCCGCGGCCCATCGATCAACCGCCGCCCGCAGCGCCCCCACGCGGCCTTCCAATTGTTCCCGGCGAGTACACCGGCCGGTCGGCAGCCGATCGCCCCCCGGATTCGCACCCGGACAAATCTCGCTCCTTGGAAGAGAGCCTTCGAGGGCCGCCCTCGGCTGCGATCCTCGGAGATAGATGTACTCGCCGAAAAGTACGTTCCCTTTGTCCGCGGGAGGCGGAAGTGCGTCGGGTTCGGCGTCACGGCCCGCTAGGCAGATGAAATCGGCCCTGGCTGCGCGGCCTGCGGGATCGGGGCACGAGCCAAGCTTACAGCGGGTTTGCCCCGCGATTGATGGCGCTTTTACGCTAGACGCGTATTCCGGGGCGGGCGCCGGGCCCGGGGCCGGGGGGAGGGGAGGCGGTCTCATTTAGCCAGGCAATTCATTCTCGCGTCCGGCGTAATTAACGCGCTCGGCGAGAAAGAAGCGACGGGTGCGCGCGCGCGCGCGGGAGGAGCTCCTGCGGCCTGCCTCGCTCGCGATCCCTTTTCTCCCCCACACCCTCGTCCTCGCGATGCTTGTTTAAAAGGTCCAACTTAGTGCCGGCCGGGGCTTTCACAACGCTTCATCCTTTCGCAGTCTGTCAGGGGATGCGATTAAATGTAATATGTATAATATTTCATATTTCGTTGTTACATCTAACTTCGCTAATTGTCTGATTTAAATTTAATATCTGCTTCGTCTTAGATAATCAGCAGTAGACATTCGCTATAGTATCTATAAGCATGGCCATTTACAAAAACATTAATAATCGCGTTAAATTAAATAATATCACGGTGAAAGCAATTAATCGTGGATTTTTTTAAATAAAACGATACAGTTCTAATGAAAAATTCGGTTCGGAATAATGTTTGTTGAAATTACCTCTTTCGCTTTGAAAAGCAAAATCAAAATCAAGGTTGTTTTTATTCCAATAAATTTTTATGGAGTCGTTTTTAAGAAAAGAAAAAAAAATATAATAATTTTGCCCAGTAAATCTGAATCAGTGCATCAAAATTCGTACTCATACATAAATGTTTGAATTACAAATGATGATTACACATTGCTAGTACAATAAAAAAAGCGTTATAATGGAAACAAGGGGGAAATTATTCGCCTTGAAGGTCCGGTCGGCCGAGCGACTCGACTTATTTAAATGAATTTAATCAAAAGGAAGATTATAATAGGAGGTAGGCAAGTAGTAGCAGCGCCCTTTCGGCGAAGGCGCGTGTAGAGGCTCGGGTCGAAAGGAAGGGATGCAGGTCGGCGGTGATTAAACGCGCGCCGGCTTATATATTCCGGGGACGAAGGCGTTGGCCAAGTCGCGGCCTCCCGGTGAAATCAATTGAGCGGCCGGCTGGCAGGTGGCGCAGGGATAAAATAATGAGCCGCGCGCGAGGTGCAGTCGCTGCCGAGGCGCGGACGGGATTGGCTCGGTGGGAGAGCGAGGCGGCGGGACTACTCGCGGGATCCCCCGTCCGCCGCCGCCGCCCCCCCCTCCCCTCCTCTGGGGCCCAGACGGAGCCGAATAATTGCGGGTTGTCACCTCATCAGGCGCGCGCGTATATATGCGCGGATAACGCGGAGGCGCTCGTAGGTGTGCGACGGCGGCGGCCGCGCGGAGGGGGTAATCGCCGGCGCACAATCAAAGGAACGCTGATGGGCCGGGGGATCGGGCCAAATTGTGTTTTATCGCGCGCGCGGCCGACTCGTCAAAATCAAAGCGGCCCCCCCGCGCCGGCCTTTTGCTTCTATTTGCCGGGAATGCAAATATGCATCGGCGGCCCGGGTTTATGCCCGAGTGATTAGGCCCGATGGAAATGCGCCCTGACTCGGCCTCCTTAGCCCCCGGTAGCCCGCTTTCGGGGATTCGGGATTCCTCTACGCACACGCGCGCGCGCGCTTGATTGGCCCCGCGGCGGTGAAGGCAGCCCCGGGGTGTGCGTCGTCGCCGGGGAAAAACCGGCAGACTCCCGGGGGCTCCTCCTTTTTTCCTACCGTCGGCGGCCGACGGTGTGCATCGGGATAATATATCGGCGGGGAGCGAAGCCGCGGCGCGGCCCAGTGGCCGGGACGCACGCGACGCAGCTGCCCCGGAGATAGCCGATCGCGCCTCCCGTGCGCGCCGCCGGGGAGATAAAGGGCCGCGCGTACGCCGATGATCGGGCGCGCGGCTTGCGTGCCGGCGAGGCGGAGACGCCCGTACAATTTGGATGATTCGACGGTGCGCGCGGGCCGATTGTTGCGCCGCGCGCCCACCGGCCATCACACACTGTTGCAGAGTTTGCAGCTGCCGGGGCGCGCACCTCGTAATCCGAGGGGCGATTCGGCACGCGGGCCCGATTCCCGCGGCGCCCGCGCATTATACTTACGCCGGCCGTTTAGATGCGCGCGGCTAATTGTGTCCCGGGCGGGCCGATCGGTATGGGATCGGCCTCGCGCAACCTCTGCCTCGCGCGTTTGAGGAGCGGCGCCGATTAACGCGGGAATAATCAATCTCGGGGATGGCGGGTAATGATAGTCGGGCCGCGGAGTCGATCGGCCAGTGTTACTCGCCGGTGGGATTGCAGGATATCGGCCGGGCGCGTAGGCAGAAGTGCGCCGGGGGTAATCGGTCCGCGGGTAAGCTCCGGGGGAAAATCGATCGCGCGTAACTATGAGGAATAGTTGTACCGGGCCTCGGCAATTGACGGGAAAGGTAGAGGGGGAGGGGGGTGGGCCGAGGACGAAGCAGCGGAGGAGGAAGGCGCGCGGAGGACTAAAGCCATAAGTGGAGAGTTTAGAGGGATTTCATTAAATCATATGGATTGGGGATAATGTATGTTATTGAGCCGGAGCGTTCAAATCGCGCTCTATAAGTTGTAATAAGTCCAATTTTAGGGCCCCTTGGGCTGGTGGTTGCCCTCGGGCGGGCGGCCAGTGGTTCTCCGGGGGCGCCCGGGGGCTCGCGGGCCCCGGGGCCGGGGGCCAGATCGTCTGGCCGCCGGGGTGGGGGCAGCCTCGCCCGGGAGAATCGGAACCCGCCACTTACTCGTCAAGAGCGGCCGGGGCGCGCGCGGCCCCCAAATCACTGCCATTTAGATAATTTGTAATGAATAGGCAGGGGCTCCGGGGCCGGGGCTGACCCCCCCCCCTCTCCCCCCTACAAGCCCACCCTCCCCCGGGCCCCCGCGCGCGCCTACCCGACGGCCCCGGCCGCCCGGGGTTTATTAGGGCCGCCGCGGCCTCGCGAGCCCAAATGACAATTGTCGGCCCGGCGTCGTATATCACGCGCCCGGCCGATTCGCCGAAGCCGCGCGCGCCTCGCCCGCTAATTATCAACCGGCCGATCGTTTCTTTCCTTTTTTTTTTATTTCCTCCGCTTTGCTTCATATCGGAGCGAGGCTTCGGGAGCGCGTGTGTGGGGGGTGTGCGCCGGTGCGTGCGTACGCGCCGCCCCCACCCTCCCCCCGGTGGCCTGCCTTACCGACGCCCGATCGAGCCCGTGGGCAAACTCCGTCCTCCGGCGCATCGATCAGCCCGGCTTGACGTGAGCGCGCATACATTACACCGCGGCGGCGGCGCTATTTGCTCGGCGGCCCCGGGGAACAACCCCGGGGCGCCGGGCGGATCCGCCGGCGAGGACTCGCTCCCCGAGTGCCCGTGTTTGCCCCCGCGGCCTGCCGGCCTGGCTAATCCGAGTCGGAGGGCGCCGAGGAATTTTCAAAGGCCGATTGGGTTTGTTTGCGCAAGCCGTTTGCTTGACGCGCCTCGCAGGGTACACACGGCCCGCGACACCGGGGCCCGCGACTGCCAGCGGCGCCGAGGCCCTATTACGAGAATTGAATGATTGCGTTATTATCCGCGCGGGTGGGTAATCGAGCGGGATCGAGCCGCGATACGAAGAGTATTGGCAAAGTGGCCGAGGAAGGCCGAGAAAGGGGGGGGACCCGGGGGAAGATAAGAGAGGGGGATGGTTGGGGCGACGGGGGGGAAAAGCAAAGACTCGCGGGGCCGCGGCCCGAGTAGTACGTGTGCGCCGGGACTAATGGGGCCTGTTTTGCTTTTGCTTGCAGAGGTGCCGCGGCTGGAGAAATCGCCGCTGCTGGCTAACGGCTACAATCATCCGCCGACGCACCTGAGCCACATGCAGTTCATGCAGCTGGGCGGCCACCCAGGCGCCGGTCACACGGCCATCCTGTCCCCGGCGAGCCTGCCCCACCACCTGCAGGCCCAGGCCCAGGCGAGGGCCGCCGAGCAGGGCCTCAAGGTCAACCACAACATGACCAACATGGAGGCGTTCGCGAGGTGAGTCTCCACCCGGCCCTCCCCTCATAACTCGCCTGATTATTGTTATTTTCGCGCTCATCCTCGGCCGGCGCTCCTCTTTTCTTTTTATCCGTTCTCCCCTCCTTCCTCCTGTGTCCCGCGGCCGCTCGGTGTATATCCAACCCCCATCCTTGGCCGGCTTCTTTTTCGCACGGGCGAAAACAGCGGGCTTGGTGAATTTATCGCGCCCGCGCGTTATATGGGGGACCGCCGCCGGTGCGCCGTGTTTACGGGCGGGAAAAATTGCGGGACGCCCCGGCGAGGCCGCCGCCCCGCGGCCCGGCCTTTTTCCGCCCGCTACGACTGTGGGAAATGCGCGCCCGCGGATTTTTCTTTCCCCGCCAGATTTACGGATCGCCGGGCCCGCGCGCTTATTGCCCTCCGCGGAAATTATATTCCTTATGCGTGCGCGCAACTTTGCCGTCGTGCTTTGCCTCTCGTGGCTCGTTAGTTTCACCGGGTTACGCGACAGACCAACCTATAAACCAAATAATGAACATCTTTGCCGTGGGCGCTTTCGGGCCGTTAGAGAAGTCCCAGAAGACGCAGTCGCCGTGAGATGCTCTTTTTTCTCTCGGTTGAACATTGTAAGCCGTTACCATGCGAATTCGGCGATATTTGCCAGGCACGGCGGTCACGTGCTGAGGCGGATAGGGAATGCTCGAAATCCAGTTAATTTCCTCGTAAAATGTAAAAAGCGCGCTAATTATTGTAGAATTTCGCTTTGATACGCGCGAATGCATGGTTTTATTGTCTAGTCTTCTCGGAACGCGAGGAGCCCTTAAGGATGCGTGGAATAAAATACTTGACTAATAAAAGAAGAACGTGCGTATATAGGAGACAATTATAAAAAGTGAATCGAGGGTGAGGTGGTGATTTTAATAAGACGTAGCCCTGAGCTATGGCGCTGGCAGGCGGACGGTATCGCGCGCAGCGCCCACAGGTCCATATAAGCGAGGAATCCTCGAAATTTATTCAGGAGCGAGTTGAATCGGCAAGCGGTTATACGGTCTGATCTGAAAATAGCCCCGAGTTATACAATGGAATTCGAGGAATATCTCTTAAAGTGGCTCGCTCCAAAGGGGGGTTTGAATCAATTTGATATTTGAAATTAGCTTCGGTTGATGCGCTCGCCGGGGTGATTTACGGCAAGCGTTTTATGCATCATTATGTACAGGTGCAGAATTATACGCATGATTTACTCCGGGGCCCCTAATTTCGCAAATAAGGATAATGACGAATCAGGCATTTGGAATATCCAGCTCGTAATAATTTCAAGCGCTTTTTAATATCATTAAAAACTCTAGCGATAAATCTCTGTTTTATTAGCGGGCCCCTGGCCCTCGGCTCCTCTCCGACTGCACGAGTAACAAAAAAAAAAAGAACAAGGGAAAAAAGTAGCGGGGAGTTTGGGAGGAATAATACGCGGCGATGCAATCAGCCGGGCGCAATTATCCTTTGCCGCGGGAGGGCGCGAGAGCATGTGGCCCGGGCGTCGTCGGCGCGCGCCAGACGCGGCCGGGCGAAAATTGGATTTGCCGCGATATCTACCCGGGCCCGGCCCGGCCGCGCCGGCCGCCGCGAGGCCAGAGGAATACACAACTTTAAGAGGATTCCGCGAAGACGGCGAAGCCGTGGAAATCCGCGAGGGGGAGACACGCACGGCTCGGGGGCGCGAGTCCAGTTCGTCCCGTAGCCGCGCCGTTTAGGGGCTTGGGTTACAGGGTCGCGTTCGCGCGGTGGCGCCCCGTTTCCCAGGGTCTCGCGAGGCGGGCGGTCGCGGAAGCTCAGCCCCCCGGGGCCGTCCATTAGGAAGGCGTTAACAAAGACGCCCGCGGGTGGCTCGGTGCCCTGCCCGTCAATCAGCTCGCGGTGAGCGCCGGCCTCGAGGTGGCGCCGGCCCGTATTCTTTTTCACGGGTGACCGGGCCGCCCGCGCCTCCTCCGCCGGCCGTATTATCATCCGAGCGCTTTGCTTTTAATTAAAATGCAAATCTGTCGCGGGGCCGGAGGAGCGGGCGGCATCGGAGGTAAGACGGATTACGTCTGGGGGCGCCACGACAAACAGCGGAATATGATTAATTCAGAGCGAGTGGGCCGAGTGGTTTTCCCGGGGACGCGCCCGCGGAGGGAGCCGGCCTCCGGATCGAAGGACACCCCCTCGGACAAGTGTGCGTCCCCGAGGGTTAATTACGCCCGCAGAAGGAGGCTCCTCCGAGGCGCAGACGCCCGGGCCGTTTACCTTTTAATTATTGGCCCTGCGAATGGGCCGCTTTTAATTTCCAGACTTCATTTGCCGCGCGAGCCCGAGTGTATGTACTCGAGGGATAGAGAGGCGCGGGGGTGGATTAGGAGACCGGGGGGGTGCTTTTGAGGCCGGAGTCGCGACGTCGCGCGTCCTCGGTCCCTTTTTTTTTCTTTTTAATCAGGCCGACTTCAAAGGGCCAATCGAATCAAAGGCACCGGGCTAAATGCCCAAAAGAATGTTAATCAAGTCGGGCTTGCGCGACGAGTCCCCGCGCTCACGGGGGCTCTCGAGGACTCGGGGCGAGCCGGCTTGCCAGGCCGGACCGCCTCGCTTGCCACTCTTTTGTTCTTTAATTTCTGCTTTTTTTTGGTTGATTTTAGATCTGGCGCGGTCTGGGACAACTGCCGGGCAGCCTACGAGGACATCGTCAAGCAACTCGAAAGGTACGACTCGCGCGAACTTTGAACCCCGGGCAGGCTGCCGGGGGGGGAGGTGCCAGTGCAAAAAGAGCCAAAAGAGGAAAAGCTCCGCGGGGGGGGGCTCGCGCGCGCCGAGTGGGAAGTGCGCCGGGCGTGAAAAAGCCGCGCGCCCCGGGGATAAACAAAGCTCGGCATCAGTGTCAGTCGCAGGGAGTCGGACTGGCCGGCGCACCGATCGGCCCATGAATATTCAGCCCGCGGCCGCCGCCCGGCGACCGGTCAAAGCGCGGGGAATCACAATGCGCGTTTGTCCGGCTGACGAGGGCCGCGCCAAAGCAAATAGGGGCGCGGCCCGCCCGGCGCTTGCCTCTCAATTGGAAATAACGCCCGGCGCCCCCCCACCCCATTGAAACTGTCCGCCGGCCCCCGAGGCCTCCCCCGCCTTTTTCCTTAACACGCGCCGGGCGCCCGCTCGCGGCCGACTGGCCGCCCGCCCGCTAATAAGCCGCTCGGCCGATCGGGCTTTTGTCCCGCGGCGGGAGGGAAAAAGCCTTCCCCCCCCCACTCCACCGGCGGGGGCCGCGAGCGCTTAAGCCCCGAATGACGGACGGGCCCCGTCTCCGGGCGCGGCAGGTGACAAGTGGTCAGGATCAGAGGCCGATTCGCCCAGAGGCTTTCTCGCTCTCTTCGACGGCCGCGCACAAATCATCCGGGCATTAGGCCGTCGCGGCCCGTCCCGGCGCGTCCCGGCCACGTCCCCGCGGCCCGCTAATGCTGATTTATCGGGCCGGCGGCTCGCGGCCCCCGGATCCGTCCGCCCGCGCCCCGGGGATTATTAATCGCGGGGCCTCTTTCGGCCCCGCGGGCGCCGCCGGCGCCTTGCCAAGCCCCGATGATTTGTTTATGCTAATCCGCCCGGGCGGACGATCGGCCCCGTTATTTATCACGTTTCCTTGTATCGGCCCGGGCTAATTAAATCGGGCTGCTGCCCGGTTGACGCGCTGTTTGCACGGGCGGCCCGCGGCCCACCTGCCCGCCGGCACAAGACAGCCCCGGCCCCCGTACAAATTGCCCGAGGCCTAATGCGCCCGTGTTTCCCTCTGTCGCCCGGGGCCGGCCCAGGCCCTCCCCCCCACCCCGGCATTTTTCATCCTCGTCCGCGAGATGTTGGGAATCGGCCCGACAAGCGGCGGCCCGCTAAGTAATATTAATGGTGCCCGGGCGCCGGCGGCCCGCGCGCCTATCAATGCGCGCCGACTGGGAGCGACTGCGCTAATGTCCGCTTCCTACCTTCCAAATTACCCAGTCACTCCGGCATAATTCACGCCCTCGTTGTCGCCTGGCTGCCTCTGCCGCGGGAGCCTTGCCCCGATCTCCCGGGGGCCCCGCGCAGCCCGCGCAGCCCGCGCCTCCGCCAAATGTTGAGCGATCGTTTTTGCCCGGCCCCACGCGCGCTTTGCCAATTATTCGGATTTCCCGGTGCCTCGCTTCTTGCGCGACTAGACCGCGTCTGGCCGCGTTATTGTGTGAAATATATGCAATGCCCAGTGTTGATGCCTACGTCTGCGCGGTTTATAAGCGCCCTCTATAACGCGGCCCCTAATTAATGGCTGTCAGGGAGACGTTTCCTTATTCCTCGCGGCGCGGGGATATATAAATAAATAAATTATTGAACATTAGCATTTTTATCGACGTGTATAAATTGCTTTATAATTTCAGGAGCGCGCCCCGGCTCGATTAATAAGTATAAAGTCGATAGAGAACAAAAGGCGAGATGCTAACAAATCCAGGGGCGCCAGGGGCCCTGGGCTCCGGGGGGGAGGGGGGGGGGAAGATAAATATAGGAGGAAGAGGGCGCCCGATGGGGAAATACAGCGAAAGCGGCGTTTACAGAGATAAATAGAAAAAGAGGAGCGCCGGCAGAGTCGCGCGCGAGTCCTGTCGTGAGGCTCCTTCGCACCGGCTATGTGTGTATACATACATAGCTATATAGCATCTGATAGCGGGCGGGGGTCGGCTCCTTGGCCCCTCCTCGCTCCCCCGCCGCCGCCGACGCCACCCCCGCGCCACTCGAGACGTCATTAATTACGCTGGCGGTAATGACGTTTTATCGGGAAAGACATCTGCCGCGCTGGAAAATAATATTCATAAAAGGCCGGGAGCGCCTTCGGTGCGCGCGAGCGCGAGCGTCGCAGTTTGGTCCGCCCCCCCCCGTCCACCCGCCCGCCTCTAATCGCGCGACTTGCCGCGCGTCAAAGACGAGACGGAGGACCTCGAGCCGCCATAATTGTGTAATTATAATGTAAATCCGGGGGCCCGCGTATTTTCAAGCGTATTTTCTTAGCATTAAACGAATAACCTATCATCGGCTCGTTAAACAATGCGCGTCGGCCGAAGCGTTAAATTGGAAAACGTACTGCCTATATGTATATTATATACCAAGTGCGCAAAAAAAAAAGGACGCGGCAGGCTTAATCGGTGAATCGCCCTTTTAAGATTCGAATCTGGATTCGAATGTCTCCTCGCGCCGGGGCCGGAGAGCCTCGCTCGATCCGTAAGATGTTAATTACGAAATTTGAATTTATATTGCGTTTTATGTCATTGTCATCGGTCCTCTCGCCGCCCGATTAATAAACCATAAGAGTATGCAAGTCTGCAGGCGCTCGGGCCAATACTCATTATCTTATTATTTGCTTTATGTCCTTTTGAAAAGGAAAGGAAAAAAAAAGAAGCGGCTCCCTTTTGCGCTCGATTTAAGCCAGGGCAACTCAAGCATGATGAATTTAATTGGGATTCGCTCAGCTGTTATCCCCTTGACAACGCTACTTGTTGCGGCCAACAGTTGCAATTATTATTCCCGCGGCAAAGAGCCCCGCACACGAGCCAAGTGCATAAGGCGCCGCCGATAAGGAAGCCGCGCTAAAGGGCTCGGCAGTCGAGAGGCGGCCGGCACTTGACTCGCGCGGGACTCACTCCGAGATTCTCCTTTTCAACGGGAGACGGAGCCGTCGATTGCCCTCTCCAGCCGCTCCCTTTTTCTTATCCCGGCCGATGATTCAACCGTCGGCTGATTGTCCGGCTATATGGGATTGTGCCCCCGTCGGCCGATTCCGCCGGCCGATACGTACCAGTCGGCCGCGAATATAGGCCGGCCCCTGATCGATACGTAATCCGGGCCGCTCGTCAGCTGCGTTTCTCCGTCTGGCTCTTGGGCTGCGTCTACGCGGGATTCGTTGGCCGTGTTTTCCTTAACGGCCGCGCCTCGGGTATAGACTCGGTTTTGGCGCTCGGCTCGGCGAGCGAGTCTTCGCCTAGGCTTGGCTATTTATCGCGCACGCGGTAATCAATGTCGATTGTACAATTTTATTCCTCCAGCGAATGCGCACTTGTAGATAAAACGCTTCATATATTTCTTTCTTGCTCGTAAAAGTATTTTTATTCTTTTGCAAAATATAAACAGCGTTATTTCTTCGCCAGTAATGCAGTGTCCTTTGCGCATAGTTTCTTTTTATTTCCATGTTTGTTTTTGCTAGACCTGGACTATCTCTACAAAGAATTATCTCCTATCGTGCGTATATGATTCTAGGAAGCCTTGTGCGCTTACGTTGTTTATTTTATTACCAACTAATTACGTAAAATAAGCTTCTATTCGATATATTGCCGTTTAAAACTTTTTAACTAGAATCAGTGAATCATCCCCGAGTCATTCTTTCTCAATTTTTCATTACCGCTAAACTATTGTACATTTGAGATAAATGGAATAGAAGGTATTATTCGGGTTAAAATTGTATTAGCACAACATTGTATACATTGGGAACGTCTGTTCATCGACCAATTGCCTATAGGTTGCGCAGATTACATACATTGCCTCTAGAAAATTACTATTGCTGCCGAGGACGTTTGCAGTGTGTGATTTTTGCGGCTACAGTGATTCGGACGCTCTTTGGTACAATGCATTTAGCCCGCGTAACGCCTCAAATGACACGAGTTTCGGAAGCTGTTATTAAACTTTCGGACTAATATTTGTAAGGCCATTTTCGAATTACATGTCATTTTCTACTGCTCGCGCCCTTCCTTTACTTCTCTCTTCGGCCCCTTCATTGTTACTTCTCGACTCCCGGGACGAGTCATTAGGGCCGACCTGCGTATTATCGCGCAATATTTGAGCGGACAAGTGTTATTTCTCGCAATGAAACGAATTACACTGATCAGTATTTTTAATACGAGGTCGTAAGTACCGAAGATAATAAGGATACGACTTAATCAGTGACATTGGGCCTCAACGCGTTCGGCTTTGCCAACTCTTTGAGAGCCCCTTTGGGATGCTTCCTTCGCGGCATGAGCCACGGCGTATATGCAGCCGCGCGCACATATATACATATAGGCAGAGCTGTCGATCTGAAATCACAATCTCCCCGCGGCTAATTACCCTCCGAAGGCTTCTCCGTTTAATGATCATTGCAAGCTGCGGGCGCGCCGGCGCATTACAAATAAATCGTGAAAAGCTGTTGCGCTTGCACAGAGGCGCGGGCCTATATAGGCGCGCGAGAATCGCAAAAGAGAAAAAGGGACGGGCGAGATCCAGAAACGGAAAGGGAATAATGGACAGGGCGAGGGACGGGCGGCGCATAAGACGGAACGGGAGCGCGGCCGCTTGTTTTACGATTCGCGAGATTTACCGTTGATGTAACAAGCGCGTTAACGCGCTCGGGCGCCGCTCAGTGTGTGTACGCCGGCGCCTCGGCCCTCCTTTTTATATCGCTTTTCATTAGCCGTGAAGCTTAATCCGGCCGAGCCGACGAGGCCCCGCGATGTGCGCTCTCGGAAGTCGCGGCCGAGATTAAGAGCTCAGCCGCCGCGGCGGGTGGCGGCCCAGTCCCGCCCGGGTCCGCCCGGGGCGAAAGAGGGCGCTGCGGCCGGGCCCGGAGATTTATGTACGCTCGGCTTGTCGAATAAACATTATCGGCCGCCGGTAAAATTCGTCTGCCGGCCGGTCTCGTCGACGCCGAACGGCTCGCTTTCTTTTTTTTTCATACGCAGTCGAGGCGAATATAATTGCCGGCGTTTAGGCGGCCCGATTATCCGGCGATTTAGGGTCCCGTTAGATGCGTCGGGCCCGACCGGGGGGAGAGTAGGGCCCCCACCCGCCTTTCGATCTCGTCCGGCCGCCGGGTAATAATCGGTTCCGGGAAACTCGTCGGCTGCAGTGTCGCGAGGTGCGGTTCCGCCCGCCGGCCGGGCAAATATATAATCGTCGGTTAACCGGTCGGCCCGCGGGGCTTTTCGGTCGGCGGTCGATCGGCCCGCGAGGCCGACACTGACATTTTCAATTATTACTCGGCCCGTTGCGCCTTTGTTTTTCACGGACCTCCGCGGTTTCACGTAAGCCCGCCCCGGATAATTAATGTGGCAACAAAGCTCCCGAGCGCGGGCTCGATTTTTAATTGCTTTTGCCTTTAATTATGAAATTAATGCGGGAGATTTTTACAGCGGCGCGTATATATAGGCGTGTAGCGCGTCAGTCAAGCGGCGCTCCGCGGTGATATACGCGCGGCGAGAGCCGTTTATTGCCGCCGGGGGACGATTTTTATCCAATCGTTTGGATTTTCTTTTTATTCCCAAGGAGGACGACGCGCGGAGGACGCACGTGTGCGCCTCGGCGCGTCAATTACCGCCGGGCTAAGGATCCTTTTTACCACGGGGAGACAATCAGTCGGGCCGTAACGAACGGCAGATTTCTCACGTTCGAACTTGGCTTCCTCGAGGGGGGGGACGCGGGCAATATTTTCCCAATAGATTGAAAAAGAAAATTATTCATAGGTTTCAATTTAATATTTATGCGCGGCGCTTTTTTTTCTTTCCAACCGCGCCTCGACGGCGTATTTTTCATAATTCGAGGAGATATATTATTTATGATGAATTATGCGCCACCGGTGGCCAAGCCGGCCAGCCGGGCCGATTCACGAGGAAACGAGCCTTCCATTATGGACGAGTGATTCCGCGGCAGTATACACGTATACGTACATGTATATCGCGCGGTGGTTCTTGCTGCCGGGGCGAGAATCGGACCCCGAGTCCGGCGACGAGCGACGGCTGCGTCTTCCACGTATTATACTCGCATAGGGATTACTGGGCGATTAAAATTGTGCGCGGGTGCGCCGATATCCTCAGGGCCCAGAGGTGCGTCCGCGGCCCGGAGTATATAAATAAATCATCGGGGCGGCGGGCGTCGCTTGGCCCGACGAGAAAGACACATTATAAACACTTCTAAAAATAGCTCGGGCGAGTATAACGAGGCGCGAGTGGGCGTATGCTCGCGGGCAAATTGCGCGCCGGGCATTACTATATTTGCCGCGTTATTGGGGCGCGTCGAGGGATAACGAGGGGCGGGGGGAGGACGTCCTCGGCGCGCGCGCCGACTGACGGACCCGCGATGATTAATTAAAAACATGATTAGTCGATCGCTCGGCGCCCGGACATCTCCCTCTCGTTATATCCAGGCCCTCGGGGGTGTCCGGCTCTCGGCCGACGCCTTATTAACGTCTGCTCCCCGGTTTATATTCGTGTCGTCGTCGGCTGTTTTCCTTGCATCCCCGGCGCAGCCTCGCAGTCGCCTATTGACAGGCGCTCGGGCAACTCCTCGAGGCCGGCCTCCAATTTCAATTACCCATTGCCGCGGCCCTTTGCCGAGTATCCTTTTTCGCCCGAGCGGCCCCCGTCGGCCTCCGCAAAGTATAAATAAAGGCGAACAATAGCCCGCGCATAAGGAGCGCCCGAGAGTTTACGGCCGCCGCGCTCCTCCGCGGGATTTATGGGTCAAATCGGTTGCCACGCACTCGCCAGAAGGAAAAGAAGGCTAGCTTGGACGTTACTCGACGGCCGACGGGGGCAAAGCCCGCGGGAAAGGGGCTGAAAAAAGTCGGAGAGGCGCTATCGATCGGCTCCTGTGTCTCGGCCGACTCCGCGGCGTCGTTGTCCCTCTCCGGGCCGCTACTTGCCTTTAGCATAATGCGCGCGGACGCAACTTAGTCCTCGATGAATATTGATCGGGAATTATGAGCCCCGGAGTCGGCCGCGTCTTCGGCCCTCGCGCCCGACATACCTTCCTACATCTCTGGCCCCGGTTTAACGCTCCGCTGGACAATCGAGATCCCGGGCGATTAACCCTTTTTTACGCTCGGCTACGCGGCCCGCGCCAAGCCTGAAATGTACGTCTGCCCGGGGGCGGCTCTTGAGACAAATGCCACTTGACCGGTGCCGCTCGCGCTAGGGCCGCCCCGGCGCGTCGCATCCCGCGCGCTTCCGGCGCGTGCCGCGTTCATTACGGCCGCGCATACAACGTTTGCGGCGGACTCGCAACAAAAAAAACGCGCGATGAACGAGGCCCGCGCGGCACGTGCCCAGGGGAGGCGGCCGCGATTCATACGGGGATGTGTTCAAGGAGCGGGGCCCCGCTGATAACGCCGACTCTGTAAAAAAAAGGTAGAATGCACACGCGTGCCTTGCGCCCGGGCCGTAGGTCACCTCCCGCGGGTTTCCCGGCGCGGAAGGTCACCGCGCGGCCGCCTCTAATAATTGAAGAGAGGACTCGGCGCGCGTGTGTGCGTATATATATCGGCGCGGGAGCGCGCAGTCATCCTTCCGGCGCGCGTCCGTCCGCCGTATCTCTGGCACTTTGGCTAATGAACTAATATTTGCGCGGGCCGCGTGTACACTGCGGCTGCCCTTTTCGCGGCGCGCGTCCCCCCCTCCTTTTTCCGCTCCTTGCGCCGGCTCCCGCCCGAGGCCGAGCGGACCGCGTGTTTTATTCAGCCGGCTGGCCCTGACCCCCAGGCCCGACCCCCGCGGCGCCATCTCCAATTCCCGCTTATCTATATCGATTATTAGCCCGAGGCCGGCCGGTACACATACACACAGAGGCCCCGGGCGAATGGGGCTTTCCCCAAAGTCGCGCGTTAATCACGCGCCGGCCGATGATGATCGCCCTGTATATAGGACTCGGGGCGGATTCGCGGGGAGTCTCGCGTGTCCCCGGGGCATAAATACGAAAGCCCAAGAGTCGAAGGCGGGACCGGCGCGCGGCCCCATATCCATATACATCTATGGATACACGTGTATATATCTATACAGATATGTGTGTATATATATATATATACGCGCTTGTACCGCGCCGAGGTGCGATGCGCCGGGGGGGAGCGCCATTTAATAACAGTATATCTTGCCCGGCCCCGGCGCATGGCGGCGGCGGCGGCGGCGGCGGCGGCTCGTCTGCCCCTCGGCCCTGCACTGAGGGAAACGCCAAGAGGAATGGAGCAATTTCGGCCCGACTTGCCGCTTTCCCTCTTGGCTTTCGCGCCCCGGCAATCGCATACCGGCCCCGGCGATATGGAGCCCGATCCTAATTAACACTCGTGTAAATCACTAATTGACACGCGATGGATTATTAATTTTTGGCCCTCGCGCGCTTTCCGATCTCTAATCGGTCCGGCCGTGAGACGTTGCGCCGGGATAATCTATCGCGCGGATTAATCCTTGGCGCTATCGCTGTATACCGGCGAGCCCGGGAATTCAGTGAATGTGCCGCGTGCGGGGCATTCATCACGCGTTATATAGTACGGCATTAGTCGCGCGGGAATCCTCGGCAAATCAAATAAATGAACTTTTAATTAGCTCTTGATGTATGAACTGTGCTTCCGTCGGAATATATACGCGCTTTTTCTTCTTCTTACAAATTCAGTCGCCACGGTTAAACATTGTAAAGTGAGTTTGAGCCACTGGTAGAATGATTATCATATATGAAGTCAAGACTACAAGCATTACACGCGCTTATTATCATAATTACTTTTGTATCTATATTCTACGCAGTAATGCGAGAGATCATTAATTATACACTAGTGCATTAATTAATTATTATAATTATCTTACGCGTTACCGTAATGCACACCTCCGGTTGCGATAGTCTTGAAGAATCCCGACAATCTCCAAGCCTGGTGCAACACCGACCTATCAGCGAGATTGAAAAGCGAAGATTTTTCGGCGCGTGAATCTCACGTACTTGCCCGGACTATTAGACTCGAGGAGAAGTCGGGATCGGAGGCATAGGGAATCGATTCGTTTGGCCGAGTGTCAGGGCCGTCTGTGACACTTGTCGGGTGCGAGTGACACTGGCGCGGGCCAGTGTGGCGAAGGCGCCCGGGGGTGGGGGGGGCAAAAAAAAAAGCCGCGTCCCCGTTGACAAACGATGGTAAGTGCGGGGCGAAAAACCGAGGAGGCCGAGTGAAAAGTGTGCGGGCGGGGTGGGTCACTCTCGACAAGAGTAATCGCCTCCCAATTGAAATGGGCCGCGCGATCCATCATATCCGCGGTGGGCGCGACAGGGCCGGCGGAATCCGCGGAGGCGGCGCGCGGGAAAAATTTGAATATCTGAATATAAGAAAATGGGCGGCGTCAGTTGCAGCGGGCCGCCGGGGGCCCGCCGTAAATCGCGCCGGGGTATAGGCCGACCGCCGCTCGGCAGCCGCGGAGGGGGCCGCGGCCTTTTTTCCCTTTTTTTTTTTTCCGGCCGACGGAGACGCGCCCGATCTACAATTCTAAAGCCCCGGGCGGGCGTAAAACACTCGAAGAAAGGCTTCGGCTGCACTTTTCGAGTGGCTGGCTCCCGCTGAAATATGTAAAACCGTGTAACCTCTTCAATTTACATAGCGGGGCGCGCGCGTGTGTATACGCGCTCGGCGGCTAATGAAAAGTGGCGGCCGGGGATGGTCGGGCCGGGCCGCCGTGAGGGGGGGGGGGGCGGCAAGAGCGCGGGCGTCGGGAGGGGGGCGCGTGGCATTAATCGTCGGCCGCGCCCGATGCTCGCTGATGAAATAAGCGAATTAAACGTCCCGCTGGCCATCTCTCCCTCTTTCTTTTTTTTTCTCCTCTTCGGCCTCTGGCTTCCTCCTTGCATTACAGGTAATTAGACGGCTCTCGGTACAATGGCCGCTCGCGAGTCTTCGTCCGGCGAGGACTGCGTCGGTCCACCTCGCGGCGGGGCGATAGGCTTCCTCGGCGGCTGGCGGGGCCGCGCAGCGCTCGATTGGGATTTATTTCCTATTGCCGGGCCGAGTGCTAAATTGTGATTTACGCGGGCTGAGGCGCGTGCAGCAGGTTCCGCGTGCGTTAACATAATTTACAGCTTGTAAGTTTCTCAATCGTTTACAGTTGGAAAATTAAAAGCTACTAGTTTGATTAACAAACTGGTTCGCCGGCAAAAACCGGGGCCGTCGCGCGCCCGCTCGCCCCTTGGGCTTTGCTTTTTGCAATATTCAGCAGAATGGAATAATTAAATATATAAGCCGGGCAATAAAGGCGGCGGCGGCCGGGGACGAAAAACACCGTCGGCTCGAAAGAGCGTCGATATATACGCATTAACGAGCGCGGCGACGCCGGCGGCGCGGGGAGGGGCCGAGGACGGCTATCGCGCGGGGGACAGCGCGCGCAGATCGGGCATCGCGATAACAAAGTATAAAAAAAGAAAAAGCACTTGGCGCACTATCGGCGTTGGAAAGGGTGTCGGGGAGGGAGATAGATCCGGCGGGGCCCGGGTCCGCAGGTGCAATAACCTTAGCCGGGCGCTGCGGTGGCGCGCCTCGTCGCTCTCCCGCGCGCCTTCTATTTTTTTCGTGACACGCGAGGGCGCCTGGCGAGGCCGCCCGGCCGACGGGGGAGCCCCCGAGCCGGCGAGACTCGCCGCTGAACAAACAAGCGCCGATAAAAGTATCCCGCCTAGTACATACATCTGGAAGCGGGGACCATCAGTCATGGCACATCTGCAGACCTCGCTCTTTTCCTACGCGGCGCCCCCCCCACTTCACGCGCGCATCCCCACCGCCGTCGTCGGCTCCCCCCTCGCGCGAACCCCCTTCTCCCCGCGCATATACGCGCGTCTTTGACTTCCTCTCCCCGGCGCCCTCCAAACTTTCAAATTCAAAAAAAAAAAAAAAATCCCGTGACTGCCCCGATTTTCCCCGCCGGCTCGGCAGCGGCTTCATCCTTGCGTGTGATTCCTCATTGTCGCGGGAAGCGACGGGATTGCGTCGTCGATAGGGCATGAGCCACGAGGAGCGACTCGTGTATATCTGCACCTTAATCGAGTTTTTCTCCATATCGAAGGGGGGCAGAGGGCCGTTTCCGTCCTCGGCTCGTCACCGCCGCTTTTCCCAAGCGTCGCCCCGGCGCTCCTTCCTTTATCAGGCACGCGTGCCGCGCGGGGGGTGCGAGTGCGCGTCGGCTGTTACTCGGGGAGCGAGTATGCCAAGCCGGGGAAACCATTTGTCATCGGCGCCGCGTAAATTTGCCCCCGCGCGAGCTCGCGCATAATCTCTCCACTTGCCTCCCACGTGACTTTCCGCGATTTTTTTTTTCGCCCCGGGAACGAATCTCGCGGTGGCTCTCCCTCGCGGAGACGCTCGCGAGGCTCACTCGACTCTCTGCGGGCTTTCGTTTTTTTTTTCCGCCCCAAATTGTAACAAGACAATGCGCTTAACAAGTATAATTCCATACTTACAATGTTAATTGCATAAGCTCATTTTCGGCTTACCCTAACAACTTGATGTAATAGTACAAAATTTAGTTTAAAGCCGTTTCAAAGTTTTCACCAAACAAATGTCCTCCTTTGTCGTAGCAAATGAGAGCCGTCCATCGGTAAGTTAAAATAAGTCGGATATTCTGCAGAGGATGTAATAAAAGAACGTTTATTTCTTGTGTGTTTCAGGTGAGTTACCAGCAGGGCACGCTTACAGGCCTACAGGTGTCGGCTCGTGAGTTTATAGAGTGAGAAACGTAGGACTGCGATCCTACGCGGCCGATTCGTACGTACAAAATAATCCTGCAGCCTCTTTATTGCGAGAATTTGGGAAAGCGGCGGCAGGTCCCGGGCGCCGGGGCACGAGATTAGCATTAGAGGACGCGCGGGCGGGGCCTCGGCGCTCGGACAATAACAAGCGGCTCGCACCTGGACGAGTCGTAAACAACAAAAGCTCCGTGCGGGCCCCGCGGGCAATAAAGGAGGGGTAAAAAAAGCGAGAAAAATGGAGGGGAAATTGAAAATAGGGGGTGGGGGTGGCCGGGGCGTGCGCCCGCGGCCCAAGCAGGTGCTTTATGCCGCCGCGACCGTGGGCTTTACGAGGATTTTATTGGCGGCCCCCGCTGTTCAGCGGTCGTATTTAACGTTTTATCCGGAGGGCCGGCGGCCCAGGGCGAGGCCGCGGCCCCGCGCAAAGGAGCCCCGCGAAAATTGGCCCCGGCCAGTTGGCGCGCCGGCCCCTTTAATGAGCCCGGGCTTTAACGAATACATCGGCCCTAGGGGGCGCGGGGGTCAACCTTTTTTTCCCCGCGGCTTGATTTACAAAGTGCGCCTCGTAAAGTGGGCTTTATCCGTCTGGCTTGGGCGCGCGTATCGGCGGCGGGCCCCACCGGCTCAATAAACCCCCTGAAATAAGGCGGCCAGTCAATAAGTCGGCCGGTTAACCATTGGTCAAGGGCCCGCCGGGAGATTGGCCGACGGGCCCTCCCCTCGCGAGTAAATAACGCGAATAAACGCGAAGACTAAGTCGCTAAAAACCTATAAACTCGACAAAATCCCCCGGCGAGGCGGCGGCGGCGGCGGCGGCGGGCTCCGGATTTTATTTTAACGGCCCGAGAGAGCGAGAGCTATAGAGGCGGGGGGCCCCGGAGCGAGAGGGTTACACGCTACCGTCCGCGTCGTTTTCATAAAAGTCGTCTGGCACATTTGTTTGGCGATGTTACTGCCCGGCGGGTAGCCGGGGGCCGGGCGCCCTCGAAAATTATTTTATTAGCGCCGCCAAAAGCCCTGGGCCATCGGCGGCCCTCTTCCGGGCGCGAGCCGCAGACGGCAAGACGACGGCCCAAGACGGGCTGGGGGCAAGACGGGGCCCCGGAGTTATGAATATTTAATTGCTCGGCCGGCCCGTTCCTCCTTTCCTTTTTTTCAGTTCAACCCCCTCCCCGCCCGCCGGCATTAGGGGGCGTTTCTTTTACGGGCCTGCGCGGCGGCTCCTCGTTTTGCGCGCGCGCGCGCGCACGGCACACACCGGCCCAATTAGTTGTAGGCCTTGTTAATTGCCCGGAGTTTTTGCCGGCTTTTCGGGAGCGCGCCGACGCGAAGATTACGGGCCCCGGGCCCCGCTGTCCTTGCCCGGCTTCAATTAATTATTCCGAGGACCGGGACGCCCGGCCCCCGGCGCGCTTATTCAATAACGGCGCACCTGTTGTCGGCCGTCCCGGGCCCGGCCGACCGCCCGATACGTACCCCCGACGTATATATATATATATATATACGTATGTCTGTATACCCCCGCCCCGGCTGGGCGCGCCCCGGGGATATCGGCCCGCGCTCCTCGCGACAGCGCGACCGAATAAACTTTCAAATCGGCCTCGTTCGCGAAACAATAACGGCTGGTGCCCGGGGCTCCGCCGACCCCCCGGTCTTCTATATACGTCTATACACCCCCCCGTTTGCTCGGAGGAGGCCGTCCCAGCTGCCGCCGTCGCCGCGCGCGCCTAAATTATAATGCGAGGTGATAGGGCCGCCGCGGAAGCGTTGACAAATGACGGAGCCGAGTTTTATTATTTTAGATGTCGGGCGGCGCCGATGTGCTTTACATAATTCGTGCGGTGCGCCGCTCCCTGGGCCGCGCCGATCTCTTGCCCTCCTTGACAAATGGATCGGCCTTTTATTGGCCCGCGCCTTCCTTTTTTTTTTTTTGCTTCGCGCGCCCCGCTGGAGGCGGGCGGGCCCGAGAGCCACACTAAATAAAGATAAGCCGCGCGCGAGCGGGGGCGAAAGGCGGGTAACGCGGGGGCCGACTCCTCGGCTTCCCCGAGATTTATGCGCGCCGCATTCGGAATATCCGCGCCCGCGCCCGCCTGCCTTATGACTTTTCCAATACGCGCGAACGCCCGAGCGAGGCCTCGCGCGGCCTACTCCCGTCCACTTGCCCGCAACTTTACCGCCTCTCGCCCGCGTGGAATGTTCCACTTCTTCGCTTGCCTTCCTCCGACTTTGTTGCTGTGATTTTTGGTCAAGCGAGCGGCTCCTGCGGGCTGTTCGAACGTTTATTCGCAAGCTTGGACGGATATCGAATTTCTTAGGGTTTTTCCTACCAATTTAATGAAAAAAAAAACAAGCGTAGGGAAATTAATCGGTGAAGTTGCTGCTCGACTTTTCAGTTGATAGTCCTTGTTTCTTGGTTGTTAGAACAAACACCGTCCACGTTGAAAAGAGCGTTAAATAACTTTAGCCCAACAAGAGATTTCCTTGGACACGCGAATGTGGATCTAGTGTTGACAGATCCGGAGAGGGTCGTGTCGGGACACCTGCAGGGGAGACCGGCGCTAGCCGCGCACTCGACTTATCTCATCTCTCGGCCCCGCATCTCGCCTTGCACTTTTGGCCGACTCCTCGAGCCACCGAGGGCTCGGCCGAGCGGCCCCCAACTAACCTCCCCCCGGCTGAAAAGACTCGAGCGTGTCGATCGTGTCCGGTAAGCGTGCCGATTGCCTGCATAATGAAGAAAACCGTGGACAAAAAAAAACGGCCCTAACGAGCCTCGCTCTCTGGCGAATGTCTCTCTCGAGCGGCTCTTTCATCCGCCCGCGGACAAAGGCCCGGGGCCCCCGGCTCGCCAAATATTTCATTTGCCCGGGCGCGCTCCACTTTGACTCAGGTGCGCATTGCGCGTCTCGCGCGGGCATTCCATCTTGGTGGGCCGATTCGCCGGGGCCCGGCCTGCAACGGCCGATTGAGCCGGCGACGTCGCAGCTGCGGGAATTCGCTAATTAAATATTTGAAATATTCAAATGGCCGGCCGCGTACCGCGGCAGTTTTATAATCCCGGTGGCTCGTGTGTCGTTTGACCCGGGGCGCGCGCGCGCGCGCTTCTCCATGCCCGAGGCCGCACATCCCCCCCGGGGACAATTTATTATTATTGCTCTTTCTTCTTGGGCGGAATTGCCAAGTGCGATTATGGAGCCGCGGGTCGACGACTTTCGGGGGCGGCCCCGGCAGTCGAATGCGACCGGGGCCCAGTGCGCATGTGTAACGAGGAGCTCGTTATACAGTTACATCGATGATTATTGATGTACAGGCTCCCCTCGGCGGGGGCGGCGGCCGGGCGGACCTTGGCGGACCGGAGCTCCCGAAAGCTCGGCATTACTCACGCCCGCCCGGGGTTTAATGAACAATAAACAAAACACCTCCCGCGGCGAAAGCCGGAAGTCGGAAATCCGCGCCCTCCCGAGTTTTACTCCCCCGCTCCGGGCCCCCGCTTATCTCGCTTACTCGCGCTACCAGCCCCCCGGGCTCGTAAGTATACAGCGGCGGGGGCAAATCTGATTACAGATGGAACACACCGAGTAGGCGCGCGCGCGTACGCGTGCACGTATATATAGAGGGGCGCGCGGGCCTGTGTCGGCGCAGCGGGACGCGAAGGAGCCGCGGCGCCTCGTCTCCCGGTGGCGCATCGACAGTCAATAGACCGGCTCCGGGCGCCCGTCAGGTAATTTTCGGGCGGCTGGGGCGCCATGTGTGCACAGCCACGGGATCCTCTGCGTGTGGGTTTAATGGGGAATCGATACATCCATCTCCTTCCTCCCGGCGGCGGGCCGCGCTGAAATTTTCAACGAGCCCCAAGACAAAGGGACCGCGTGGCACTCGAGCGCGGGCAGCTGCCCATATATACACGCGTCTATATGCACGTACAACCGGGCAGCGCGACCTCGTGTGCGCGCCGGGGCACATAGCCGGCTAATCGCCCCTCGATGCGCGCCCGTCTCGAAATATTAAATTCGCCGGAGAATCCGAGAAGTTTCCAAGCGCGATGATGTAGTACTGGGCAAGAGTCGGGGGGCCAGCGGCTCAACCCCCCACCCCACCGGCCTCCTCTGCGCCCCGGGGGCGGCAATCTTTTATTATTAGCGCGGGCTTATTGGCCCAGACAATGAAAGGAAAGGAACGGAATATGATACTGCGGCCGAGGCGAGCGCCGGCGGAAAAGCTATTGTCGGCCTCTTTGAATTTTAAAGTCGGCGATCGATAGCTGCCGGCGCGGCCCCGGGGGTCGCGCGAGATGCGCCTTCGGCCATACATTTCTCCTCCTTATCCGTCTCTTAAAATACCGCGCCTCCTCCTCCCCCCCCTCCCCCCGCGCTCTCTTATACCCGCTTTCATTTGCCATTTTCCGACCCCCCCCCGCCCCGCTGCCATACTTTGCCTTTTTATATCCGCTCCTTCTTGCTCCCGCGCGTGCTACCGCTCGCCCCACCCCCACGACTCCGTGGCTTTTTTTTCTTCTTTCCCTTCCGGCTCTCTCTCCTTCGGCCCGCCCGCCAAAGTCTGTTATAGGGAAACGCGGACGGGGACTTGTTCGCTTTTCTTCTGCCCCGCCCTTCACTTTTCTTATTGTTAACCTTTTTAGATTTTACGGGCCGGTTTGCTCATCTTGTCTTATCTTGCTCTACAAAAGGATACTTTTTCATTTGTGCCCCCGTTAAAGTCTTCAAAATTATTCGACCCATCTTTGTTACGGAATTTTGATGAGTGTATTATTGTATTAATGGGCGAAAGCGATATTTGCCTTTACCGCCATTTCATTATTCCTCAAATAATCAATGTTTGTACTTTCGCTTTCGAATAATAGTTAATCGAGTTAATTTTTTTTATTAACATGCAGATATGCCGAACAAGTTTTGTAATATTCAAGTGTAAATTTTCCGTTTACTGATGCGTAAAGCTGAAATCTATTTAATTCTTCCAATATATTCACCCGTGGCTTTATTCGATGTTCAATGAGTTGAAAATTGAAATGGCTGAGGCAAGTTTAAGATGCGACTACCTGTACCGTGAATGATCGCGTAGACTTTACTTTGTATTCAAAAATCATATTGCCCCCTAGCGATAGCGCACTGAAGTAGCTATTTTTTAGCACCATCTGCCGCATATACGCTGCTTTTATTCCTCCCCTTTTCTACTCGCCCCGTCGCTCCCTAGGCTGTTAAGTGACCTACGCACGGAGCGATCATTTAATACTTTGATTCCGAAATCCAAAGTGCTTTCATGAATTCGTGGCAATTTATCATTTATTATCAACAAAATATCCTTCGAGTGCAATAATCGAAAATGTAAATCTCGAAATCAGGGGTAGAAGCATTTGCGTATCAATCGGTAGCCTATTACAAACGTGTCGACATAACGCGATCCTGGATAAATCTGCTAATAAGGGTTAATTGTAGCTACTTGGGATTGGGCTCGGCCAACACTCCAGCCGAGAAAAGTGATTAATTTTTCGTCAGGCTAAGCATAATTGAATAAAACATAGGTAAAAGCACTTTGGCAGCGGAGTAATCTATTTCAATTTTGGATTATACCGAGAGATCGGTGTACACCGAACTCGGCCGGGTGAACAATGCGCGCGGGGCCTTTGAATGAAATCCCCCGGCGGCTGCGGTGGCGGCTTAGCGGAGGTGAGCGCGCGAGGTCCGCCCGCGGCCGAGGCCGATCAATTACTGGGAAAACAGAACCGGAAAAGTAATAGGCGGTAAGAGCGGAGGGCCGCGCTTCTAAAAGCCCTATCGGCCCCTTTAAAACTTTTATCACACACACAGACACGAAAACACGGGCCGGGCGCGTATTAATTTCGGCGGGCTTCATAAAAGGGCGCAGGTAAGGACGCGCGTGGCGGGCGGCCCTCGAGTGCCCGGCCGGGTTTTTCGAGCGTTAAACCCGGGGTTATATTATGCTCCGCGGAAACGTTCATTTGATTGGGGAGGCCGGGGAGGGATTAGCGGGGCGGACACGCGCGGGCCCTTCGATTCTAAAAGTTATCGTCGCGCGCCGGCCTCCCGCCCTCGGCCAGATTATCCATGTAAGGGAGATAAAGAGCGGAGCAATTGAATCGGGCCGGCCGTTGCGGGGTCTTTTTATTGCCCTCGCACTCGCCGGCGGCGCGCATACCTTGCCGGCGGTCAAGCCCCGGCGGTATAACGGGGATCTCCGCGCAGCCCCCCGGGATGGGGCGCAGGTGGGTCCAGGGGGAGGCTGCCCCGGCGCCGCGGGCCACGTCCTCGGCAAATTGTCGGCTCTAATGATAAATCGCGGCGGCCCCTCGGCAGCCCCGGCACCCGAGCGCCGAATCAAATTCCAATTTGTTATTTGTAATTCCGAGTGTCGCTTAATACACTCGCGCCCGGGGCGCGAAGGGGCCGACACCCGGCGTATTAAGTTTCGCCGCGCCCGGGTTTATTCCGGCCCTCCTCTCCTCCCTTTTTTTTTTCTGCTTTCGGGGCGGCGCTCGTTAGCCGGGCGCAGGGCCGCGCTCCAATTAGCCGCCGCCCGGCCCTCGGATCATCAGCGCGTCGATGGATCGCGCGGCTCTTAGGGAGAGGGGACGTCGTGTCAAGAAAAAAAAAAAGTACAGTCTGCGGGGACTCGCGGGAAGATGATAGGGCGTCTACGCGTATATTCCGCGCGTGGACCGTTGAGTGTGCCCCGGGAAAAATGGAGCCTCGGCACACGGCGGCTGGCTTTATCGGGTCCGCCCGCGAGAGAATAAGTTCGATCAGTCAGAGGGGCGGCAGTTACCGTTTCGGTTATGGCCCCCGGAAGCCCCGGCGAATCCTATTCTTGCGCAAAGCAGATAAGCGGCTTTTTACGCGGGCGGCCTCCGCCGCGTCTGCGCCGGGAGTCGCGCCGCGGGGGCGGTCCGCGTGATGTGTACACACACACAGACATATACAGGCGCGCCTGCGGATGCTCCGGGCGAGGCGCGATCGAGGAGGCTGCGCGGAGCCGGCCGCGGGCGTATTTTTCTCGAGGATCGGCCCCTCGGCTAATTAGCGATGCTAAACGCTCGGTCTGTTATGTATATATGTGTGTATGTATACATATATATATATATTTTCGGGCGTCACGCCGCCGGCGGCTCCTTCTCCCGGCGAGGGGGCGGCGGGAAAAAGCGGGCGGCGGCGAGACGAGAGCGCGGCCCCTTGCAGCATCTCCCGGGGGCAGCGGCTGCTGCGGAGGGGTCGGCACCCCCCCCCCCCCCGCGCAAAGGGGTAAATCGCTGCGGAATTATTTATACGGGCGCGCGTGCCATCGGCTGGCCGGGCGCGGCAGATCGATACGGCCGCCTGGCCCCGCCCGCCTCCTCGGGCTTTTCTAAGGAGACCCGGGGATGCACCACGCGAACGCAGCCTCCGTCCCAACGAACTGTTTGATCGATCGAGCGCCAACAGACCTTTGCCAAAACCTACAGGTTTGCGAGAAGAGGATCTATCAGCTACTGATTCATTCACAATACCCGCATTCGCTATACGTTTACTCACCCGTGGTTATTCTTTAAAGGGGAGATAACGCTTGTTTTTAGTTAGATTGCGCACGGGAAGACATATGCAATACATGTGCGTATATATAGATTCAATTGTTCATTCTTGGGTCTCGGAGTGGTCGACCGAGTGCGGTCGTTTCCAAACCCACCCGCTTGCGCAGGGAGATCCCAACGGCATGTGCGTTATAGAGGAAAAAAAAAATATCTTTGATAAAGGATCATAGGGGGGGCTCGCGGCGCATAAAATAAATGACCGTAAATAAGAGGCGGGGGCCGGGTCGCCCTGGGGTCGCGAGGCCCGCGAGAAGAAAAGGAGCCGGCGCCGGGGACAAAAAAAAAAAAAAAAAAGAAAGGGGGCCACGGGGCCGGGCGGAAAAGTGGAGTTTAGGCCGAGGGATCTGCGGAATTCCCGGTTGCAGGGGGGATGCGTATCGCGGGCGGGCCGCGGGCCGGCGTACACTCGGGGGGCCGGCGATAAGCCGCGGCGGTAACGACCCGAATACATCGGATAGCCCTTAATCGAATGACACGCGGCCCGCCGGCGCACTCGTGGAAAGTGATTTTTTTTTCCTTCTTTTTGGCACCCCCGCGGCTGATTTATCCGCGCCGGGGGAGCCCGCGGGGTACGTATTCCTTTTTACTTTTTCCTTCTTCCCGGCGAGCCCCAATAAACCGGGTGAATAATAGAGGCGCCCCGGCCTTGGGGCCAGCCGCCGCGGTTCTTTTATTACCGATATACGCACGCCGATGAGGCCGCAAAGACGTCGCGCGCTGGGAAAAACCGATGTTCGTGCGAGGGGGAAGCCGATCGTCCGCGCGACGATCGGCGGCGGGGGCGCGGCTGATATCGCGGGGCCGATTGTTCTTGGGGAAAAAGTATTCCCGTGTACCCCGGCGATATAAATCATCGGCGAGCTGCCGGGAGGACGGCGCGGATTGATATTTCTCCTTTGCTTCCGCGGCGGCGGGCCTAATCGGCCACACGTGCGACCGGCCGGACCGCTTATCTTCCCCGCCACGGACTGCTAGGCATATGTATATATGGTTGTTTGTCCAAGGAGGGGAGGCCCCCCCCGCGACCGGTGCCGTTAGGAAGAATTATGCGCGGGCGGAGTCGCGTGGCCGAGTGCAGCCGGCCGGCGTCGATCGGAGGCAGGCCTGATCCCCGCGGAGCCGCGACTGTAATCACGGCATATGCGCCGGGGAGCAAAAGGAAGATGCGTATCGGCAAATTTCCCGAATTGAAAAAGCCCCGTCGGCCCCCTCCCTTTACCGTCTGGGGGGAGGGAGCGAAAAAAAAGAAGGAAGCGGGCGGCGGCCAGTGACGCAGAGGCTCGCTCACCCCTCGGGCGGCGGCCCCTTATATATTGTTCTATCTGTCGGCGATCTCGGGAGGCGGCTTAGGCGCCCCGGGAGTCGAGGGGCGCCGTCGGCACCTCGCGCGCCGATGCGGCCTCTTTCCACAATTGAAAGCCCTTGGCCGCGGTCCCCGCGGCTTCTTCGGAGTCGGCCAAACCGGCGGCCCGGCCGGCCCTCTATATCTCCCCGCGCAATCGGCATTGTCTCCCAGTTAACGCCCGGGCCTCGCGCCCCCGCCCGGGGGGCAATTTAGTTCAATCAGGAGTTCTAGGCGGGGCCGGTAGGCCGGCCTAATTAAACCGGGCCGCGGCCGCTCCTCCGGCGCATAAACTCGGCTTATCTCGGGGCGCGGATCTCGCGCGGCCTGTCCCTCCGACTTAATCCCGGCGCGCCGGCCAAGTGCGCAGTCCGATCGCACAAAGGGCGCATAAACCCAAGGCGCCCCGGCGGCCCGAATTTATACTCCCGTGTCTTATATAACCGAGGCGGGCGGGTCCCGCGGCGCCGGCGCCGGCCTCCTTTGCCCCATTGTCGCCGCCGTGCAAATGAATCGGTAGGGGGGGAGGGAGCCTCGGCGGGACTCCCCGGGGCATACATACATACATACGTATATATATACATACACCTAATTAGGCGGGTTGCAGGGCCGATCTCGCGAAAATCCCAGTTGCCGGCCGAGTCGGCGAGCCTCCGGGAGCCAGGGCGCCCGGGCGAAATAATAAATGAGCCTCTTGTTCGGCCTCTCGCCGCGTGACTGATAGGCGCCGCTATCAATCGGGGAGAGGCTCGTCCGCCCGCGGCCCCACCCGCAAACGAGCCGTGATAAATGACCCGCGGACCGCGCGGAGATTAATTTACTCGCGCGCTCTCGCCGGAGCCCCGAGTCGTGACTTCCATATTTTTCGAGGGCTCCGCCGGCAGACATATTCGGCCGATCGGCCCCTTTATGTCCGCGCGGGGCTGCCGTACTTGCGCGAGAGCCGCTCCCAAAATTCATCATCGCGATCGATAATCGAGTACACCCATTGAGCCTCGATTAACCGCTCTTTTTTTTTTTTGTTTACAACGCCACAAGCGTTCGAAGACTGCGCGCGTCTCGGGGCCGCTTCCACCGGCGATCGGCTCTTCCCAAGTAATTCGGAAACTCGGGACGTCTTACTCGGCCGTCCTTATTGACGTCCGCGGAATCCGGGGAATCCACTGATTGAATACGGCCGGCCCCGTCCTCGGCCCCTCGGCTCGGCTTTCCCCGCGGGGGCGAGCTCGCCAGTTTGATAAATGCCCGGGAGCGCGCGATAGGCCGCCTCGGCGCTCCCGATGATATTTGTAAGGCGTCCCCGGGGGGATGTGCGAGGCGCGCACCCGCGCGCGCCACGAGAAATATCATTCCTATTGGGCCTAATTCGATTTGGCCGCCGGTCCATCAAACGCCCCGGATGAGATCCGAGGGCGCCGCCCGTGTTTTTCATTACTCGCGAGGCCCCATTGTTTCCGAGGGCCGCGCCGAGAGATACGTACGCGCGTACACTGAGGAGTTTTAACCGGGGCTCGCGTCGTCGCGCAGCCGATTAAATTGCTCCGATTCCCCGCGATTGCGAGTTCGGGGAGAGCGAGGGCACTCGTAGCCCCCGGTCCCAATCTGCCGATCGAGTTTTATGCACCTTTGACTCGGCTCGTGAAATTAAACGGGGGAAAGCAATCAAGGGTGCGGGGTAGGGATGTATATAGCGGTCGACTGGCTTGATCATTATTTCAGAAGCCGGCTGCCCCCGGGGAGAGGAACAACCCGAGGAAGCCTTTGCCGCGCGGAGACTTTGAGGCTTTGTAGGTGTCGAGTAATCCTTACCTTCTTTACGACGACTCATTATCATTTATGCAACTCGATGCGAGGAAAAAGCTCCCCCCACCTCCCCCCGCGCGCGCGGGCCCCGAGTAACGAGGAGACCCTGGCAAAGGGTTGCGAATTTTCCCCTTAAAACTCGGGCCAAGTAATTGTAAATAAAGAAAGCGAAGTTGATACTAGAAGTCGAGTTGCGCACTCGTTAAAGCAATTCCGGTTCAAGTAACAGACTGCGCGCAAAGAGCCCCCTGCACTTTATATCCCCGGCCTCATCGTTATATACACCCCCGCTGAATTATTACGCCCCCGGCATTGCGCGCCACTCCTAATTAAAACATTTGCCCGCCGCCGCCTCGCGGCGTTTCTTACCGCGAGGCAAGTCCGTCCGCCCGCAAAACGGCCCTGGATTATAAACACCGCCCGGGCTCCGCAACGATTATACGCGACGTTCGCGGCGACGCGAGGAGCCGAGGAAGGGGGTGGGGGCTCCTTGATCAATTCGCGGGCCGAGAGAGGGCCGCCCCCTCTAAAATCCCCCCCCGTGACAAAGGTGCGCCAGCCCCGCGGGGCCCTTTGTCCCCTGCGAAATTACAATTGTTGTCGTCATTATCGATACGCGCTATGCCGGCGATGCTTTTGACTTTCCGGGGGCTCTGCGGGGGACAGCCGCCGCTCGCCGGGGCTCCGCTTTGTCGAGCGGCCCCGCTGAATATACATATTGAAATCGCGCGGTCGGAAGATGGCGGCCCGCGGCCGCTTCCGCCGAGCCCGATTCCGCCCTGCCTTTTTTTTACAGTTGCAAAGTATTTTTTAATCAGCCCCTTTATGCGCTCCGCCCTGCCGAGCCGATTTGCCCCCTCTGTCCCAGGGTGTCTTATCTTTTTTTGCTTTTTACACACGTCCTCTGTATTTGCCCCTTGCAGGAGCTTGCTTGGTTTTCTGTATTCGAAGGCGTGGCCATTTTGATAAAGCTTGACGAATCAGATTTATAATCGCGGAAGCGGTGGAGCCGACCTCGTCAAACGGGAATATCGTTAATATCGAGTTTGATCGGAATTAGTAGCTGACCCGACGAATTCGCGTGTCGCCGATGAAAAGCTTTCATACATGCGCCAATAAACGTCTTGGCTCGTGTTAATCCACCTAGATGTATTACATACATACGTCTTACGCCGCCGAGGCTGTAAATTTAACAGAAAGGCGGTAATATTTGCACGTGGGTTGTAATGAGACAGAAAAGAAGGAGGGGGTGGGGATGGAGGGAGAGAGGGAGGAGGTGAAGGGCGTAAGAGGGCGTAATGGGGGGAATAATGGAGCTTGATTCGAGAATGATCGCGAGCACTTGAAAGCGAGTGGTAATGAAAGCACCAAGGTATTAATGGGTCCCTAGGCTTACACGCGTAGATGCGCCGCTGGCACAGGAGTCGGACTTGGCGCCAGAGGTACACGCACATACTATATATATATCTATATATATATGTATCTATATACCCTGCTCGCTCGCTACTCAGCCGCGCCCCGTCGTAATATTCGACTAATTACAAATTTAATATCCCACCTACGTACGTCCCCGGTTATTGCAGCCCCGCGACGACTAAGCGAATAAACGGGTCCCGGGCCACGGGGGCGACGGGCGCGCCCCGCGCGCCGCTCCCCTCGGGGCCCCGGCGAAAACTCGGGGTAATTGTCGCCGCGAGAGTCTATCAGCGAGAACCGCCTCGTCCGCTCGATCGAGCCCGAGGATCCGCCCGGCCCGCAGCCGAGGCACCCCCGGGGAAAGTGAGAGCGGGCCGGAAGGTCAGGAGGCGGAAATGGCCCCGGCCCGGCGGGATAAAAAAAAATGGCCCCCACCCACCCCCCTCCTTTTTTTTTATATCCCGCCGGGCTAATTGACGGGCTCGTATTATTAATTAAAATTTAATCAGGCCCAGGGGCGAGTCGCCGCGGAGTTCTTCGAGCGTCTTCGCCCCCCAAATCAAACAAGGCGGTTAATTGACGCGGCGGCCCGCGCGATATTGCCGGCCGAAATGAAATTTGTCTTGGGCAAGTGGCGCGGGGCTACGGTTTAATCTCGAGATGGCCGCGGACAGGCGCGCGGCCGGAAGCCGCGGGCCCGATCGCCCGGCTGCTCTCCCGGGGAGGAGACGAGCCTCCGATCCGAATGAAAGGGAAGCGCTTGCGTATGGAAATGTGTGCGTAGAGGCGAATCCTCGGGGCGGAGGTCGGCCTCCATTCTCTTTAACGCCCGCGTAACTTATCGCCCGTAGACACAGTATTTCTCCCGGGCTCTTTGAAAGCATTTTCTCATTAAAAAATTAAGGGGCGGCCGCCGGGCGGGAAAGAAGTTGGCCGCCCGGGGGGGCGAAAAGGCGTCGCGCCCCGGGGCCGGTAAGTGCTCTGCGGCTCCCAGATGCGCCCAATATTATGTTTAATGATATTAACTTCTTACTTAATGGGCCGCGCGGTTCGATTCGACCCGGCGCCCGGCAGCCAGCCCGAGAAAAGCCTATCCCCAGAGTGTAATTTTCGGGGCGAGAAGGAATAAGAAGAAAAAACGGAAGAAGGAAAAAAGAAAAAGGGAGGAGCGCCGGCCGCGCCCAGCGGCTCCTGTCCCTCCGGCCGACACCGAGAACCGGCCCGAGACCTTCCCCGGGTTCTCGGGGTCGCGCCGACTTTTGGTCGCGGGGGCGGTTTGTGGGGGGGCTGCGGGGGCCGGAATCGACAGGTGTATAATTAGGCCGCTCGTGTAGCGGGGCGCGCGGGGGTGTACGATTTCGAGCGGCCCCGGCCGTAGTTGTTAAGGCAAACACGCGCGGGATCCGCTGGCAGTTTACAATTGCGCATAATTCCCGAGGCAATTGCCATAATGAACTGCGAAACTTGTGCCGTAAGCATGACTATCGCCCCGGCGCCCGAGTAGGTCCCCGGATTAATCCGCGCGCGGGCGGCGCTCAATCGGTGATTAGGTACAAAAGCACCACTGGTATTATGTGCGCGGTGTATAAATATTGAGGGCCGAGCGTGTGCCTCGGGCCCGCGTATCGCCGGGCCGCCACTGGCCCCTCGCGGCTACACTTCTCAAATAATTTATAATTAAGACCGAATGAGTTAGCTGAATCGCGCGCGAAGCCCCGGGGCCGCGCCGAAGCCTACTGAATAATTCATTACGATGCACGCGGGGGCCGCTCGCGCCCCTACCCCCCACCTCCCCACCCCGCGGGCCCCGGCGCCGATCCGCCAGCCGCTCCCCAAGGTCAGCCCTGTGACCGGGGAGCGGAAAAGCTTCAAGGCCGCGCGGCGACCGGGGCAAGCTCCCCTGGAGCTTGCGCCAGGGCAAGACGACCCAGCTACAATGAGCCCGTTTGCTTTCTGTTGCAGATTGAGGGACGAGCGGGGAGAGACCGAGAGGGCGCTGGCCCTCGACCACAAGCAGCGGGACCACAGCTCGCACAATGGTAAGTCTCGCCTGTGTCTAGTTACCGCCCTTGGATTGTCCGTTGCAGCCTCCTCTCGCAAGGACGAACTCCCGGGGAAGAGCGAGGCGTCGCGGCTGATATGGGGGGGGCGGGGGAGGAGGCGCGCTCGGCGCGTATAAGCCCGGGGCGCAAGACGCTCGGGAACTCCCGGCGGGAGATTAGCGGGGGAATCCCCGAAGGCACTCGGCCAAAGCCGATTCGAAAGCGAGTACATCAGTCAGGGCGGCCTTGGCTTTCCTGCGCCGCTGCCCTCGACCCCCTAATCCGGCAACCCTTTTATTCCGCGCGGCGCGCCGGCGAATAAATTCGGAGCCGCGTCACTGGGCCTGCCTAGTTCGCGTATCCATCCACGTCGGGATTAAAAGGCGCAACTGGGACGCGGCCGCGAGATAAACAAACTTTTAATCGCGCAGTCAATTAGGAGTGACTCGGTCCTTTGCCCGAGGCCGGAGGGGAGAAAAAAGGGTCGCGCGCCGGCTCATTAATTGAAACGCCGGATTTGCCTGAAAGACCGGGAAGAAAAGGGCCCGGGAGATCTGGATAAGTGGGGGCGGGCCGCGCGGAAACTGATGGGATATACACACACACACATATATATATATAGATGTATATACAGAGGGAGCCCGAGCGGGAGGAAGTTTCCGCGGTGAATGGGGCGCCGTGTCTCGTGGTCAAATAAGATCCATCATCTTGTCAAGCGGAAAAGGCGGGCGAGCCTCCGGCCGCGGGACTTATCTCGCTCCTCGGCGATTTTTCAGCGGCGCAGCCTCCGTTTCGGGCCGGCGCGATCGATCGGCCTCGGCGCTCCGAGGGTGTCGGCCGCTTTTCCCCGATACGGCCTCGTCGGCCGGCCGGCTGTTTGCGCGCCCGGCGTATATTATGCTAATTTGCCCCGAAACACGTTGCACTGTCGCCGTGAGTTATCGGCGGATTATTATTCCGATCGAGTGGCCGGCGGAATATCGACTGGTAATCGGCGCCCTTTTCCCGGGGCCGGTGTTAATGCGCCCCACGGCTCTCATGCGTATTCATAACCCGGGTGGGGGGGGGGGGGGCCCGCGGTCCCACCTGAAACCGAACAAGCGCGCGTGATGTGTGCCCGCTGTGCGTAACCCTCGGCTCGTTCCTTTTTCCAGGTTCCTCAAACGGCCACAGCCCAGTATTGAACCTGTCCAAGACCGCCGGCAGCGGGAGCGTCGGCGAGCACAGCGGAAGCGAGGCGGGCGGCTCGCATCGCTCGCAGGACGACGAGGACGAGGAGGACAATCTCTCGGAGGATCTCGAGGACGAGAACGAGAAGGACGAAGGTAGGTGTGCCCCGGAGCCGGGGCCGCCCTCGCGGCTACCTGGGGCCGCCCGGGGACCGCGCGAGGCGCCGGACGCGCGGCTCGCCACCCAAACAGCCGGCCCAATTAAATAATTCGCATAATTAGCTCGATAATGAGCGCCCCTGGCCCGGGGGAGCGTATTAAGAGAGCCTGATTGCTAATCTCGCGCACCGGGCCGCGGCCGAATAATTATATCGGCCGCGCGGCTCTCGAGGGCACCTCCCGCGAGAGATGAGTCGGAGGGACGGCCGACCCTCTCATCGATCATCTCCACCCCGGAGCCCGGCGACGTGTACTCCAATTGGCCCCGACCCTACCCGCCCGGCCCCCGCCTGCAGCTTTTTCGCCGCGGGCCGCGCCGCGCGGTTATCACCGCGACTCTATGCACGCCCCGGCTCTCTTCGAAGTTCGTTAGGCGCGTGTCGTGCACGCCCTATCGAGCCGATCGCCGGGGAGGCTGCCCGGCCCGGGGGATCGGCACCGCCGCCGATCGATCGGCCCGCCCCTCGCTGACAGTTCCTAATCAGTTAGCCCCGAGTTCGTCCATGTTACTCGCCACTTGCGACTTATTGATCGAGTGCGAGTCAGCTTACCCGACGCCGGGGACCGCTTAGATGTCCTATCATTAACTGCGAGGAACCACTGCCAATTTTGTTGTCCAATAAACTGCCAATGTTCCCTATCGGCCGACAAGTCGACAAGCCTAAAGACCTGGCCTTCCAATTACCTTCGGACTTTCCTCTCTGTACTCTAATAATCATTCACGAGCTGGATTCCATCATACATTCATAAGCACTGAGACTAGTAATGAGCATGGAGCTGGCCAAAAGTATTCTCTTCGAATAGCGCGATACGCTTGAGGATGCGTTTTCTTAAATATTTTTCTACCAGGAGAATTTCATTTTTAATTAAACAAATGGCATTTTTCAACTACTTATATAACCTAATTGCACATATTTATTATTTACCGATTTTTATTCAAATTGGCCAGTTATATAGTCCTGGATAGAAACTAGTATGCAGCTGTCTTATGGCAGAGAACTAATAAACTCATAGCTAGCTTTTTTGTATAAGGTCCATAACAAGCAGACATTCAAGTGGTAATTTTTTGTTGGTATGTACATTGTACAAAAACTCACTCAACAAAACTTTATACGCATTTATGTTACACGTTGGAATCTGTTCAATATATACATTACCGAAGCATCTATGCAAAATTTTGTAGAAAAAAAAGTTAGGATAATATACCATTGACCGCGTTGAGACGAAGGTAAGCCAATCTTGACAAAATCTAAGTTGAATTTGAGATTAACGTACCTGAAACGCATCCAAGATTGTTAAGATATAAATTACAAAACGAATTATCATCATTACAATATTACATATACGTGGCTCCGAGTTCACTTAAAGGTAAAATAACGTGCTCCCGGAGTACTAATTGAGCGACGCTATTTTCCCGTGGCTTATTTATCCGGGAGAAAAAGGCTCATTGGGGTTTTTAAGGTGGGAGATGGGAGTAGACGATAAGAGGGAGGAAACAATAAGCGGATCTCGAGTTTCCAATGCATCGGTAATCGTGAGAAAGAGCGTCCGCAGGGATTGCGGTCCCGCGCGAGTTGAAGGGCCGCGAGCAAGGGCCGGGGCGATCATTAGAGCCCAGTCTTGGGTATTTAGCCTTGTCTCAATAACGAACGATGGCCGCGCCGATAATAATCCTTTTTTAAAGAACCGCGGAACCCGACTCGAGAACACTTGCATACAGTGCGGGCTAATTGAGGACTTCATTCGAGTCTTATTAATCGTGGCGCGGGAAGAGTCCGAAGGTGAAAAGTATTGATGAGCTCGGGTGGGCGTAAACAACGCCGTCGAGGAAGAAAAAGCAATAAGGGAAAGGACAGGGAGGGGCAAGGAGGGAGAGAGGAAAGGGCGCCTACGCGGGCCGCACAAAGCCCGTTCAAATTGAAAGGCAGTAAAGCTCGAATGCAAGCCGGTGAAGGAGCGAACCCATAAAGTCCGCTGCGGCGGCGGCGGCGGCGGCGGCAGCGACGGGAGGGAAAAGGAGCGCCGGCCAGAGCGACCAAGTAACCAAATCAACGAGCTAAAGATCGGGCAAACAGACGTAAACAAGCTGCGGGGCGAACGGGCCGGGCGCACGCGATAATTGTCACGAGGGCCCGGGCGAATAAATCCGCGGGAGGGGGGCGGCGGGGAGGGGGCAGTCGGTCGTGTCGCCCAGCGTGGCGGCGACCTATGGCCGCGCGCCGCCCCGTGGGAGTGTACACGCCCGCGGAATGCCGTTCTGATTTAATGAGAGAGCGGGCCGCGCGCGCCGAGCCGCCCCGGACAAAGGCCGGCGGCGCGGGAGGAGCCGTTTCTCCGAGTGCGCGGCCGATTCGGCGACCGGTTATCCCGCGGACCTCCCGACGCGCCGCCCGGCCTAAGTGCTCGCGCTTACGCGCATAATCCGCGGGTATCGCGCCCCGGCTGCTTTACGGCCGCCGATAGCTGCTTTACGGGGCCCGAGCTTAATTATCGCCCGGCGGCGGCCTTCGCGCCCGCGAGGCCGATTCCGCGCCACCTCCCCGATAAGTCCCCTATCTGGCCCCCTTGCGCCCCGCCTCCATTACGATTATCGCCGGGGACTATTATTTATCCGCGCCGCCGGGACCGGCGCTTTGAGTTTCGCGCGTCCCCGGGCTAATTGACGACCGGTATCCGCTTGCTCCTCGCCTATCTGCCCTCGTAATTCCGATCCGACGAGTCTAATTGAAGGGCGCGATACTTGGCCGCCGCGATAATTGTCCGGGCCGGCCCTCGACGGGTCACTTGTCTTGCCGGCGCGCCGCTCCCCGCGCCACTTGCGGGAATCGCGTGGGCCGCGCGCCCTGGCGGCCGCCGCGGTCACTGTCGGGCCGTGCGTGCCTTGCGCCGCAGCCGTAGGCGAATCCCAACTTGTTGCCCATCGGCGCTCCCTTGATTTAGCCCCGCCGCAATCGAATTAACGGGCCGCGAGCTGTGCGTGCGAATCTTGCCTCGAGTCCCTCGCTTGACCCCCGACTTGGCTTGCTTGCAGACATGTCCGACGTGCCGGAGAACCTGCCGCTGGCGGCGCCTGGCTCGGAAAGCCCCCAGGCCCTCAACTACTCGCAGATCGCCTCCGCGGCGGTGGCGGTCTCGCAGGCAGGTGGCCAGGACCCCACCGCGGCGTCCAGCACCGAGACTCTCCTCAGGAACATCCAGGGCCTCCTCAAGGTCGCCGCGGACAACGCGCGCCAGCAGGAGAAGCAAATCAACTACGAGAAAGGTCAGTGGCAGGGCTTTCTTAAGACACTTGAGGGCGCTCTCCACAATTTCATTATCTACCAGCTCTCGCAGAATCACATTAGGAGGCATTAGCCACTGCGCCCTGCAGCCTCTCGCAACCACCGCTCCTCTTTTCCACGCGTTACACGCCTCCGGACGGAGGCTTCCCGATCCTCTCCCCCCACTTAGGCTCTGCCGCCAACTACTACCCGCTCCTTCCGTCTCGACTTTCCCATTGGAAAGGAATCGTTGCTGCACTTTTCGATCTTTTCACTTTAATGGATAGTGCCTACTTTTACTTCTTAGGCCTTAAGAATCTTCGATTCCCTCTGTACTATTTATATTTTAAGTAACATGTATACATATTAATTTTAAGTAATGTAAATATTACTGTAATATTTTGACATTATTATTTTATACTCGTTCAATCGGATGTTCCACCCGAGATGTAAGACTAGATATTATCCATTTGACTTGGAAACAAGTAATAAAGTGATTCTTCGCAACGCTTTCTCTTCAATTACTCACTGCCTACTCCTACGTTTCTCCCTAAACGTTATCATTTGCTGTTTTCCCTTTGTTCCTTAGTTGCGCTTACTTTTTTTTAATATGCGGCGTTTTGTGATTTTTTTATCGATATATACTATACACATAGCATTAGTTCAAGCTTCTAGAGACAAATATGTCGGTCTTTCAATATATTAAGCTTTAAACGAGTGACCTTTACACTGTAACATGTGAAATATCATATATCGTATAAATACTGCAATTATATTGTTTGCTAATATATTAGCAAATTCAAATCATTTAATTGTTAGATACACTAAGAAACCGTTCTTTTATGCTTCCGCGATTGATCCAATGAGATTTTACTTTGCCATTTAGAAAACGTCCGATCGTATCGATGAAATTTCTAGAGAAAAAAGATTCTTATAGCGATATATAATAAATGCTCCCCTTTGATACTTTGTCACTTTGTAGTAAACTGTGACTCTCAATGATTCTTTGCTCTACAAATTGGATACGACCTCAAAAAATATACAAATACATATCGTTCGTAATTATCAAGTAACAATTCTTCTAAATGGTACAGTAAAACGATACCACTCGTGTGCCGAGTCGAAAAGCGTAAAACAACGACATTGACACGTGCGACCGATTGTTTCTTAGTGTAGGCGATGAATTGATATCGATCCAATTAGAAATGGAAGAGGAGTGTAGTTGTGGTGTTTAACGCTAGAGGTCATTAAGACTCGTAGAACCTTTCTGTAGATTGAATCGCAAAGACAAAACACAAGAAGCTGTGTTACGAAAATAAACAAAAAAAATCGCTATTTATATAGGAGAGTGTATATTTCTCTTTTGTAAGTTACTCATCCTACTTGATAAGACTCGAATCTCGATGTAAATCTCGTTTACCCGTTCGTTCTCCAAAGTGGCTCTCGAGGCTGCTCAATCCATTTGCGCCGAGGCTCTCGACTTAAATGGAATTTCGATTGAGCCGATCAACGTAACCACATTCATTACTTATACTTGTGCGAAGCGGTTAACATTATTTATGTATGAATGACACGAGAGAAAGGGTGAAAAGAAAAAAAGAACGTAACGATCTCGTGAGCGTCGAGGAAAAACGGCATTTATTTTAGCTGAAATATTGAACAATTTTCGGAAAAGCGCCATTCGTAGTCATTAGTAAATTTTAATATTATTAATATTATTATTAATTATTATTATTATTAATTAATATTATTAGCGAAATTTGCGTCTGCACGCATGACGATGACATGTTCAAAGTTTGTATTAGATTCTTATATGAAAACTTATATAGTATTATATATTATATCTGAGCGTAACACCTCAATGTCGACAAAAAAACATGATAAAAAAGTGAGTTCCAAATAAAAGTGAATTGCAAAGCACAAATTGATCTGATTTCATGTTCGAGCAGTTGCAGAATGGACGTTTAGCACATCTTTTAAAGAAACGCTTCAGTCTATTCTTGTGTCATATAGTGTAATGTTGTTCTGTCATTGCTCGACCATGGCTGTTTTTGATTTAAATATTTTTTTCCAAATTTACATTTAATTTACACCAATTGGCTAATAAAGGATTTACTTAATACTTATAATACGATTTTCTATGAGATTTAAGAAAATATAGAAAAAATTATCATTAATGGTTCCAAATACATACATGTTTATCGTTTAACACTACACATCTACAGTAAGTACACAGCATGATTATTTTTCTTTTTTATTAAGCTTAATGTAATAAAATAAATCAATTTTTCATTACTTCCAATAGTGGATCATAAAAGTTAAAATTTTTTATTAAGTCAACTATCAATAATCTTTAATTATAATAAACCATAAATCCGGTAGTATAATACTTGTCAGTCAATGTGAATTTTCCGTAAAATCATTAAATTCTTGGCATACAATTTAAATCTTCGAAAGTCGATCGTTATAAAATACATTGCAATCAAGCCTTCATATTACAATAATAGTACATTGAAAAAGCAAAGTTTCCTTAAGTGAAAGCATCCCACGCAGTTTGCAGGCATGCAAGATACGCCGAGTGACTTACCTTTACGAGATTTACTCGGGAATTAATGGCGAACCTTCGGCTGCCTTTTTCGCAGAAATCTCATTATTTGGTAGTTTCATCGAGTAGAAAAGAATCTTTACCTTCCCACGAAGTTAATCGCATGTGCTTGGGTGCGCGTGAGTATTCGCGTCGTAAAATTAACTTGAGTACAATGTTGAGTCTGAAGTCGTCGTCGTTGAGAGTCAGCGTGCACCTGAACCTGCTGCCGTATACGTTCACCGAGATGTTTGTCGTAAGTCGCGAGCTTGCGAATACGCCAATTTCTGCAAGGTAAGAAGTCCTGACATAAATAAATATTTCTTTCATTTCATTATCAAGGCTTAGATGCGTTTGTAGTGGTAGAATATTTTTAGCAACTTTGCAAACTAAATAAAATTCAGAGATTTATTCGCCACTTAAACCGTTCTCTTTGTTTTCGATGTTACTTTTGCAATCAAATTATTATTCCTTTTTATCCTTATGGTTTTTTGGAACGTAATTACATTTTTTTATCTGTTGTTTATTTTACTTGTTTTAAAACTTGAGACCTTTATTTGTTTACTTATAAGTATGAACATTCAAATAAATATTGAAGTATGAAATAGTCTTTCTGAAATTCGACGAATAAATTTATTTACTCTTATACCTACCAATGAATCGCATAAATGTCCATGTATTTTTATATTTTTTATATTTTATTCATTGGCTTGGCTAGTCATTTCAAATTGTGCAAGTGAAGTTTGCGCTTACGACAGCTAATGGTGAGTACGGCAGCAGATCTCACAGGAGATTCGGTTCGCTAAATAAACGATTGCGCGCTGCAAGATAAGCTCGTTTTGCCAAAAACTGCGACAGGCCTTTAGTTTTTGTAGATAACCTTAAACAGACTAATTTAGAACGATAACTTGTCATGTAGTCTAAAGTCTCATTTTTGGAATCATTAAGTAATTTTCACGAACATACATGTCCATCTTATTATCTCTATTTCTTTTGATGCATTCTCGTATACGTATCCGTAATCGTCATTTTGATAATTGATACCTTGGTGTACTTTACGAACTCGTTGTCCTCGGACAGTGAGTTTTATAATATTCAGAACGTCCTTCTATCAAGGTAAGACAATTTCGCTTTTAATAGTGCGCGGCGCGGCAATCTAAAAATTGGCCACTTAACTTTGATACTCACCGGATATTCCTTTATACACCAATAAGCAGTTAAATTAAATGTGTCATAGAAAATGGAGTTCTCCCAAGACAGTGCAATTCTCTTTTTTACATTTCGAACTCAATATATACTTTAATCGCGGACGTGTACACTTACTCTTAAAATCGACGAGGCAATATTGAACTCGCAACGTGTATTTATGTATTATAAGATCGGGCGCCGCTGACACGCGGCCGAAGCCCAAGACAACACCTAGCGGCGTAGGACCGCGCGCCGGGGAAAAGAAGGCCTCGGGCCGGCAAAGCCCCCGGCGCAGTCTGAGCGCAGATCAGCACTTTTAATCCGATCGCTTCTAATCGAGCCTCGCGCGGCCGAGCGGCCCGATACATATACACATATAGAATAAAGGCCAGTCGGTCTCCCGACGAAGTGTATACGCGCGTAAACGGGCCGCGGCCGCCGCCGGGGAGCCTCCCCGGGACGCCGGGCCAAACAAAAATGGAAAAAAGGAGGGCCAAGGCGCGCCCGAGCCACACGTAACGAGGAGGGAAAGATAGCGGGGGCGGGGGCCGTCGGGAGAGAGAGAAAGGGCCCGATTTAATACTCGAGCGCGCCCGCAGCTCGTTTTACACCGGATGGTTTTACATACTATATCCGCCGTCGCCACGGCCTGCGCCGCGCGCCCTATCGTGTTACATTCGCCGAAGAGAGAGAGAGAGCAGCGAGAGGGACTGTCTTTTCCGCGGGCGCTCGCGACTCATACCGCGACTCGTGCCTAGCCCCGTCTCGTCCGTTATCACTGGGATTAGTCCCCGTGCGTCCGTGCGTATACCCTGGCCTTTCTTCCCGCACCCGGAAGGTCGACCGGCGTGTACATATCCTCCCGTTGCCGGTGATGCTGCCCCGCGCTCCGTTGGAATTTCCATCCTCGCGATCCTACCGTTAAAGTAAACGCCGGTGTTCTGTTACGGGGGCGGGGGCGCGAGCTTTTTCATCGCGGCGGGCGCATTACCGGCGGGGGCGCGGCCCGGTCGATATCGCCAATTTGGCAGGCGTTGCGCGGGCCATTTGAATCAATCGACGGGCCGAGAATTACCGTGATAACCGCGCGGGCAGGCGGCCGTCATTTTTATTTCTCCTCCCCCGGGGCTGTCACGCACGCACGCGCAAATAAAAAGTGGGGGCAGGAGGAGGAGGAGGAGGAGCCAGGGCGGCCGGCGGAGTTTATTTATCCGGCGAGGGAGCGCGGCTCGGGTTTCGTAAATACGCTAATATCCCGCGAGAAGGACGGGCCCCGGGGGGGCGGGGGCGCCGGATTACCCCCGAAGACACAGGGCGCAGATTACAAAGCGTTTGGAATTTCAAGGGGTAATTCCTGGGCCGATGTACATCAGCCCGATCGGCGGAGCGCCAATCGGATAGGGCCGGTGTGTATAGGTGTATACGTGCCGGAGGTGCGGCCGGCCAAAGAGGCTTACCCTATCGCTCCGGCGCGCACTTTTGTAATTGGCCTCCGGGTTTTGTCTTTTCGTTTGCCCCGCGGCCCGGGAGTGTATATGGACCTCGCGCCGGCGCTTTACGTATGAATATTTATGCCCCCCGTGTAAAGCGCAAACAACCGTGGAATAAATTTATAATCTCTTTGCTCGTGGTGCGGGTATAAGTTGCCGGGCTCGCTTAGATTTTTCCCCGCTTTCAACCTGATTGAAAAGCTCGTTCCCCGATTATTATTCTTGCCCGCGTAGTTGGCCGTTTACGTTCCAATTAATACTCGGATGGATGTTAAATCGCTGGCGTAACACGCGCCCCGGGTATACACTGAATCCCTTTAATACGCACGCCGCTGACAACTATTACCGCGGCGAGCCCCCGCGCGACGCAAAACCTCGGGATTATTCCCGCATGTAGATGGACCGCGCGATCCCCGGTTTATATCCACATTAATAATTGATTTCGGCCAAGCAGGCAATTAAGGCGCGGCCTAATTAAGCCCAAGTGCGGGACAAAGGCCGAGAGCGCGCCTACACAATGAGGGCGCGGGGCCTTCGCGGAAGGTGCGCCGAAAAACAAAAAAAAAAAAGGAAGGCGCGAGCCGTGGGAGGGGGAGACCCTGCCTCCACCCCCTCCCGGCCAAGTTAACTTGTACTAACAACGCACGGGAGCCGGGGGCGCCGCCCGCGGGACAATATGAGGGCCCGGCTCCTCGCGGCCCTGCGGAGGCTGCGTCTGGGCTCGCGCGGGCCGATCAGCCGGGCCGATAAGCCGCCTCGGCGCCGCATTGTGCGGCGATTGAGTTGTAGGGCCCGCGCGAGTGGAGGATCTTATGTAGATTCCTTGTAGATCGTGCACCCGATCCGATGGCGATCGCCCGGGCCGCCGGCTCTTGCCCCCACCCACCCGGGTTAATTAAAATCGGCCGGGCCGGGGGCTACACGCGTGCGGCGCGGCCGGCACCCGCGTCCCCCGGCGGCCGCCCCGGCCTTTATTACGCCCGGCAGCTTTCCTTTTTGCTCGCGGCCGCCCGATTTTTCGGGCCCTCGTTACTTCGCACGGGGCGTCGCTTAGGCGCTGCGACGCCGCCTCGAGCCGGTGCCTCGGGAATCCGCCGGCCGATAGCGCCGGAATCCCGCACGTTATTAAGGGATGCTGCCGCCGTTGTGCCACGGTAATTATAGTCCGCGCGCTTTCCCGCCAGTTATTTTGCAATCTCGATGCGCGGATGGCAATCACCACTCGTTTGCGGAAGGTAAACAAATAAGCCGAGCTTCGAGTTAATGGGATTTCTTACGCGGAATATTCATTTAACAACTTCATTGCGTTTAAAAATGCGCATTCCTACCCCTGATAATTACAGCCAGTGCAACCGAGTTGTAAATTGTCCGATGAATAAAATGCGGGAAAAAGAATCCATCGAGATAAACTGCCTTCAATCTAAATGTATATTTCGTCAAAATTTATCATGCAACGGATATTACGCATGCGAAGTGTAAACATCGTTAAAGGTAAACTAGTCAAAACTGACGTTAAGCCCACGTCTATGCTAAACAATTTAGATCTCTATCTTTTCAGCGCGTAGCTCTTTCCAAAGTGTGATCGATTGTAATTGCTTGATCCAATTGAGCCATTTATCCTAGTGCGCGCGCACAAAATATTCGGCTCCCGCGATCAGACGTCCTGACACGCGTAATTCCTGTAAATTCATTCCTAATTAGACTTGCACGCGCCTATATACATACATGTCAACGGCACTAATTAGAATTTACGTTACGGCCGTGAAAATACTTAGGACGCCTATAGATACCCTTCGCCTTGTTTATCAAGCGATCGCATTAATTCCGAGAAAATTGTACCTTTTTTATTTTAATTAATCTTTCTATTCGTGACTTCAACCCATTCTATATTAAATCTAGGCTTATAAATATTCCAAGTAGGCGCATCTTCAAGCTAGATTGGAAATTATACGTTTGCCATGAAGTTTTACCCCCTGGGTAACCGATCCACTCATCGCCTTCAACCTGAAGAAATAACTGCGTAACTGAAGTACTCTGCTTATGAGATTCATTTTTATATCCGTGTAGATAATCTCGCTTCGGGTGTTTTCAGTCGCTTCCACACTGACTTATTCATTATATGCAATTGCTTGTAACATTATATTCCTATGCGAAATCTTGATTTCACACAAAACTACATTTCTAACTATTTAGCTACGCTCCCAGAAGCCGTTCATCCTTAAACCTGCATTTGATGTTTCGAATACATTGTATTATTTTGTGTGAAGTTTCTGAAGTTGTCTCTATTCCAGACTTTATTCAGATATAACTAGTGGAAACGAGGTTAAGTTGGTGAAAGACAAAATTATACATGTAAATTTTAACATCAATAAATCATAAAAATACTAACTTGACTATATCATACCTTGTCATGATAGTCATATTTTAATATAATCTAGCGTAGATTTTAAGTAGTTGATAGATCCCGTACCTCGAGTATATCTCAAAGCCTACAACAGGCATTCAAGACATACGAATGCTCAACTTTATGCATTAAGACTCGCATTTTTCTTTCTCTCACTACAGTCCTCTTCTTGCAAGTACATATTGTGACGGTTTTGAATTGCTAACTATCTTATAATATTATCTTTTAAGTAAATGTGTGATTGAATGCTATTGATTTTTTTTAAACTTCGGGGGTTTCTACTAGCTTTATTCGGAACATAGCTACCAGAGTCAAATACAAAATAATTCTATCATCACGTTCAGTTAGATCTTGATATGTTATCATTCATCATCAAAAACTACTAAGAATAAAATTAGTAAAATATATTTTATCCTCATCAACCACGTTCAGGCATCCAATTATTTTTATCGACCAATTTTCTCTAACGGATCGTTATTCTAGATCAATTTAAAGCTCATATAAATGTAAAAAAGCGTTTCATAATTACAATCAACATTTATAGTTTCTATAGTTGATGTACTTTCATAATGTCTCGTTTCTAACCAATAAATTTAAATGATGTTTATCATAGTAGACATTATATGAAATATCATTTAATTGGGTTGAAATTAGTTATTACTTATAATATTATACGTTTGCACGAATCTGCACATAATTTACGTTTATCCGATTCGCATTTATTCGAGATTTATTATGATTAATGGATAATTAATAAATTGCTTATTCTTCCTTTCCATATTACTCATTTGTGTAAATGCAACTGTATTTATGTATAGACCATAAACCAACAACATTTCAGGGAATTGCCGGGTAAACTCGAGGTTAATCCATTATTATTGCAGGATATGTAAATGAAATTGTACACTCGGGTAAGAAATAATATATCATTCATGAGTGTGTAGACCGAATGCATACTTTATTCCATACATTGTATAAATGCGGCGTGAAATTATGTGTAGTCAGTTAAACTATACAAAAAGATTTTTCATTAACAGTAAGGATTAATGCCACTATATTTAATAAAACATTGTTGTAATAATTTAAATAATGAATTAATCGGGTTTGATAAATAACGGCCAGAGGAATTAAAATGAAGGCCGGTAAATATACGCCGTGTTCATTCGTGACTTGCGTACACTTGTACGAGTTTCATACAGACTCGCACACGTATCTACACAGATATACAACACATTGTTTGCGCGATAAGATGTAAAGCATGCGACTTTGTAAATGGCGGGGCTGTAAGTAAAATCGGCGGCCGGTTGCGCCAGTGAGAAGGACGTTTCGCGGCAAGGAAACCTCGTAAATGAAGGAGTCGGGCGCATCGCAGTCAGTTTGAAGATCGTAATACTCTTTATCTGTTGACGGCTGCGCTCGCGCAGATAAAGCCGCGAAAGTGCCTCCTTTACTGCCGCGCACGACTTTTCTCCCCCTTTTTCCTTTCCTTTTTCCCGCGACAAGTCACGCGCGACTTTGAGACCGTGCATATACTCGTTTCAACAGTCCGTTGTCGAGGAGAAATCTAGAAGCGGCCCGTGCATAAACTCGGACGTCGAGTGGGAACGTGCTCCTGGGCAATTTATCGAATTTCTCGTTTATTCAAGTCGGCCGTGCCCTTTACGAAGGCGCCTCGAGGAAACACCGGTTATACGCATTAAAAGCAAAGGCAGCCGCGCGGCGGATGTACGTTATTACCGGTCGCGCGGCAATTTTCCCCGCGGACCCTTGAGACTCGGGAGAAGAAAGGTTTGCGGAGGTTAACCAGCGGCGGGATAAATAAATCCGGGACGTGGGGTGGGGTTGGGTGGGGGGCAGAGACAATGTCCGCCGGCGGGGTGCGTAATCGGGATCGCGGGCGGTAAAGCGGCCGGGGAGCTGGCGATCGGCAAGGAGAGCACGCGCAAGATTTTTTTCGGCCGACGTACAAGACGCCGGCGGAAAAATAATTGTTGTCGGTGGCCCCCCTTGTAGCCGGGGCGGGTCTCCCCGGAGCCGGGGGCTTAGTGCGGGTAAGCGCGCGTAAAACTCCTTTACACAAGGGGGGCGGCGAGTCTCGCGGCGGCCACCCCGGAAAAATCCTCCCGGGCAGAGGAGCCGCGCGAGCGTTTTATTGCCGCGGATGTTTGCTTTAATTAGCCGGCGTATTGTCCCGGGTTTAATTAAGACCGGAACTGGTTTATTGGCCGGCGCTTAGCGCGCGGCCGGCTTGTAGGGGGCTTCTTGCGGCCCTGCCCTTCTTACATAGCCCCCGGGGCTGCTCCGGCGAGGAAAGCCGCGGAGGAAAGAGTCGTCAAAGGCGCAAGGGCTGGGATCGGCCGATCGGCCGGCCGATAAGCCGGAGGATCGATCTCGGGCCCGTCGCCCGGGGGCGCACGCGCGCTTGATAAATGCGCGCGGGGAGCCATCGCCGGGGAAAAACTCATTAGCCGGGGCGACTTAATGAAAGCGGCGGCGGCGGCGGCGGCGGCGGCGCGACTCGGTACACTGTAAGCGGCCGCGGCCTCGCCCGCGCGCGCCTGATTAATATACGCAGGGAGCCCCGGACAATCTCGGCGGGTCGCGTGCGCCGCTTGGCGATCGTTACGCCCGGCAATAAATAGCCCAGGGCCCCGGGCGTCCGAATCGGCCGGGCGATCGGCCGGCGCGTCAACGCCCGCCCGGGGCCGATCGGCCGGCCGATCGTTTCCGGAAGCCGGCGCCTCCGGGCTTCGAGGCACTCTCGAGCCGCGCGCGCGCCCACCGATTCTTCGATATTATAATGCGGCGCACGAGCCGATTTTTTTCACCCGGCGCCGGGGAGGGCATTGAGCCGCCGGCTCGCGGGCTCTTTTTAATCCTGGCGCCGGGCCTCCTCTTATTGGGCCGGGAGTCTTGGGCCGATTTTTGCCGGTCGGCCGATCCCCGGGCCTCCCCGCCTCCGAGTCATTGTATAGAAACCTTGATTAAGATCGCAAGTTTTTAGTATTATATCGGGTATATTTTGTCCTACGTGCTTTAATTGGAAACAGGTTTATAGTTACAAAGTGTGCGAGGCGAGCTTACTTCGCGCTCGCCCCTTCCAAGGCTGCACCAATGATAATCTCTAAATAATATCTCAATTAGCCGAGGCAGTGATCATCGATTAAGTTAAGTGATAATAATAAGGAGGAGAGATAAAGTGAAATTATTAACGGGTTCCAGATAGATAAGGACCGCGACTCTGATTGCGAAACGTGAATCATCGATTCGCCCATAATTAGCTTCTACTTTTAGCCGCCCTGTTTTTGCCGGGGCGCGATCAGCCGCGCTCGCCGGCCGAGGGGGACGAGCGGCTCGGCCTCGGCGAAAAACCGTCACGAGCTAAATAATCAAGAATATAAGTGGCTTTGGGCTGCCGCTGCCGGCCCCGCAACTATTTCTTAATAGTTATTAAAGCGCGCGTACACGAGCCCGAGGCCGGGAGGGGGGAGGCGGCACTTTGGCAACGTCGAACAAGACTAATCAAACGGAGGAGGATGAGAGGCCGAGGGAGGACGGGAGGGGCAGCCGACGTCCGGGAGACTCATCTCGTCTCGCGGCGTCGTTCTCGCGGGAGCGCGCGGAGCTCATCCAGCCATCGGAACGATCTCTATATCTCCCGTTGGCCGCGCGAGCCCTCGAACGACTTCCTTTGCATACACGCATCAATTACGGGCGGGCCGCGCGCGCCTTCCCATTATTAGCCGCCTCTATTCCATTACTTTCCGGTTTAATAAGCATAAGAGTTCCCATGGGGTCGGACGGGGAGCCTCGGCACGGAAAGCGGGCCAAAAGTGTAGCCCTCTTGAGAAAGTTGATCGAGTCCCCGCGGCGACTCGCCGAGCGGCGCAATAATAATAAATAGGGCCCCGGCCCGAGGTGCGAGGGCGACAGTATTTATCCCGGGGAGGCCATTTATTTCCCGCCGCCTCGCCGATTCCCACCGAGCCGCGCGAAAAGCCGAGCGGCCCGGCCGGGGAGTCTAATTAAAATCGAGGGACGAGGTGCGTGGAGCGGAGTCGCGCTCGGGCCGGGCCGCGCAGGTGAGAAAGCCGGCCGCGGCCTTTAACCCAGAGACAATCGTTAAAGGTGGAGGCGCCGAGGCTCGGGAGGGAGGCTGGGAGGTATTTAATTACCTGGGGGCCCCCGGGGCCCTCGGCCGCGCGCCTCGCCTCCTTCGATCTTCCTTACGGCCTCTTCTCCGGCTTCCCTGCTTTGCGCGCCGGCCTGCCCGTACGTGCGCACGTACATACACGTATAGGCTGCAGGGGCCCGGGCGGCGACAGTAGGAATGTACCCTTGTTAACAAAGGGAATCCGAGTGGCGTTATTTTAATGGGGCGCGGGGGCGGCCGGGGCTCCCGGTCCAGCGGGAGGCTGCGCCTAGGAAGCGCCCGGCCCGCCGGCTTATTAATCCGCGGGGCCGCGGTTAGTTATGGCCGAGGAGCCCTCGATATACGGCCGCCGGCCGCGGCCTCTACAAGGCCCGAGGCTTGTAGGCTTTTTGGAGGCGACGCGGCCTCCCGCGGACCCCCGGACTCCCCGTAAGTCACGGAAGCTGCCCCGCGGCAAATTGCTAGGCCGCCGCGGGGAGACGCGCCACGGTAGGTCGCCCCCTTGTACCCGATTAATCTAATCGCGGGGCCGGGGGATTTAATGAGTGCCGCGACCGGCTGCCCGGGCCCCCCGACTTGGACGTCTCCTCGGCCCTTTCCTTTTCTTTCGACCGCTATCGACGCGTCTCCTCGTGGGCCGATTTCGGAGTCTCGCGTGCCTTACCTTCATGGGACCGAAGAGTATAGGTACACCTGTACGCGTTTAGTGCTAATAAGCCCGAGGAGCAATTAAGGCCCGCTAGAGGCACCTGCAGCCGAGTAATAAGTATCGACGCAGTTGAAAATGCATAAAAGGAGGAGGGGGAGGAGGAAGATGGAGGATCCCATTGGGCTGGCGGCCCCTTGGTAATTAGACGCGCAAGATGAGTTTCATTCGGCTAATTTGACGGCTCCGCTTCCGAAGCGTTCGTTAATCGTTTATTCTAATTCCCGGGTGAAATTAATTCGCCCCGTTCTCATGTTTTTTCCCTCAAAGTTGCCTCGCGCTCCGGGACTCTCGAACAATGCCCATCCGCGGGCGCGCGCGCGCGCGCCAACTGTACCTCCTCATTGTTTGGCATTACACGAAAAGCACCCGAGGCGCGTACAACTCTAATGCATGCTAATAACTCGGCCCGAGCGCCGCGGCTCTCTCACGAGCCCGAGTTTCCCACCGCGGCGCCCGAGCGAGGAAAAGCCCACCGCGGCCGAGCGGCCCCGGGAGGAAAAACCCTACCTGCGCGGGGGGGAGGGTCCGCCACCGGTCAATCGAGTGAGTTTGGCCCTCCGGCCGAGAGGGCGCTCGCGACTCGCCAGGTGCGCCCGAGGCTTTTTAATTGCCCGGGGAAACAAGCGCGGCGCGCCGCAAAAGGTGTTGGCGCGCCGCGGCCCGGCCGATAAACATCCGCGCGCCCGGCGGATAAAGGGGAAAAAGCCCCGGCTTCCGCGTGCTGGGGCCCACTGGAAAAGGGGACGAGGACGGACGGCCGCTGGCCCTGTCCTCCCCCCCCCTCTGGGTCTAATGGGACACGCGGCCTCTCGTTAATCCCCGGGCCTACGAGAAAAACGGGGAGACAATACGATGTTGGCGCGCGGGGCCGCTGTACCTTCCCACCTCTCGGGCGCAAGCATTGTCAATTAAAGAAAGCGGGGCCCGCAGCCGGGCGCGCACCCGCGTACCCGAAAGCCGCGCAGATCCGGAGATAGAGGGCGCGCCCCGGGCCCGATAAATCACCCGTCGGCCCCGGCTGGCTTTTTATCCAACAGTGGGAGAAACGCCCGCGCCGACATTGTTTCTCCGATCGGGCCCGGGCGGCCGGAGCGGGCCGAGGAATCCGGCGGCCGGAATATATTTTTCAATCAATGGCAATTTATCGGCGATGATTCCTGGATTTTACAGCCCGCGGGGCCCGTCCCTCAGGGTCCCGGGGCCTATATACACGGCCCGGGGCCTTGGCTAATTTACGCCCGGCGCTTTTTTAGGAGGCTCCCGCGCGAGTCGCGCGCGCCCCCGAGATAAGAAAGTTAATAGTCGGCCGGCCGATTGGTATAAAGCGTGGAAACGTTTCTCTCCCGGGGGCCGGTATGCGCTTGGCCGATTGTAAACCGGCAATTTACGGCCGGCGAGTGCGCCGAGATCGCGGCCGTGATTTCGGCGGCGCGATTCCGCCCCGGTTTATCGCGTCGCGGGGGCTTTTAGAGCCGGCATTATTATGTGCCCCCGGTGGGTGGGGTTGGGGGGGAGTCGACGTTTCTGTGGCCGCGCGCGCCCGGATGCCGGATCGCCGATTCCCTATCGGTTTTACCGATTTTTAATTGAGACTATATATATTCCCCGGGCCGACGGGGACGATTACGCGCTGAAAATGTTTCGCTTTATTGCGCCGGCAGTATGCCGAATCGGTGTATAAGCGCGCGATAACGCGTTAACAAAAATAATGTTTGCGACTCTGTTAATAAGGCCGGGGCCCCGGCGCGGGCCACCGCCGCCCGGCGCACGGGGCCCACTCCACTCGCGCCTGCTCTCGCGCCACTCGCGCCCGGCTTTCATTGCCGGGGATAAATTTTATCGATACTTCCCGGAGATAGTTTAGCCGCGACATCAATTTCTCCAAATATATTGCCCCTGCGCCGCTTGGTGAAATGCCTTAATTTATTAAATAGTCCGCGGCATTAGTTTTTCGAAAAAAGCCTATCGTTAAACTTTCATTTGCGGAGAAACTTGGTCGTTGATGAAGTTAAGATTATCCCTTAATTTAATAAAAAGATACCTTGCCGATAACGCCGTTTTACCGTAAATTTATAAAATTTAATTAAAACATTTAAGATTGCGGCTATATGGGAGTGCAAAAAATCCCCGCCAATCCGAATGCCTCTGTATGATTGCCTTATTCTGTCCCGCTCATTTCCGCTTTGTCCGTCAGATAGCATGTATCTCTTTAAATGGAACTAGCGGCTCTAATAGAGCATGAATTTTTCCCGCTTTCGAATTATTATTTCCCGGGCTTTAATGCACTTTTTCTCCCGGAATGTTATCCATAAGAGATCTACCTTGATTCCATCACCGTGATTATCAATAGAACCGTTTTCTTTATCGTCCTTCCGCTTTGCATGCGAATAAAAAGTTAACTCATTTTTTTTATTTCACTCGATCACGATCGATGTTTATAAAGTAAGCCTTCGGAGCTCTAACCGCGGGGATTCCACGCGACTATATTATTCCTCCACTCGCATAAAGCGGCCCGTACATATCGCTTTCTTTTTTTGCGCTTGATCAGCCGACGCCATCTCGCGGCCCCCGTCCGCGCACTCGCATCAAACCGCTGTTCAAACCCCCCCCCGACGGTAGAACCTAGCGCGGAAACAAAAGCAAAACCCTACCCTAAATCAATCGAAAAAGTAAAGCGGAAAAAATAATGCTTAAAACGCGGAGACCTACCGCAGCCAATGCTTTTATAACCTCGCCGTTCAATTATACACACCTGAGCTCGCCCCTCCAGGGACGCGCGCATTTCGAATGCGTTCGCTCCTCGGATGGGGAATAAAGTGCGTAATTTACTGGGGTTATAAAAGGGCGCGCGCGCGCGCGCTGGCGAGCGGCCCAAGACAAAACCCGCGCGTTTCACCCGTTTCGCCGAATGGTATAAAAGGTCCCGCGCTCTCGGACAGCGGCTTTGCCCGGCGACTTAACGACGCCGTTAAAAAGAGCCGCGCGCCCGCGCGTACGCCCGCGACATTTGCACTCGCGGCTTTCCCGCGGATAAAAAAGGGCCGACTCGTCGCGCGGCTAAGCCCGCGGCCGACTCTTTCCCCGGGAAATATTGTGTCGCGCTTTAGTATCGGGGAGGCGTTAAACTTTCCTATAAAGCGCCGCTCCTACAGGGCGGCCCTACTTCATTGCCCCGGGATTTGTCCCGGCCGCCCCCTCCCTAAGTGCCTCTTTGTTAATTGTTCAATAAAGCGCGATTTTTCGGGGCCGCGGCCGTTCCCCCTATCCCCTCGCCAAGGCAATAAATACGATAGAGGATAAGGGCTACATCGACGCGGTAAATTAATTTGATTGTGCGCCGCCTCGAGTTATTATCCGCGCGATCGTTATACGGCGCCCTGCCGATATGTGCCCGGCTCCCCGTGCCTTTTTTCCTCCTAATTCTTTACTCGAGTGATATCAGTGCACATGTGCGGCAAAAGCCCATTCGATGAGTACGTATAGTCACGTCCAGTCAACTAGAACCATAAAATTGCCAAGTTAAGCCATACTGGGTATCACAGCTTCCTTGGAAAAGGCTCGTATATTCTTTCGAGGTTCCTTACGTCAGTGGGCACCTGGGAAAATCCAAAGCCGCCGCCTGTAGTAGGCCAACGGCGGCTTCTAGTCCACAGGACTATTTTTCCCTCAACATTCAACTATTATTATACCTACCTGCCACGCATCTGCATAACCTTAAAATATTGGGGGCCGCCACAGCGGCTAAATCAATTTTCCTCGCGGGCTCGCCGCGGCCGTTAATTCGAGCGGCTTTCTCACGCTGCGGCATTCGGCCACTAAGCCGTCGCGGGCGTTTTAGAAAAACGACAGCGGCGGCCCGCGCGTAATTTCGACTTTACACGCACTTAAACGCCTTTATTAAGCCGAGCCTTTCCGCCGGACCCTATTTCTTTTTTTCTCGCGCGCGAACGACCAGAGAAAGTCACTGGGCTCGCGGCATATATATATATATATCCCCGCAGTAGCCGTTAACGCCCCGGCGGTATATATACGTGAAAAAACAAGCGTTGCCCGATTTTGCGAATCGGCGGCGCATATACGCGTAGGATCCCCTGGGATTGCCGGAGGGCAAAAATCAATGATAATCCGCGAGGTGTACACAAAAGCGAAGGAGGTGGACGGGATAAAAGGTGGCCTTTTACGCTTGGCCGAGCGAGATGGACCGCGGCGGGGATAAAGGATGATGCGCTCGAGGAAAGTGTACGGCGGGCAAGCGAGTGCTCGATTTGTATTAAACTGTCGATGCAGGAATGCTGCCCTTGAGGCCGATCGGCCATATCGGCCTGTTTTTGTTATTGATTCGCCGCGCGCGGGGCTGCCGCGGTTGTCCGAGTGTCAGTTTAATTACGGACGAGTATATCGGCCGGGACTCGCTCTCCGCTTCGTTATGTAGCATTATGGATTCTTTTTTTTTTCTTCGAGCCCGATATCGATTCTCCGAGTCGATAGGCCGATCGCTCCACCCGGCTCGAAGCGCCCTCTTCCCCGGCGCATTATACTTTGTCCGAGTGTATATAGTTCCACCTACGTCCGCGCATTAAAATTATTATGGGCCTCGGAGCGTGCCGCAATTACCGTGTAATTGATACGGATAAATGCTCGCGCGGAAAGGGAGACGCGAGTTACGAGTCGGAGTGGGAGTACGACTTCCAAATTACAGCCCTTTGATGAATAATGGGGACGGGCTAAACACGCATACACGTATAGGCTCGCGGGCAGAGCGACACATTCGGTGGCAGGTGCGCCAATTGACAGGAGTACGCGCGGGCTTTAACGGCCGCCCGCCGACTCCCCCGCGACCGGCAAGAAACCGGCAGAGGAAGACCCTCGGCCGTCTGCGCACGCGCGTATAATCGCCGGGCACACGGGTATCCTTTCAAGGCCGATCTCTGTAAATCTAGCCGGAATTCGATAATTCAGGCATTAGCGGATAGCCGTAAGCCGATGGGAGCGCCTCCCACGGGTCGCGCGCCCGTGGGTTACGTGCAGCGCGCTAATTTTTAACGAGCCCGCGGGCCGGCCAAAACACAGCCGGAGCAACCAAAAAAGAGGGGGGCGGGTAACAAAAGACACAACTTCCGACTGTCGCGCCGCCATAAAGATCGTATCGGGGCGTAGGTGCCCGTTCGTTGATGTCTTATTATACACCGGCCGGTTATTTACGACCGCGAGGATCCGCGCGCTCCCGCGGCCGAAGAAGGAGCGAGTTTATTGCGGATCGCCGGGGCCCTCGGCATTATGTCCGGCCGCGGGTCCGAGAGCGCCTGTGGGGGACGCCGTCGGCCGCTCCTCGTCCAATTACTTGTGTTCGCCCGACGCATACGCACACGCGCGCGCGTGTGTGTTTGTACGCGGCCGGCCGGAGAATTATAAGCTGTCGGCAGACGGACGATGCCCGCGTCTCTTTATATACTTTGGTACTGCAGTGTCGCCCTATCCTCCGGCCGATCGGAGATCGGCTTATCGATACAGCCGAATTAAGCAGTTATCCGGTTTCCCCCGTTTTATCCTTCATTATCCGTTTTATGCACTCGCGCGCGCTTAAACCCCAATGCTCGGGAGTTTATCCGCCCAGACAATGTCCTCATTATGCGCGGATACACTTCGTCCGGGGCAACAAAACTCCCCTGTAAAGCCGCGCAATTTATCCCGCGGTCCGCCGGGGAAAAACTTTTACGCCAAAATTCAATACCGCGTGTATGCGCGGGCATTTTTTTTTTCTTTTTCAAGCCAAGCCGCTGCGCCTCCCCTACAAGCCCCACGGCTTTCCAAACTTTCCCGCCCCCGAATTATCTGGGAATTGCGATTATTTAAGCCGCCGCGGCCTGTCCTACTTAATATAATGCAGCAATTTTACCCCGGCCTAAGTCGATTCCCTTTGATCCCCTTTCGATCTTCCTGCATGCATCAGTACGCCTGTACGTGCAGTCCATACGTCCGATGCATATATAATTGTTCGTAAGAAAATATAACGCACCGCCTCGCCTGGGCGTTTCGTTGAATTTAATTGACTTCTCGGAGGAAAATTTACGACTGTCGGCATTAAACAAATTAAAAATTTATAAAAGCGTGACTGTAGGCGCCCGATAAAAAAAAAAGTGGAAGATAACGTAACCGAGACGTGTTGAGATAGAGATAAGGGGCCTGCATTCGTTAAACTGATTGATAATTGCGAGTGCGTTTCAAATGACAGTAAAAGTGCAGCTGGGCCCTCGGTAGTTCGTTCCTTCGTGTACAAGCCGTGCACCCACGGCGAGAGACGCGTGTTAAAGTTTTTTTTCTCCTTTTTTTTTTCCGAGCCGATTGTACGAGTCGGCTTACGTTTCCGGCACGCGAACTTCCTATACGTTTATCCCTGACAAATTGCAATGCAAATAAAGGCTCTTTATTATTTCTTGATGTTCAATTAATACGGCGAATTATTCAGCAAGTAAAAATATTGCGTATTACGTTTGTTTGCGCGATAAGGAAGAGTTATAAGCGCTTGCCTAGTCGTTAATTTAATTGCACAAATGCATATACACAGGCAGATATATAAATATGCGTATTACACCGAAAGATATCTCTATATGCAGGCCGAGTATATAAGAATCTGCATTACAAAAAAAGGAGCGAGCGAAGAAGATCTCTCGATTAAAGGATGGCGCGCTGCCGCACAATAAATCCAACATTTAATTAAAAGAAATTCAAAAATCCCTATTAAGTGCTATTCACGTGTTTATCAAGGGCTAGATAAGGGCCCGGGTCCCGTGTCATTTTTCAAGGAGGCCGCACAATTACTTCCTGCCTCGCGGCCGATTAAAAAGGGAGAAAAAGCCCTTAACCCTAAGCGCCTCGCGAGCAGTTATTTATTCGTTAATTACAGGCAGCGAGGGCCCATCAAAGGCCGCGATCGGGCGCCACGCGGCCTCGCTATCTCGCTTCCTCCCGGCGCCGCACGCCATAAATCAGGCCCGCGGAATACCCGCGGCTTCGGCGCGAAAAGCCCGGCCTCGTAAAATCGAGGCGATCGCGGCCCCCTCCCCCCCTGCACGCACGCGGCCCCGCCGCGGAAATAATCGGCGAAACTCGCTCAAAGCTCGAGGGCCGCCGACGTACACGCGGCCCTCCTTATATAACCCTCCTCGAGAGGAAAGGAACGAGCGCCGCCCGCGGGATCGGCGTTATCGCGGTACGCGAAAACCCTCTCGGCCGCTATCGCCCCCCGCGTGACCCTTTCGTCCGCGCCGCGATAGGCGGGCCGATTTCCCGGGAGGATGTAAAGCCCCCGCCGTGTGTCGATATGTGTATACGCGTGTGTGTATGTGTGCACGCGCGCCTCACCTTTTTGTTCTTTACGCCGGCCGATCGTCTTCGGGGGGGAACGTATATCGCGAATAGTGGAGAAAAAAATAAGGAGTCGGCCGGTTGCCCTCGGAGGCCGGCGGCTAATCCTATTTTCATTAGATCCGTTAATGGTTAATGGGAGGCAAAGTGGCCGGCGGGCGGAACAAGGGCTAAGTCCGTCTTAAATCCCAGCGGGCCGGCCAACCCTCGGGCCCGCGGTCCTTGGAGTCCGGCAAGAACTGCCGTAATCCGCAAAGGAGAACTATTGACTGGACCCAGAGCTGCGGCCTTGCTCCGACCCTCGCATTATTAGCCCGCAGTCAAAGTCCGAGTCAGGGGCACTTCTGTTGCTTCCGGCTCCGTGGCTCCGAGCCTTATATATACCTCCCGGCCAGGTCTAATACGCGCCTTCCTTTAAGATGATCGATGCGCCCGCCGAATATATCTTGTTCAACTGTTTCCACTGCGCCCTCCAATCTAATCATTTCATTACGAGATTGCCAAAGTTCAAAATTGTATCAGAGGGATCTTGTAAAGCATTAGATAAACAACGAAGGTGCATTGGAGCCGTGTGCATTGTAAACAATGGGTGAAACGTATAAGAGGAAGTAGGACGTTGCAAGTTTTTTTTTTTTGGAGATAGTAAACGTATAAACGTCGAAGGTTTTACTACTCTGTTGGTCTGAAAGAGTTGGCTCGTAAACGTTGAGGCATTTGATTGATTCGAACTATGCAAATGCGACGCGGGTCTTCCCCCCGCCTGGCTATATCCTTAATGTTTTTGTTATTATACTCGAGTGTTGCGCGAGGGTCGGCCCAAGAGAAAATGCGCGGGTTCGATCGTATAATTCGTGGGTGCAAAGCACATATCGGCTGTGAGCCTAAAAGGCAAAGTTAGACGATTCGATCCCAGCTGAGAATCATAGCCTCGAGGGCATGACAAACTTCCTAGTACACTTAATCGTTGCCTGAGCCAAACTATAATATGCAAGGGTGGAAACAATAATAATAAGCCCCTTCTCCTAGCCGGCAGCTACCTCCTAGACAAATAGGTGAACAACTGCCGGATTAGTTAAGATTATGCCTATAGATTTACAAGGCGTGTAAGCCAATAAACTTTTCTCTAAATTTATACAACCTAGTGATCCCTTCTATGACAATATTGATACGCGCAATCCCTAATTACCTGAATATCGAATCGTCTAGTTGTTGCGTTTGCAAGTTTGTTGTTTATACAAAAAGCTTTCAGGCGTTCGTACTCCTTGGCCCAATGGTTCCACAAAGCAATCAGAAATATTAATCTAATTAATGAATTATCAGCCCAGTCTATGCTCCTTATTAAAACAGCACGAGATTTATTTCTCGAAACAACAGTTGGGGTTACCATTACGAGAATTAGACCGAGCAAGAAAGGCATCTTCCCTCGGTGCGTCCGTATATGAAATAATTATTGCGCGCGGGGATTCGGCTTGTCGGTATTGTGGCAGGATGCAAATAAGAGAAGGACAAAACATGCGGGCGCTTGCGCGCGCGCGCGCGGGCGAGAGGAAGAACGAGATACAACGAGGGGGAGAGAGAGAAGCGGGAGGCGAGGCAATTTCTCCGCGGCTGTAAATTATAAAATAATCCTTCGGTTAATTCCTATCCATGGTTTACTGCGCTTCTCAATCCAGATGTTTAATTGAAGTAATAAACATCGATTTATTACGATTGCTAAATCTAATGCGCCCCGGCGCTATTTCCAATATTAATTCCGCTTAATTTTATTATAATGAGGGCATTTCGGAGCACTAAAATTATTTGGTTTTACATTCGACGTAACCCGCAACGCTATCTTTTTATGCTGCTGATAAGAAGCTTTTGATGTTTATGGTTAATAAAAACATCCAATAAAATATGTCTCTGAAATTTATTGTAATTTATTTATTGGGACATATTTTTAAAGCTTTTAAGAAGTCTATTTGTAACTATGTAGCAATTGCTGTTGTATGTTTTCGCGTAATAGAATGAGACAGAAAATCGATCGAGTACGCTGTAGAAGAAAAGGTTGAACAAGAAAAGAAATGTTTAGACGCGCGATAGGATAAAAAATTGCTCGATTCAAAGGCAAATTCGGGGTGAAAAGTGACATTGCCTTTTTCCCCGTTGACTGTCGAGTCGTCAATCTATTATCGGGAACACGAAAATCACATTATACTATTCAAATGATTGCGGGGTGCCACGGTAAGTCGACATTGTTGTTTCTGAGGGAGTCACTCTGAATGTCTTATACGCCGGGCCGATATTTGAAGTACTTATTAGAATAGGCACGCGTTGAGCCCTAACGAAATATCTCGAGACGAAAAATGAAAGAATAATATTAAGTATTTGAGGGTATCGTTCATTTCACGCGCGTGCATGTAAGAAGGCACGGAGTCAATATTCGGCGTTAATTCCGATCGACCCCTCCCCAACAGAACATCGTGTGTGCAATATTTGTGAACGAAATTTTTCCATTAAAAGAAAAAAAGGAGCCAAATAATTCACTGGATTCGCTTGCACCTTGTCATAATAAAGCATGGAAAAGAGCTTGTAGGAACACCTATATGTAATTACACAGAACTATATATACATTAGAATAATTGCAGGCATAGTGTACTTTGCTCTGTCTAATAAAGAAAGAAAAAGGAGCCTCCTTATTATTTTATTTCTTTTTCAATTAAATTCTCGGTTCTCGAGAGCCCCTTAAAGGAATAATTCCCATCTGATTCACGATGCGAGACGACATTACGGCAATCATGACTTTAAATCAGACGCGTTTTATGAGGCGAGACGCGATTAGGGTCGCGGCTAATTGAAATAAAGAAAGAGCATAAAGGAATGTTTCTTCCTTTATCGACAGGCCAGAACTCTCCTCCCTTACCCCCTGTCCCTTCCCACCAGCCATAAACTAGCCGCGCGAAACACTGCTTCTTCATACAATGATTGGATTACAGCGATCAGGCGCGTTGAATTCCATTTAACTCTACTCGAAAATCGTACGAGTCGAGGAAAAGCGGGCTTCTCCGAATACCCACGGAGATCCAGCAATGCACAAACGCAGCCATTATTCGCAAGTTCGGCCCGGTAAATCGACTCGCGGGCAAAGTAGCCAGGTGCGCCCTCTTAAGTACAAGCCGCGCACTCGGCCGCGTGTTAAGCTACAATCGAGCCGGCGCGCGGATAAAAAAGCCCGGCGGAGCGGCGCAACACGGCGGAAAAGGAAAAAGCCTGCCCGCCGAGGAATTTGGCTGAGGTCCTCGGGCGTTAATCACGCGGATCCGCGGGAAAAAAAAAAGGAAAGGAAAGGCTCCGGGGGCCCGGAGATCGCGCGGGGCGTTATTAATCCCTGCAAATTTAATGCCCCGGCGCCCCGGCAGCCTAATTCCAATGCGCCCTTATACGCGGCTGGCTGCGGCCCCTCCGCGCCCGCTCGCATAATTGATTCACTAGCGCGTTTTCTCGCGCGGGCGCGACAAAGTCGCCGGAATTTTGCCCGCCGGGGATAAATCTTCCGCGGGGCTCCTTGAGAATTCTCTAATTAAATTATGCAAAATAAACGGGCCTTTCGGGGAGTGCGGTCGTGTAAATCATTTTTTTTACCAGCCCGGGCGCAGACGCTCCTTTTTCCCGCGCTCCTGTTCCCGCGGCCGGGGCAACTTTGATGCCCGCCTCCTCCTCCGCCCCCAGGGCCTTGGATTTTAATGCCCGGCTTCGCGGGTGAAAAATTTGTGGTTTCTCCGGTGGCTGTTGTTGTTGTTGTTGTTGCGCCCCCCCGTGTTATACTCGCGGGGCCGCCCGCGTGGCTAGCCCCGCGATCGCGCCCATTGTACGGCTGGCCGGTAACCTGCATTTCTCCTGGCATTGGTGATAAATCCAGGAGATTGGTAAACTTCCTTCGAGTGCGCGTGTTTGCGCGGATAAGGCTCTTGTTTTACCGCCATCCGGCAGATTTGGGAAGTTTTACCACTCTGCGTGTAACCCATGCAGCGTCAGCTTATACATCAGTTTCTATATCATTTTTATCGAGGATTTCATATATCGCAAAGCAACTTTGAAGCTTGCTTATTAAAAATCCAGCAATTTTTAAGTCGGCATAAATCCGCATACTCTGCATTGCGCATCAAATTTCTACATTTTACTTCATTTTGCCGAATATATATTTATTTCAAAACTCCGGTACACGATGTTTCTTCGTATTAGAATCCAACGTTGCAGGAATATTAAATTTGAATTTGCAAAATAATTGCCCTACCATTAAATTGAGGTCCTATTAGGATTCCGTCTACTTCAAGGCGCTCCACCAAGTTCCTCGGGCATTGCGATTGTGAATTCTTATTAACCACCTGAAATATGATTCGGAGGTAATTAGATTAGAGCGAGAAGGGCGCTTCCCGTGGCCGATCGAGGCTTAATTATTATTTACCCGATATTCGTCGCGAGGGAGGCGACAATAAAAAATAATTGCACGCAAGGCTCGCGCGGAAACAACGTCGCGGCAAATGGGCCGTCGATGCGAGCGGGGGGGTTGAGCGGGAGGGGCCGAGGCGCAAACAGCGCGGTGGCACGCGAGCTGGCGGCGCGCCCCGGGAAAAGGAAGCCCGCGCCTCGGGAGGGGTGGGGGGACAGGACCGGCTTACATTCGGGGGGGGGCCGTATAGCCGCCGCCGGGCAATGCAGCTCAATTATTCCCGGAAAGGCGCGGGCCGATGTGGGGCCGGATAAAAGACAGACGGCTGCGAGTGGCCCGCGGGGCCGCGCCGCTGATAATCTAAACGATCGCGCGCATCGGCCAAATTGGCAATAACGGGAATGCGGCCCGCCAACTTCCTATTCTGGTTAGCATTCAAATTGAATCTTCGTACCGGCTTCCCCGGGAGTTAGCGCCGTTAATGGACCGGGCGAGGGCGCCCCCGTGGAAATTGCCGGGGGCGCGCGGGGCCCCGGGAGGCCCGCGAACTCGTTGGTAAAATCGCCGGCGCGACCGGGAGGAATATTCGCCCCGGCGAGTTTGTAATCGCGCCGAGGGCCGGTGCGCGGCCGATACTTCCGGCCCCGGACCGGGCCACTCGCCAACTCGAGGTTTTCCCTAATTTATCCGCCGAGGAGCCGCGCCGGCTACGATCCCTATTTTCCTTCTGTTGCGCGAGCATAAAATACATTATTAAAGACTGATGTTTTAATTAAAGTACGCAAATATAGATATAAATTACGATTGTAATGTTTTCGGGTCGAGCAAGAATCCGGAATGTAAACAGCCGGGGTAATGAAAATTCCAAGAATTTAACGGCACGAAAATATTCGTATAGGTTGGCTTCTTGGAATGGCATCGGCTTATTCGCTGTAGGGGATAGAATGAAATAAGCCAACTGCTTGTCAAGCGAGGTCGAGTTGTCGCAGTATGTAGTCTGGATCTTTGTACTCACGGTATAGTCGAGTCGCTAGTGTTAGATAATACGGGGTTTTGCGTCCGCACAAGTCTCACCGAGGATTTCAACAGGCAGTCCCGCAGAGGAGAAGACGACAAAGTGCGTATGTTATCTCTCCCGACTGCTGTATAAACAAATAGGTTAAAGCATAAATTGGTTGACCCCCGCTCTTATAGAAGTAGCCATTGTATATGATAAAATCGATAAAATAGATGCACATACATTCGGGGAATTTGGTGAATAAAATCAGATAAATCACTCGCTACGGATACGCTTGGTCCTTCTCTTTGTGTAGAAGAATCGCGTCTCGAGGCGCCGAGAGCGATCCTCGGGGAGTGAGTGAATTTATCATTGAATTTAGTTACCCCCCGGCCATAAATCAATCGGCGTCGCGGGACCCGGTAAACAAAGACCGAGGCCCGAGTCATTATTAACATTAATCTAATCGGCGCACTCGGCCGCGCGCGAAATCGCGAGCTCGCGGGCGGCTCCTGAGCGATGAATAAAAAATGACTCGGCGCCAAGGTCCCCGGGAGCAGCCCGGGGGAGGGGGGGGGGGGTAGGAATAAGTCGAGAGGTTTAGCGCTGTTTGCCCAGCCGAGGAGGCGGCCCGCGAGAATACAAGTAAGGAATTTCGGCGAGGTGAGGGCGATACGGCTCGTTTAGCCCCGTGGCTTCCGTCCCGTAACCCGAGCGAGGGTAGAAGGGAAACAACGAGAGAAAAAAAAGGGCGGGCGGGGGGCGCGCGCCGAGCCCGAGGGGGCGACACGGAGAAAAAAGGCCGAGGGCGAGGGCCAACCTCCCCCCCAACAGGGCCCGAGGAATTAGCCGGTCCTTGATTTGCCCCGTCGCGGCCGCCGAGTTATCGCGTTACCTCCACCCCCCCCGGCGCGAGCCACCGCAAGCCGCGGGGGGGTACCCGAGCGCCGTCGACCGCCGCGTTTTTCCCACCCCCGCAGCATCGTCCGGGTCCGCCGATACCGCGAATTGGTACAAAAAAGAAAAGAAGCTGGGGAGTCTGTGCGACTCCCCGGGAGAAGCCGGGGGCGCAATCAGGCGGGCAGCTCGGATTCATTAAATTGGCAAGAGTGAGCCCGGGCCCGCGGCGGGTCCCCGGCTCATTTGACCCGGCCCCTACGCCCTCTGTCCCTCGCGACGCTCGCAAATGGCTCGTTTTAGCAATGGGGGGTGGGGAGCCGGCCCCCAGCCGACTCGAAGAAAGCGCGCGGGGGCCACTCGCGTCTTGGCGTAATTCTATTAGGGCCTCCGAGGACTGCGGATTTAATCACGGAGCCGGCGAGCCGTGCGATAGCCCCCCCGGCACTCGACCGAATTAACCTGACCCGCGGCGCCCGCAGCCCAGTCGGGCCGATTTACAATTTTCGGCCGCCGGCCGCGGCCGACTCGTACTCCCGGATAATTAAACGGACGGTTTATTAGCGGGCGAGGGCGCGGCCTCGTTGCCGGTTCCCGGGAATTCGGCAGTCGAGTAGGCCGCCAGCCCCCTAAATATGGCGCCTGATTATGTTGGACGAATCAAATCTTCTGCTGTGTGTATAAGAATATGATAGTCGCTCTGTTTTTAATCAAATGTGTACGTATCGAAGATTGTTGAAAAACCGATAACCGTGTCGTTGCTTGCAGCCGAGCTCCAAATGGACGTGCTGAGGGAACGGCAAGTCAAGGACAATCTAGAGCGTCAATTGCAGGACGAGCAGAAGATTCGAGGTGAGTACCGTCCAAGCTATACTTACACGATACATGTATGCGGGCCTCGTGATTTATCGTACGCGATGTACACGCTCGCGCGGGAAAGTTGCCTGATAAAATGACCACAAACTCATCAGCGCTCACAATCCCCATTGTAGGTAAAGTTGGGACACGAGCCGCCAGGAGGCTTTCAGGGCTCCCCGGGAAATTTCTCAATCTGCGAGATGACAAACCTCGAAAAGTTGGGCGCGCCCCGCGGAAAAGTCCTCGTAGACCGGAAAGTCAAGGTCGATGATTGACGCGGGAGGAGGAGGAGGAGTCGGGCCCCGGAGGAGGATGATCGGAGGACGCCCCCGCGCGTCTATATACGTATACACGTCGAAGGACGGGCCGCCGGGGGAGGGTTAACTTGGTAATAAATCAAGAAGCCGTAGAGACATCGCGGCCGCTCCCTCCGCTATAAAGTTGCCGACGGCGGCGGGGCATAGACCGGAGGTGCCGCCTCCCCCGTGGCCGTATCCTATTATTCCGCGGTAACTTGCCACTATCCGCTCCCTCTCGCGGGCGGCATTAGACTCGGCGACGGCCGTCCTCCTTGCCGGCTCCTTGGCCCCCGCTAATGGCGAAGAAGCGCCGAGAGGCCCCGAGGAGCCCGCAAGTTTGGATCGGATGACAGTACGTAACAGAATAGTCCTCTTGTGCGCGCGCCGCTCGATCTCTCTGCGGCTGGGCGGATCCCGTGGCTCGCGCCTCGCTTTGAGCCCCGCGACTCCGGGAGCCGCCGCTTTTGAAGTCTGTCGCCACCGCCGCGGCACCTCCTTTACAGGGCCTAATCTTCTCTTCTCCCTCACCTGACCTTTGCCCAGTTGATCTTGTCAACTTTGTACCAACTAATACTTGGAAGATAGTTAGATAGAGCCATCGTGTGCAGAAGAACTAGCATTTCGTACAGTTATTTTCTCTGCAATAGCATTTCAAATAAATCCGTATATATTCACCCTGGAAAACTTATGATTATGATCCATGAGATTTTCATGGATCAAAATTCATTCCTAAATGCGATAAAAATCTAATAATTTCATTAAGTAACTATAAACTTGCAATAAATGATATACGTTGTGATTCTATGTCAACATATTTTTAATAACGATTAAAAATCAAGCTGAACATGAATAAAGTGTAAATTTTTTAATACAAACTCCCGATGAAATTATGAATATATGGGATATTTCCAATTACTTTTGACATTATTATGCTACACTTATGTTATCATTATACGTTTTTAAATAAATATCTCATTCGTAGGATTTTCTATTAATATCAAGTGTCTACTGCATGAGGTCGCTTCTATAAACTCCATATGTCAAGAACGATCAGCTATCAATGATTTGAAATTTCACGATATTACAATTTGAAAGAGTGAATCATAAGTTCTGTGAATTTGATATACAGTTAAACTCGATATTCCCGGGAGATTATGCCAGATCATTGTCGCCATGGAACAAAATGTGCGCGGCCACAATGCAGAAAAAAAAAAACTATGAAAAAAGGCTCGGCTTCGGTATATTAAAAAAATTGATGCGTGAAAAGTCAACACTCTCCTTCATATGGAAAACGCGGACTAAAAGCCCTCGGCAGTCATAAGGCGCACGCGCCCGGAGCACTCGAATGAAAATCTCGGGCGGAGCGAAGCGAAGCGCCCGGAAAATTGAGTCTCCCCGCGCGGCCAAACAAAAGCGGAGGTGAAAGGGCCGCAAGAGCGATTGGAGCCGTTGCAGCCGAGCGGCGCGGATCAAACCGTGAGTCGGCACTCGCGGATCCGCGCAATATAGGACGTCGTAAATAAAATACGGCCGACGACAATGCGCTTCTCGAGCTTCTGCTACCGCGAGATCGATGACGCGCCGGTTTTTTTTTTTTCCTTTTTTCTCTCTCTCTCTCTCTCTCTACCCCACCTTCTTTGTACCGGCGCTCATCTTCTTACGTCGACGTAGCCTCTTTCTTGCTTTTTATGAGGTGGGAGATTCATTTTTCAAGGGGACTTCCGAAAATCCACGTCGAACTCGTGGGTTCAATATGGGGCCTGCGCGTTGCAGCCGACAGGCGGACAAAGCCAAGGAGATAAATATGTAAAGTCGCGAGGTGTGCGACACGAGGCTTATTAAAAGAAGAGACCTTATGTGCGACGCCGGCAGAGCCCGCGAGTCGGGCCCGTGATACCAGTGCGTCATTCTCCTCGGCTTCTCCGTCCTTTCGCTTTTTCATGCTTTACCGTCCTTTTTCGACACTGCATAACTGTCCCTTAATCAAATACGTTACTGTTTTGAAAGATAGTTGATCATTTATCGCTGTCATAATATCGCTTTAGAGGGACGACAAAGTTACGGTTATCGATTTTCAAGTAAATCTACTGCGGAGTAATTCAAAAATTTCGTATCGGTTGACGCGATTCTTCCTCCTTCTCGAATGTACTCGCGATCACAATAGTCTATTTGCTCCGAAAATGGAGAAGGAAAACCAACATTAATGATAATAGTAATAGAAGAGCTGGTTAGATATCTCGTGGGGGAATAAAAAAATGAAAGGAAGCGCGGGGTCGAACTGTACAAAGCAGTTGAGTAACACGAGACTGGAACAACAGTCCGTCCATTAGTCAAGCGGGTTCGTGTCAATACATGAATGCGACAGAGGCATTGAGTCGCGGGGGTGCGACACCGATTCCTTTTTTCCTGATGTCTTCTCTAACCTGCACCAATGTCAGCGATATCTTTCTCGAGGGCAAATATCAGGGTTACTCAGGACCTTTGAGGAAGACGCGTGGCATGGAAAAGATTCCTTTCACTTCCTTTTGATTTATCGAAAGTAAATTCCTTTTCTAATGCTGTTAACCATAAAAACGAGAAATCAATATGCTTCCAAAGAAATTTTTTGCTTATAATTCAATATTAATGCTTTAACAAATTCAATAAACTCGTTTTTGCTTCATGACATCGTGGATTATTAAATTTGAGATTTCAATATTTTCCTCGTGATTTATATTTAATTTTAAAAGAGCTTTTATATTTACGAAAAAGCATAATAATCACGTCGAATAATTTATAACAATCGATGGAACATTCATCAATTAATAGTATCTAGTTCTATTTGGAAAATAATTTTCTTTTATTCACTAATGTTATACAATTTCATTAAAGAATGATTTTTATAATGTCTCTTAATGTCCGGTATTAATAAAAATGAATTGACTGCCAGCCTCTTTGTAAGCGATTTGAATAATAACTTGTGGGAGCCTTTTTATTAGAAAATGAATCTCTTTCAGCATAAAAATATAATGGCATGGACATTCTTTATAAAAATTGTTCAGTAGTGCATATTATGTCTCTAAAATGAATGCGATAATATTCCCTTGGCTTAATAAATAAACTATTATAAACTGTCGTTTGTTGTGAATCGGAGAGAAAATAGTTTGCAAGCCTATCAATATTAAACGATCGAACAAGTCTGGAAAATGTTAACTCAGCTGCAATAACAGGGCATAACCGGGGAATAATACCAAGGCCGAAATGGCCTGGAATTCAAATCACACAGGAAATCTCGTAGAAAAAAGAAATACCACGGGGCCATCCATCAAAGGGAAGGCTTTAAAATAAAAATTTCAATAAGGGGGAGGGCAAGCGTGAAGCAGCTTCCCCGACGGCCGCCTCGGCGCGCCGATAGCCCGGCAATAGAAGCAAATGAGCTGCGCGCGGTGTCGCTCAGTTCCCGCAAGCCAGCGGCCGCGGGACTTTTTACGGGGTATATCGGCGGGCCGGGCGCATTAGCCTCCGGGGCGGCAAGTAATTTGTGCGGCTCCTCGCGCGGCCCCGGGATGATTGATGAGCCGGCGGCTCTCGGTCCCCGGCTCGCGCGGCTTCGGAAATGTATTTCGGCCCCAATCGAACTAATGACCGTCTCCGCGGCGGCCGCGCGTCTCCCCGCCCTCGTCGCCCTGCCAAGAAAAGCCCAATCACGTTAACAAGGGCGTGTTCCCACTTAAATTTTTCACCGGCCCCGCGAGCCGGCCCAACTTCCCTTTTTTTTTTTTGTTTCTCATCGCGCTCCTTTTTCCGCCGCGGGGCGGAACACGAGCGTCACGGTTTGTTTCGCCGAGTGTGAGAAGCTACACATATCGCGCGGGCGATCGATGATACCGGAATATAACGCCCCGGTTCATCAGTCATTATTTACTCCAGATGTGCGCACTCTCGATATTGAGCAAGTCTTCTATCCGCCTCTGCGTGTATACGGGATTAAATAAATGATTCTTCTATTGATGTAACCCGGTGCGCGGCTACGCTTTAAATTCATAATGTAGGTACAAAAAAAATTTCTCTTTTCACCTCCAGGCATTTGATAGCTTAATACAGTGTGTGATTATAGGCTCAGATTTGATATCTGTATATAGTCTACTCTCTTTTTACCTGAAAGAATATATATTCATTTGAGAAAGGATATCATTATAGTACGGCTTAGAACTGTGTAAAGATTAATCAAGATGTTTTATTCGGTATTTCACTAGCAAGAGATTTAAGAAGCTAACATTGAATAACACCAAACTTAGTAAAACTGTTTCCTTACATTCTTATTTCTTTAAAAGTAGGAGGTACAAAACTAATTAATTTAATAAAATTAGTTTAATAAACTGAAAAACAAGTAAAAATTTGTTAACAGAGATTTTTTAACTAAAAAATTGTTTCAATTTCATCCCATTTAAAATTTATAAAATATGTAGAAACATTAAAATGAAGTACACAATCTAATTAGTTTTTCGATACTAATATTGATTTAACCTGTTTATTAAGACCGAGCAATAATTAATACTCTACAAGTTAAAGTCGTTTTCTTTTAGGATGATTGTCATTGGTGTATAGGAATTCCTTTGAAATAAAAAAAAATAATTAATTTAAAAGATGGTTATCTCGGGTTATGTGTCCAATTGTTTATTTAACGGGAAAAGCGCGTTGAATGAGGGTAAGGGGCAATTATCCAATGATTCATTCTAGACTGGGCGTAATAAAAGCGGGGGCAATGAGAGACGCGATTTGGCATTAGGAAAAGAACCGCGCGGTCGGGGCATAACTTTTTACGTTAGCGCGCGTAAGATCCCCCGGTGAAATATAAATTAGCTCGCTCTTCTTTTTTACGAGTCGCAAGGATCGCGCGGGGCGCATAAAATCCCGGCGAGGGGCGAAGAAAGAAGTCTCGGTCCGGGAGATATTAGCCCTGTTTAGCGGGCCGCGGGTGGGGGGCGAGCCTCCCCCGGAACAATAAGGCGCGCCGGGGCTCGGGATGACCTTTACGGCGGCGGGCCGCATAAATACATTGGAGGGATTACGCGGCGCGCGGCTTATCTCGCGCGCGTGCCGCAGCCGCGTTTTCGCTATCGGGGGCAGGGGCCGGGGCCGCCAAGCCGGTAATGAAGCCCCGCGAGAGAGAGAGAGAGCCGCGGCGGCCCGGGATCATCCCCGCCGATTACTTGCCGATACGAGCCTCGGCGGAAAGTGCGCGTAATGGATTCGGCGAATCAATTAATCTCCCGGCGATCGGCGCGATCCCCGCGGCCAATCTTTATTGCCCATCTCGCGATTGCCGGGCGGCGCGCGCTCCAAATGTTACAAATTGTACGCGCGCGCCGCCGTGTTTGACCAGTGAATTATACACACCCTCGGTTTTTCGCAGCCCAATTGCAATTACACGATCGACCTGCCCTCGGCTATCTAGATCCGAGCCTAGCGCTTCCTTCTCTTTTTGTAGCGCTCCTCCGGTGCTACCGGCGAGATGCATCACCCCCTCGCAGCATCCAATACCAATACAAAGAAACCGCGGAGCGGCGTTGCGCGGCCTGCGGCCTGGCGCCAATTAGCAGCCGAGGGCCGAGCGGACGTACCGCGCGCTAATCCGGCCGCGGCGGAAAATAATCGGAACTGGAGCGCCGCCTCGCGGGAGGAATTAATCGGCGCGCGGCTGTCCCCCGGGTCCCAATTACAACGGCGACACCCGATATCCCGGCATTAGGGGCCGACCCCCCCTCCCCCCGGGTTAATTCGAGGGGAGAGTCGCGCATAAATCTCGCGGCCGAGGCGACTCTTGTGCCCGGCGCCGCGTGTAAAACGAGACGGGGGCCCGCTGATTGCGCGCCCGCGACGTCGATTCTCCCCGGGCTGACGCGCCCGCGGCCGCCCGCGACCGCGAGTCCCTCTTCCCCCTGCGGCTCTGCGGCTTGGGCTGCGGTCCCCTTCCGACCGGCTGCCCCGAGCTTCAATCGCTCGCTTATTACCGACTTTTTCTGCCTTTTATCTCGGCGGCTTACGTGAACGTGTTAATCAGGAGGAGCCATTAGTGTACAAAAGTTAGCCCTGTAATGGCGCAAAGTCACGAACATTTGTTGTTTTAAGTTGAAATACTTACGCGAGATCGGTGTGCAAAGTGCGCCTCTTTCAAAATATCAGATTTTTATTTAATTACGAGTTGAAATCCGATGCTATCAATATAAATAGGCTATAAAATGTACCGATACAGATTAGCTGCAGACATTCGATTACATTTGGACGGGAATAAATTTAAGGAAGAGATTGGTAAACGTTAAAGATTGTATGATATATTTAAAATGATAAAAAGTTATATTTTATGTACGTTATACAGTAGTTTCTTTCGAGTGTAGATGAGTGTCGCAAAAAATCTTATTGGAAGCACAAGCAAAATTGGAAAAAAGCCCGGCTGGTTTTCTGCGGCGTCACACACACTGGCCTAGCGGAGGCACCGCGGCGAAAAGACTCGACGGCTCGGAGGAAAGCCCAGAAATAGTTATCAGCGACCTCAGGCTAGTTATCGTATTTTTAAAAGAGGCTACACAGTCGCGCGCAAAAAGGTAAAAACCGGCCCCTTGTGGGGCTTTGCCGGGCGGGCAAAGGCATCGGAAAACCCAGCGCAGAAGAAGAAAGCTCTTCAAAGAAGAGCGGCCGGGCCGCCTGTCACACTCGAAGAAGTCGGCCGCGCGGTCCAGCGACACCTTTGACGCGAAATCTCCCCGGGGCCGGCCCTCGGCGGCTTCCGTAGAACCACTGTCGTCTTTCCCTCCCCCGCTCGATATACACACACACACACAATGCAGAGGGGCGCCGGGTTTTTCAAGCCCGCGGGCGGCTAGGAGGTCGCCTCGATTCTCACGCCCCAGATGGCCGAATTTTCTTGGTCTCGTGGGCGCTCGGGCCGACGCTTCTTTCCGCGGAGAAAACCCTCGGCCGTCCGCGAATCTCCAATGACTCGGAATAGGCGTGCCGCTCAAAGGGGCCGACCTCGACGGCAGCGCCCGGCTCGGACTCGCCCCCCAGGAGTCGCAGTGCTTTTCCCCGGGCGAAACCATCTTCTCGGTGGGAGAGTCTACCCGCCCCCGCGATATATGTGTCATGCCCTGCCAAGGTCAGCCGCGTGACGCGGGGGCAACCCGAGCCCCGTCGATCGCCGCCGGTCCTTTGCCGCGCCCGGGAAAGGAGCCAGCCTCCGCGAGGACGCATTCCGGGCTCCGGTAGCCCGGGGGGGTAGCGTAGGGTTACCGTTGACACCGAAAGAGTGGCCGCCGCCCCGAGTCGGGGGCAGTTGTCGCGGTCGCTTTGTGCGCGCGCGGCGAGCCCCGCCCTCGGCTGTTTAATTAAGCCTCACCTGGAGCTCGCGCGGCCGGCCTCCACCGGGCCGCACCAACCTGGCGACAGAGGAATTACCTTCCTTTTCCCCTTTTTTTTTCCCCTGACCCTTGGCCCTTGTACCTTCGGCTTGGCTTTCCCTCGCGGATAAGCCCGCCAGTCGAGAGCGGGGAAACTTCGACAAGAGGTGGACCGATCTGTTTTTTCACCAGAGGCGCGCTCGGCCCTTGGTAGAAATATTATACTGGGATAATCTCAATCATTGAGTTAGTAATTATAATAGAGCATAATACTTGAGTTAATTTCAAGCTGGTGAACAATTCGGATTTGTTGTACGTAATGCATCTTTCGACGATCCCACAGTTTCTTAATATCCTACATAGTCATTCAGCAGACTTTACTAAATTTGCAAGGAAGAAACTGGGAAGAAACTGCCCAAGGCCTACCAGGCTTCTATATGCATCCCTCTGTTGACACGTTCTCCTGTAGATTTCCATTAGCATCTTTTCCTCAACAGAATTGCGGCGATGGTTGTATCGACCATCCCTCGGCTCCATCTGCAGCGGTCCCTCTGTGAGTTACAGCTTCCGAGCCGGCTCGTCTCCTCGTGAGCCGTCACTCGCGCGACAAAGCGGCCACCTTGGGCGGAGTGCCGGGCTGGGAGGTCGTTTAACGAGCCGCCGGGGCGTCGACGTCCGGTTGCGGTAGCCCCCGCCGATCACGCCTCGCTCGGTACGTGTCGCGCGCGCCCACCGACAGAAGGAGCCTGCGGTCGCCAAGGCCCCGGGGATATACGCGCACCCCGCGAAAAATCCCCGGCTATGCGCGTGCCTGACTTGTTCCGCGGCTACTGTTCGCCGCCGCGGCGGTGCATCAGTCGCTTTGGCTTTATTGCCACGCGCGAGAAATTATTTGTCCACTTAACTCGTTCCGCCCGTTAATATCGGATTTACGCTGGCTTTCCAGACGGTTCGGACAATTTCCTTTGCGCTTGATTAGTTTGCTCGGTGGTAATTGCACGAGGCAGTCTGGACACGAGTATCTACAATGGGTGATATATGTCTAAGAATCAATGGACGATTAGGTGGAGTAACATCTTCATTGTTTAAAATCGATTGTAATTAATCGAAATTTGAATTAGAAACGACAAGAGCGCTGCTGAGCGCATGCAAATTCTTCATTTTTGCATTGCATGAGATTTCTCATATGGAAACCTTTCTCGTTAATGAGCTATTTCAAATTATTAACGGACCTAATGATTGTTAGTGACGGTAAGCTCGGAGCCTTATTTATCCCCTCGTGCAATGTAATGATTAATTCATCAACTCAATAGTCGATTAACTTTAACGACTCGGCGAAAAATACATTGTAGGCAAATTAATCTAACAATCAGGCTTCTTAATCTCCTCGGAGATAGTTAAGATAGTTTGCTATCTCCTCGAAAATGTATTAATTATTACTGCATTATTTATTTTATTCAACTTAACTACTTTTTTATTTGCGAATTATAATACAATTAATTATGCATGAATTTTCTAAATTGAATGCTTTATCCATCAAAGATTCCGGTAGTAGATCTTTTTCCAAATTTAGTTTGATTGTTGTACAACAAAGCCGCGAAGAGTGAAAAAACGTAAACGACGCATCTTATTTTGAGTAATTATTCTTGATTTTTGACTAGTTTTAGCTTCACGAAATGAGAAGGATTTTCCGAAACAATTTTGGCCTTAGGCTTTTTAAAAATTCTTTGGCCGCGCGTAGATCCTCAAAGACGCGAAAAATTCGACACATTAGAAAAAGGAAAATTCCGTCGGTGCCTTGGAAATTTTCCATAGAAAGAATTCTGGTACGAGTGACTTGTGACTAATAAAAAGGCAACTTTATGGCATTCCCCTGTCTTGTAATCCAAAGCGAGGCTTGTCTGGATATGAAAGTGTCGTATTCGTCAAAGGTTATCTATACATTAATGCTTTAACTTTTCCGACGGACTGAGTTACTCTGGACATTCACTAAAACTCGAGGTTACGCTCGAGCCGCACAAAAAGCAGGAAAAAAGAAATTTGTTCTTAACCTTGAAGCGCTTGGTGCAACCAACGTCGTTAGAGGACGCGCGCGCGCGCGCGCGATCCTAGGCGATGCGAGAGGATCGCGAGCCCAACTAAGATTGATGCTCGCGCGTAAGTTACACCGGCGAGGGTACAAATAATGGCGCGCAGCCGATGCATAATAATTGACCGCGAGCTGCGGCGCAGGCGCGCAATACAATTAGAGGCGGGGGTTAAAGGCCTTTGAGGTGTTTTTCCGGGGGCCAGGTGATCCCTGGGCGGGCGGCGTCCCCCCTCCCCCCAAAGAGCCGTATCCGCGCGCCTGGCGCGCCTGGCGAGGCTAATCGCGTGGGTCGCGCGCGGGAGCAATGATGCAGCGGGCGCGACTCGTCGGGCGGTAATGAACAAAGAGAGGACACGCGTATATACAAGCCGGAGATGACGCGCGTAAGAAATGCGGCGTGCGAGCGCGGCGCCGCCGGGGCAAAAGCCTCGTCGTCGTCGTCGTCGTCGTCGACGGCCTCCTCGTCGCAGCGGGGCGGGGTCGGGCCGGGGTGGACGGGGGGGCGGGTCGGGGGCATATTTGGGCGTGCGCGGCATACAGGTCCCCCGGAATTTAGATGAAATTGCGCGAATTACTTGAGCGCCCGCCGCGCGCTAAGCGATAAGCGGCGTTGTTTGTGCGCCGCGCGGAACAATGGGGCGGCGGCGTCGGCGGCGGCCGCTCGCGCGCGGTTTTGATTCCCGGGCGCCGGTGCGCGGCTGGCTGTCTTTTCCAGGCGCGCCCGCTCGCCGGCTTTCCGAGCGGCGAATTTACGAGGGCCGATACCGGGAGATACGCGCGGCCCCCATAACGGCGCGGCCGCGTTATGCCCCCGGCCCCGAGGCTTTCTTCCCGAGGGGGATAATTCGCGCTCTCGCGCGGCCCTCGGCCAAGATTATTGAGAGATTTCCGCGAGTGCGTTGCAGATGTGGCATTGATAACTGTTTCGGCTGGCTTAGGTGTTTTATGAGTTCTTAAAATGTTATGGTTGGATATATCGCGCGAGCGCGCGCGCGACACGCTTAAACGGGATTAGGCCCCGGGATTTATGCCGGCGCGGCCCTCGTAAATAATTAAGTAAGTCGCCGCGCGAATATGGCGTCTCCTCGCGTGTAATAATGCGCTCGTGTTTCGGAAAATGGGGGGGGGGAGGAAAAAAGCGACACGACCGGCCTGTTTATCGATCCATTTGCCACGTATGACCGGTAATTTACGGCTCGAATTCGGCCGCGGCCCACGCTACCGGCTCTCGGGCGAACCCAGCGCCCCCTGCCGCCCCGGCGGGAAGCCCGGCTATCAAACGGCGCTGGCGGCTGTCGCGCCACCCGGAGATTGTCCGGCAAGGACGCGCACTATATACCGAAATCTCAACCGGCCGCGTACAATCGCCGAGCGGTATACATATATACGTACAACCTACGCTCGACCGTGCACGTATCGGATTAAATGCTCGGTGCAGGCGGCCCCGTCGAAGCCGCCCGGCGAAGAATGTCGCACCTGGAGTTACAAAGCGAGACCGGGCTCGTCCTTTTTCTTTTTTTTTCCCCCGTTCGGCCCGCCGCGGGCGATTACGCCGACGGCTCGGCCGGATTTAATTACCCGCTCGCACGAGGGGCGCGTGTGCGAAATTTAATTAGCTCCGGGAATGGGAGAAAAGTGCGCGGGCCCCAGTCGTCCGAGTCGAAAGGTGAGAGGGTCATTCGAGCGCTTCGGAAGGCTCGGCTGAATAAATAAAATATAGCCTATGGGAATGGGGAGGCGATAGAGCGGCAACCCGTTATTAAGCCGCGTTCCGCTTTGCGCCGCGCGCGCAAAGCCTCGCCTGTCGCTTCGCAGCCTTGCTTTTCTGCGGATAAGAGCGCCTCTTTTTTTCCTCTCTCTCTCTCTCGTCCTTTTTTCTTTTCTCGCCTTTTCGCTAATTATTCCCGGCGCTCCACATACTGCCCCCAACCCCGAAGCACACAGCCCTCGTGTGCGTTTTCCGTAAAGTACGAGATCGCAGAGCGGATATACAGGCGGCGCCCTCGAAATGACTCGGCGGCGGGTAATCCCGGGCGATGACGAGGGACGGCCTCGCGGCAACAAGAATTGCCGATGATTCGGAATGGAGCGGAAGGTCCTCCGGCGTCATCGGGGCAAGCGCCGGGCGTTAACCGACGGATTTATAGACGGCCGTGTGCATATGATGACTGCCGGCCCCGGTCGGTCCCCTCTCGCCTAACGGCCGCTCGCCCGCAATTTGGCATCGGCCGCGCGCCTCGTTAATGGCCCCTGCGCGCTAACGATTATGTTTCCGCTGTAATCATTGGGCCGATTGCGCGGCCGCCCGGCCCGCGCCCTAATAAAGCCCGATGGGCCAGCGATGACGATGATGGCCCCGCGCCGCCCGGCCCCTAATCGCTTGATCCCGCGATGACGCGACGCCCTGACGCGTTTGCGGGCGCCCCGGCGATTCCCGACCCCGTTATATGGCCGCCCCGCCCCACGCGATCATTTTCCTAATTTCTTTATTATGCCCGCCGCAATAATTGACTCCCGTGGAATTTGTCCGAATCGTTGTCGTGTCTGCTACGGGAGCCGTCCCAACAAACCTTTATTTAACTCCGATTCATCCGCAACGGTCCAATGAATTTTTACTAAAGAATCTTTGGTTGAAGATCAACTAGTTGGAACATTAAATAGTTTTTGGCAGTGAAAGTGCTGATTTAACGACGCTTTCAAATCTTCTAGTTAACCTCTAGTTGAGTTTCTAGTGTGGCAAATTTTCTTATTCAGCAACTGTTCTATATTCGCGTGAATACTTTTACGCTTTTAATGACGCTTTTAACCAAGTTTAATATCAATTGACATAAATTCTGGTTACTGATGTTTGATGACCAGAAAGTCCGGGATTTGAGGCGTTAAAAGCTCCAATAATCATATTGATGGAGGACAGATAAATAAATGCGACAGTTACTGTAACACATATGGCGTGTGTAATGCACCGTATAAAATGTTATGATTCTCATTGCATCGAATATGTGTCTGCACATATTGAGTGGAAGGCAGCAAAAGCCTCCAACTCTTAATTATTGAAATTAGCCATGAAAATAAAGGACTTAAAGGCCTAACATTTATTAATATTTGTTATGAGGGAAAATAGTAAAAGAGAAATGTATAATTTATCGAGAAATTAGGATAGAGAGGCAGCTATTGGAATTCGGGCTATTTCCATGCCGCTGGACCGCATCGCGAATAAAGAGAATCATTGAGGAAAAATATGTATTCCCATTTGCGGATACGGGAATATCTCCAATTTTAAAGATTCCAATTATGAATTATTCCAAAGGCAAATGCTGCCCGCGGTAAAATTGCACAGATGCCACTGAGAAGTATTCACTGAATACATATTTTCAAATGACTTATTCCATTCGGAAGGGATGCCCGGCATTTTCAAACGGACGCGATCGCCCTCGACAAGCACAGCGCCCATCACGGGCCATTGCATTCCCGGAGCGGCTCGCTTGAAAAAATACAGAAAACAATCGGCAAAAGGGGGAAAAAAAAAGAGAAAAGTGCACGGGGCTTCCGCCGAGCGATGCCCCCGCGGCGGCTGGTTGCGCCCAGCCGAGACGGACTACCGGGGGCCGCGCATCCAGCCGCGGGTGACAGCGGCCAGGTCGTAAAGCGCCCGCCGCGCTTTCCCGTAACGCCCAGCTAAAAGGGCATAACGATAACTGTGCAGCTGTTAATGGACTCGTTGGCCGGTTGGCGAGCCGCGGGTAATGCGTCGCTTTTCGCGCGAGATCCGCCCGGCCGCGCGTCACGGCCCGCCGCTCCTTTTCCCCGCCGCGATTGTTTTTATAATTTATTACGCTTAAGGCATAATTAAAGTTCGGCTAACAGATTTCTCCCCTCGCGCGCAGATAAATGTCCATTGATCGACGGTAATTAAAGGAAGGCCCCGCGCGCGGTGGCTCTTATGGTCCCCGGGACGCGGCCGCACACAGCCCCGGCTGCGATCTCGATTTGCGCCGATTAATTAATACATCGGATTAATTAGCGGGGTGGGCTGGCGGACACCGAAGACGGGCGGGTGGGGGAGGCATCGCGCCGGAATCAGCGCCCCGACGAGCTAATCATCGCGGCCGCGCGGATAATAAGCGAGGTGTGGGGCGCATACCCGAGAGGCCGGCTACCCCCCGAGCCGAGGAGGCCAAAGGCCTAGGGCGCGGCCCAAGACGTTTCGCGGTTTCTCGCGCGGGCCGGGCCGTAATTACGGGAACCGCAGGAAGCCGCCCGAATGCCCCCGCGCTCGGCCTCCACCCCCCCACCACCACCCCGGGGGACCTCCGGCTCTCCCCCCCCCCCGCCCCTCGGATTACGCTTTACCGAGTAATCACATCGGGCGCGCGTGCATCGGCCCGATGAATTTTGAATCGGCGGGGGATTGGGAGCCGCGAGAGTCGGCGCTCGCCGGGAGTGCCGGCGCGGCCTGCGAGCCGGCGAGGCGCCGCCCGCGGCTCTCGCCCATCAAATTTTCAATTATCATTAATTCGGGAGGGCGTCGGGGCCCGCCGCGCCAGTTTCAAACTGCTCGTCTTCCGAGGAGCCGCCCCGAGCATTGTTTCTATTAATAATGGGGGGGGTTTGCGCGTGCCGACTTTACGCATGCATGGCTCCTTGGCCTCCCCGACTTCCGAGTCGGCCCCAATTCGAGACGCCCTGCGAGAGCGCCATAAAGCCCCGAGCCCTTGCGACTAATCATCTCTGCGCCGGCAGACTGCTTAGTTGCGTCCTAAAACTTATTCCGAGTGACAATTAACTGTAGCACTGCACGGTCCTTGTCGATATTAGCCTTCTACGACTGATATCAAAGGATGCGTACGCTGTAACATGAAAATCATAGTCTCGTTCTTCGTTAGAACTGCCCCTCAGGCGCGAGAGGCCGTGAGACGAGACGTGAAAGGTTTGGTCAAGCTTGTCGTCTGGTCAAAAGTTTCTCTAACGACTGCTGCCAAGTAATTGTTCAATTAATAATTGAATAATACAAATTTTACATATGATTTGACATTAATAATACTGATATTTGTGGTTTAATAAATTACGATTATAAAAGTTCCATGATAGGCGAGGATGCGGAATGTAAACAAACGTTTTAGAGAATTTCCAAGAACTTGACGATTATACAGTAGTAAAAGATAGCTCCTACGTGTAAAAGCACACTTTTCAAATAATTTTGAATAGCGAATAAAGTAGTCAATAGACACAGTATTTCGTACATCCACAGTATCATAGGAGTGTCGGTCCTGATAGGGTCCAGCGAGTAGGAACAAAATATAGTATGGGATTTTTAGGCTTTCTAAGCAGATTTTTAAACAGATAAGTCGATTTTTTTGAAATATTACATTTGTAGGCAATATAGACGAACTAGCTCACCTAAGACAGAATTTGTTTGTGAAAGTTTCACTGACAATTATATACGAGTGCAGATAAACCTCTCTAGTTATCTACTTTAGTATGCTTGATATGTATTTCCTCGTGTATAATCAGTGTTCCGTATTATCAGCAAAAAATAATTAATACACAATGCTCCATATAAGAAAATTTAAAAATGTTAAAATATATATCAGGATAAATTAGTAGATTAAATTCCTGGTAAAAATGATCAAAGTACTTCGACAATCTATATTCAGTAGACATTGTATTGGATAGTAAGTATAGTAGTGAGTGCCGAAGGATTGATCAGTGGTGAACCAAATGTGAACGGAATTTAACAAAGAAATGAATCATTTCGGAAAATAAACAACAATTACATGTATTGATGTGTTATACGCACCGCGTGACGTAATGTATCGTGTAATGTAGGCTTGGTGATTGGTCTTTGGACCAGGCAATAGGTCCCTGTTGATCAGTTTTCATGCTTGGTCTTCTACCAAGGTAATAATAATCGTCGCTGCACTATAATAGCTGGATCGAGATGAAATCGCTTGCGAAGTGCAGCCAATGATCAAAGGATTGCAGAAAGGATTGGGCGTAGGGAAGGTGGAGACAAGCGTCGATTAGGCACGGCCTCGGGCCGCGGCACTCGGCGAGGCAGCTGCGGGCCCCGGGTTTTTACCGGCCGGCTGCCGCTCCCGTGGCTCCGACGGCGCCCCCGGGGAAAAATGCGCGTATCGCGGCGGCGCGATCTCGGGGCCCGGGGCGCGAGCCGCGCGCACCCGCGCCGCAAACTGCTGCGTTCATGCCGATCCCCGCGGATTCGTCACGAGCCGGGGACAAAGGCCGCGGGCGCGCCGTTCCTTTTTTTTGTTCGTCTTTCCGCCTCTTTTCCCCCGCGCGCGAGTTATAACCGGCGGACACACACTGTCTTCTCGCCGGGGAATTGTTGCGCCCCGGGGACGAGGGTCCCGATGTGCCTCCCGGGCAGATTACACGCTGCGATGCCGCGGCGTACGTACACGTAGGGCCCGGGCGAAATTGCGTGCCTCGGACCCGCTAATTGTTTAAAGATTGCCCGGGGGACGCGCCAAGTGAGACTTAATTCGGACACGCACGCGGGCCGGTCCGCTTCGCGGAAATAATCGAGAGGCCCCGAAAAGCAAAAAAGAAAGAACGGCGGCCTATCGGCGCGCCGCGCTCGGGGTTTGAATTCCGAGACAAGTTTGCGGACGAGCACCGGGCGGAGCCGTTAACAATTACCGCGCGAGGACTCGGCCCCCGGGGGCGCCGGGGAGGGAGTAATTCTCCGGGCAGCAGCGGAGAGTCACCGGCAGACGGTCCACTTGGCCGCGATCGGTAATCCAGGGGGCGAGTGCGCGGGGGGCGCCGGGCCGCAAGATATCCTCGCGCCATTAGGTCTCATTTGAATAATGCAATTAGGGGAGTCAGGCTGTCACAATTAGCCGCGGGGCTAACGGCCGCAAGACGTTTCCTCCCGTCACTTTGGCCAATCGGCTGCTCGCGGTAATGGCGGCTATTAACGGGCCTAACGCCCCGAGGTGCCACCTGAGTCCCGGGCGCCCCAGTCGCACTCGCCGCGCCCTTCTCGCGAAAGTGCGCGGGGCATTAGCTATTGACTTGGGCGAGTGCGGCCCGCACGCGCCGCCAATAATAATAACGGGGCGCAAGTTTATCCCGCAGATGGTCTTCCGAGGGGTCGGCCGGCGCTTCCGCCGGTCTCTTGCGGCCAGCCAAATAGATTAGTAGGGTAGAACGCCGGCGCGCGCCCGCCTCGCCCACATGTGTGTGCACGCGCCGTTCAATTTGCCTCGCGGATTCGCGGTCGCGGTTTCCCCATTGTCTTCCCGTGGAGCCCAGGAGCCGGGCCTAATTGCGGGAATGGCAGATTCGCCGGTCCACCCTTATGGCCATTTGAATTCTCGACGCGGCATAACGCGCCCATGCAAGTGTGCCGCTCGCCACAACTTTCGTTATTGCTGCGCGGCTGCTGGCTCCAAATGGAAATTCGGCGCCCAGGGTATCAGTCTTTTGCGATGTCTTGCCCAAATCTGTATATAACGGGGGCACTCGAGGGGACAGCTACGCAATACGCTCGCATTGCTCAACTGGACGAATTGCAAACCGTTTTCGTTGTGCTACAAAAGGATTGGCGGGCTTCCTACTGTTATACCGGACTATTTATAGAAACTTGGAGGATTAATTGAAGCTTTGCCCCGTCAACAGATGCACCATTTTTTCTGCAATTCAATACTCCAGCTGGCTTAGTCGGAAGGGGAGAAGGCGAATAACCCTAGACGAAATGTAAATAGGCGTCCGGATCGTTGGAGAAGGCGCGCGCAGCCTTGAAGCCGGCCAGATATTTTGGCGCGCGCGCGCGCCTCGAGAGCCTCGTTTTCCAGGCTTGCCGCGGCCCCGAGGAATGCGCGCCGATCGATTACTGTGCATTACACGCCCGCGGCGCGCGCGCGTATATATGTGTATCGCGAGACGGGCCCGCGCGTGCGAGATACAGCCTCTCTCCCCGGGCGCGGCGGCCTCGTACGTGGAGGAGGCGCACGTACGCGCCCGCAGGAGAGTCTCGAGGCGCGGGCGGCCCCAACTAATGACATCGTATAATACTCGTGCCTCGAATATCATCGCGCTGATATTGCCGCGAGATTAATGGTCCATCGGCACTCGGGCCCGATAGTTTCGAGCCCGGGCCTCGGCATAGCCCGGCCAACAAATGCCCGCATTATGCGCGCCCGCTCGCTTTTCCGCACTTTCCTGGAATTCGCGCGGGCTCGTGCGGCCGGTGCCCGGGGAACCCAATTACAGCGGCTCGAGGGAGGGAGGTGGAGGAGGGGGGGAGGGCGGCCGCCGCCGCGGCCGATCGATAGGTTTATAAAGCGGATTTTTGGGCGCATTCCGCAAGCCGATCCCGAGCAGTGCCACCCGAACGGAGAAAAGCCTTACTCCACGCGATGCAACGGTCTCTCCTGCAAGCCTGTACTTTGAGCTGCAAGGACTCGTGCGTGCTTTTTTCACTTGTTTTTCAATTGATTTACACTTGCCCCTTGGCAAACGAGAGTCGTGTATGAGGTAATAATATCCAATGAAAATATTATGAAATGCGAAACACGAATGATTGACTAAAATTCAAAGGCCCGTTGGAGTAATGAATAAACAAGGTCGATAACGCGCAGCGGCAACGGGGGGATCGCGGACAATCGCGGGCGGTGCGCGCGGAAAAAAAAAAGTGGACAAAAAGTGGAGGGAGAGGGAAAAGGGCGCGGCAGAGGCAATGGAGAAACAAGATCCGTATATATCGGGGATCGGAGTGAATCTGTCGCGGGCGGCGGGCGCGCGAGTCATCGGGGGTTGCGGGCGGCCCCGGGCTTTCCGGCCGGACCGCCGCTCCGAGCGAGTGCATTTGCAGCGGGTGCGGTGCAGTGGGGCGGGGCCGGAGAGGGCGCCAATGCATCGGACGCAACGCAATGCGGCAGCGGCATCGGCTCGAGATAATTAGGTCTGAGTGCACTCTCTCTCTCGGGGGCGCGCAGTCGGTAAGTGAGTTATCAGAGGACACCCCGGGCCGGCGCCCCCGCGCCAAGCACAATGGCTATCAGGCCGGCATCAAACATAACGCATCAATTAACTCGAACAATAACCGAGAGCCGCCCGAGGGCCAGGCCAAATGGCCTTTCGAAGAGCCGTGGGTGGGGCCGGCCGCCCACGGCCAAAGGTTCATTATGCGCGTTACGCGCCGGCCCCGCGAAAAACTACGCCGCCGCGACTTCAAAGCCACCAGTCCCACGGACGCACGAGCCCCCCGGGATGGGGGTTTGAATTCCCAACTACTGCGCATTTTCGCGTCTCGCGTACCTCAACCTTTGGATTCGGGAACGACGTGGAAACGGGGATCGCTCGCGCGCGCACGCGGCCTGTCGCCGCGGCAAAGTCCCTCGGGGCGGGCTTCGGCTCGGGCGCCCGCGCGTCAACCGCAATTTGTCCGCGATGATTTGTTCCCCCCGTAACTCGGCAATCGGCCCTTGCGTAAAAATCATTTTTGTTATTAAATGCTCCATCAATAATAATGTTTGCGCGCGCGGGCTCGCGCGTGTATAGACGGGGAGTGCGTCATCCCGCGGCGGAGCCGAGCCGAGTTTAGCAGTAAAATTTAAAGAGCGCTCATAGCAGTTTATAGCGATTCGCAGAATGTCCTTTGACGTTACTTTCAAATAAAAACGAGCGGCTTCGACGCGAGCGCCGGGGCCGAGACGCCCGCCTCGAGCCGCCGACTAAAAAGGCTAAGCCCCCCCCGAAAGAGGGAATTTTTCGAAAGAGAGCCGGCCATGATGGACGCCAACTCGGGCCTTGGAGCCGCGCGCCCAAAGCGCGTGTACGATGCATACACACGCGTGCACACTAGAGCGACGGCGCACAAGCGGTCCGCGTAAATCTAATTATTGTTGGCCGGCCGGGGCAAAAATCGCCTGATAAACGATCGGTGGCTCCCGGTGGCTCGACCGCGGGCCCGCCCCCGGGGGAATAAAGGAAAAATAAAGAAAGACGGGGGGGGGAAGCCCGGGGGCCCAAAGGTCAGCGGCGGCCGGGGCGAGAAGAAAGCGAGGCGCGCGATTAGCCGGGCGTCCAATTAACGGGAGGCTCGCGTCCTCGGGCCGGCTCCTCGTAAATCGGGCTTCTTTACCGCCGGGGCGAACGGAAGCTCGGCACGATAAATCGCGGAATTCAATTCTTGCGCGGCGAGGGCCGCAGATAAACTCGCCCCGAAGGATATATCCCCCGCAAGCGGCGAAACTTTTGGCGCCGAGGCCGCGCGCCGCCTCCGGGGGGGGGAATTCTTTTTTCCGCCAGCGGACACGCGGCCCCCGCGCACGCGCATAAAAAACCGCGGCTTGATTTAGGGCCCCGGGCACGCGCATATCTCTCCGCGGCTTAGAGCCAACTTTCGTTTTTTTTTTTTCTTCCCTCCTGACCTCCCAGTGGCCCTCGAGAGCACCGAAAAAGAAAGGATTCTCTCCTCCTGGCCGGCCTTAACGATTTTCAGAATGCCGGATAAATTGGAAAGCGCGGCTCGGGGCAGCGCCAACGGGGCCCTTGATCAGGCACGACTATCTAGCCGGGATTGGCCCGGCGGCGCCGATGGACAAGTTTACGAGCCAACTCCGGGGTTTATTTACGCCCGGTGCAAGCGTCCAATTCGGCAATCCCGGCGGGAGGGCGCATTCTAATGTCAAAACGCGAGTGCGAAAGGCCTTGGTCTGCTTCGTGGGGGAAGAGGGCGACTCGGAGGGTGTGTGCGGGTCGGAAAAGCGATTTCCGCCGGGGCTTCCGGAGTCGGCGGGCGGCTCGGCCGGGAGACAAAGCGGCCCATGCGGGATTCGAAGAGAACACCGTCCCCGGGCGTATCAGCGGCGAGATGCTGGCGGAAAAAAACGCGGCCTCGAGAAATTCGCGATTGTACACAGCGAGTGGGAAAATTGGCGGGCCGGGGGAGGACAGTCGGGCCTCGGGAGGAAATAATTCCGGCGGAGGCGCGGTCGCGGCAAGGGGGAGGGGCGCGGGGCGGGGACGGCCTTCTCCTTCCGCGTCATTGCGCGGCCAATACTTGAGGAGCGATATAAAAGCCGCGCCACCCCTCCCCCGGCCTCTGTACACATATCGCGGAAAATTACATTTTGTCGGTTGTAAAGGGAGCCTCGTAAAAATCGCGGACGCGAAGGAGAAAGCCGGCGGGGGAGGAGGAGGTAGGCAGGCGGGTGGGAGGCGGCGGCGGCGGCGGCGCGCGCACTCGACTCGCCCGGGGACCGCGGCGCGCGTTTTCGCATTTATACCCCGGGTGGGGGTGGGGGGCGGCCGGGCTGCGGGGGCCGCGCCCTCGCGATGAAATTGCACCGGGCAGCGGGCGAGGAGCGGCTATCCGCCGGCCATCAACATTGCTCCGCGCTTGATAGACCCTTTGTAAAACGTCATCCTGGGTGGGGGGGGGATGGGCTTTTATGCCCCTCGGGGCTGCTGACGCCCGGGCAACTACTGCCCGCGTTACGTCCCGCCGAGGAGCGCGACGCCCGGGGAAGACGCGCGGCCCTATATATCGGCCGATAAAAACGGCCCCGGCGATTAGCCGGACGGGCCCACCTGCAGCCAGGGTCCGCGAGGTCGAGCCGCTCCCCCCCGCGTCCGCCCGGGCCAACCCCAAAGCCCTGTAATTAAACTCGGCCCCGCGTCTTAGATGCAAAACGCATTGACCCAACCCCTCGGCTTTGTCCGCCCGAGGTGTGTGCTCGGTGGGGGGGGGACGCCGCCCCCGCCCCACCTCCGAATTACGCTCCGAAGCGGTCACTCGGCTCTCCGCTCAAGCGCCCCCGGATCGAGTTTCCCCGAGGTTCCGAGCGAGGTTCGCTCCCGCGAAAGGGGACCGTCCCGGATATACACCGTCCTTATCAGATTTCCCCATCGACTGCTCCCGACTCCGATCGCTCCTGCGCTCTCCCCGCTCTCCCAAGTTCCGCGCGCTTTCTTGTCCATTCGCCGATTGACCAATCCATTCGCGCCATCAAATTCATTTGATCATTCTAGTGCGCTTGAATACGCGTTTGTCTAATGCCAGGACAGCCTGTAGAATGAACGCATTAAAAGTCAAGGCACGGACGTTAATTATATTAAATTGTGCCATTTTTACAAATCTCATGCATTGCCGTTAAAATTAATGCATTGCGCGTCTTCAATTTTTCCAGTAATTCCTGATAATCATTTGTGTGTACAAATTGCACTCACGAGGTTCTGACGAGTTTATCGGTAAGACTCAAAGGTTCAATCAATTTTTTGTACCCCGCTCCGGATTGAAGGTACAACTTTTAACATATTATCGAGCTCCCCAATGTGTTTCGTTGCATTTACAGATTAATCGAACTGATTGAAGGCTCGTTTTCATGAGCGCATTGATCATAAAAACTGTCCAATTTTCAACCGGAGTGTTACAAAACTTATAAAAGTAGGGTTATAAAAAATAGTGTCATTGGTCGTAAAGCGGCTCGAACGAGCAAAGGATTCAAAGATCGTATAAAGAGTGTAGAAGTCATAACTATCCTTGTAACACGTTTCTCGCTACAAGTTTCGGCGTAAGGATAATGTTTGAATAAAAATAAATAAAAGTGATAGTAAAAAAAAAAAAAGAAATTGATAAAAGTCAAAGGAAAGGCAGTAAAGTTAGAAGAGGTAACCAGGGGCGATGAGGGTATACGCGAGTCGTGAGGCATTCTAATATAAATGGTCGATTATCGCGCTTAAAGTCAGCTCGCGAACGGAATAGTTGAGTTGGCCCTGCCGGGGGCTGTTTAAAGGGTAATATATCCATTTGGCCGTAAGGAATAGGAAACAATTTGCAGGAGGAGCTCGGCAGGCTAATGAAGGGTGGCGGTGGGCCGGGAGACGAGGGCCGGAAGAAAGTGCCGGCCGCGCGCAATATTCTTCAATATAACGCGCGGGGCATTGCGGCTGCTCGGAAGGGCGTGCGGAATTTTTGCCGGCCGCTAAATGAAATCGAATGATCGCCGGGGCGGCCCCGCGCGAAACGTGTCCCGGCCTCGGCGCCGGCGCATTAAAGGGGTAGGCCTACCCCCGGTAATTGTCGGCAAATATTAATAACCCGCGCCCGTCTTACCCGGGGGGGTGCGAGAGAGGGAAAAGCGACGACTGTCCCCGGCCCGAGGGAGACGGAGCAGGTGGACGAGCCCGAGGAATTTCGGGGAAGCGAAGCCCCCCAAGGGCACCGGCCCTGAAGCCCCGGGCGGCCTTTTCTCGCGCCGCGGACTCCTTGTGGAGGCGCCGCCGCCTTTCCCAGAGGCGCCCGAGCCGGATGCACACCGCGGCTCCAAGGTCAGAGCCCGGTGCGCTTGAGATTTGGAGCGATCGATATATGTGCGTAATGGATATCCCCGTGGAACTTTGTCTCGCGTTTTTCCACGGGCCTCCCGGGAATTAACCAATGCTTCTTCTTCGCTCAGTTATTTACCTCGGCGCTTCTTATTATCGTAATAGCGATCGATTTTCTATACACCGAGCTAAACTGATACACTGTCTATACGCGCGTTGTTTATACAAGCATTGCCATTTATTACCTTGAATGCGCGCTCGGTTCGGATCGATTAGTCAATCTACGGAATATATATCGCCGGCCGCGCGAGCTCTAACTTGCTATGTCTTTCGGAGGAATGAATATCACGGCAATAAGAAGAAGACACCTATAACAGGTCAAATTATCTCGGCTGTATTTTATCACGACTCTGACAGTTTACGGACGAGTCGAAAGAAAGGCGATATAGTCGAATACTCAATATAGTAATTTTCTTCCTTGACCATACATTACTTAAGAAAATGAAGAAATACATCACCGAGCGGACAATGGGATTAGGTGTAGCCAGTTCGTCAACGATATTTCAATATTTGTTTTCGAAGCGCCGTTGGCTATTTGACAAGACATTGGAGAAACGTGGAAGGCGTGACGACTGTTTTGCCGGAATATATACCTCATTGTCCCGATCCCCACGAGGGTTCAGCTTGACAGCTCGACACGGCAATACGTCTCAATACCTTTCGCCACTTCCTTACGTCTACCTTCGTATCTTCTTTCTTTGTGTCCATTCGACTGCGTTAGTTTCTAGTGACTATCTTGCCGAGTGTTCAAATTGCGATTATTAATGTTCTATTGGCTCGACGGTACCGCAGATAAATGCGCATAAACTGTTTTCCGTTCGAGAGTAATTAAAAAATAATTATTATCCTTAGAAAAAGAAAATAGACGTACAATAAAAAGTTGCTCGGGGCAAAAGCTATAAATGAGAACGATATACGCGATTGATTGATTTAATCTGTAAATGCGTCAGAGTGCTAATGAAAAAAGGCTAAAGATAAAGCACAATAAGTAGAAAGAGGGTAAATTTATCGAGGAATTTATTGTAGAGACGATTGTAAGGACGGCCCGTGAAAGCGCCCGTAATCATAGGAGATAGGCACGTACAAGATACACCATTAAATCGAATCTTTATTAACCATAAATAAAGGGAGGATCGGTCTGGGCATGTCAGCGACATTATTGCACGCTTATCCACACGCTTTCCTTTGGACTGTCTCGGCTCGTCATTCCAGACGCGCGGGCGCGTACAAGGGTCTCCATTAGCGCGCATTACAATCGATAATGCCGGCCGAGCGGACGACTCGCTCGGCGTCGTCGCCGTGAAACGCCCACGCGACAGACCCTCCCCTTATCGTCGTCCCCCCCCACACACACCCCGGCCGTTTTGTCCCCGCGACGAAGGCGACGTCCGCGCCGGCAATTAGAGCCTCGCCATTCCCAATCCACGGGCAAAGCGCGAAGCGGTAAAAGCGAAAAAAGGAACAACGGGGGGAGAAAAAAGGAAGCCGGCGAGGGCGGGAGGATGAATAATGACGAGGCCGGAGTGGAAATGTCGGAATCGGCGAAGCGCGGTGCGTACATATACACACATAGGCACACGGGCCGAAGTAGAAAGTTGCATGAGGGACGGGGGGGGGGGAGGGTAGGGGAGGCCCCCGTGAAAAATGAAGTTGGCCGGTATTGGGTTTCGAGGCGGGGGCCATTCGGACATTCGGAGGGACAGTCCGGGGCGGGGGCGTTGTCACCGCGGATCATTCGTAGAAATCTCGAGGCGCTGCAACTCGAGACCGGGCGATTTGCATTAGCGGGGCCCGCGCGCGCACCCCCCAATTAACTCCGCGCCAGCGCACGCGGGCCCCGGGCCCCCGAGACCGCCTATAATCCTTCACCCGTCGATTTCTGGCCGCTGAAAGCCGATCCGGCCCGCCGCGGAGGTCGGCCGTCTCCGCAGCTGTCTCCCCCCCCTTCCCGGCCCGGGGGCTCTCCCCCCGCCTCCGCCGCCGTCCGGCTTTTTGCGCGCCGACGCGGTGATACAAAGTCTGCCGGGCGCGCCGCCTCCGGGGAGCTTACACGCACCGCCCGCGGCCTTATCAGATCGCGCGGCCTTCCGAGAACTCGCGGATTAGCGGGGAAGACTCTCCCCTGCGCAGCCGGAAGGCTCCCCCCCCTCGTCACTCGGCCGCGGCCCGATAACGAGGGGCTATACCCTTTTTTTTTTGTTTGATTAATGCGGCCCTCGTGCTTGGTAAACCGGGCGGTGGTCGTCGTGGCCGAGCGGCCCTCTCTCTCTCTCTCGCTCCGCGAATTATTTCCGCGGCGGTGTTTGCGCCCGGGCCTCGGGCATTAGAAAGAAGGCCGGCCGATATATTCCCTTTGATTCGGGATCCGCGGGTCGGATAAGACACTTAGCTCGGGGCGCGGCCCGCTTTGCCCCGGCAAACGGAACGGAAAAACGGGGCGCCGGGGGGCCGAGCGGCGGCCTCCCCTTTGCTGGATGTTTAATGCCGCAATCTCGGGGCGTTATAAAGTGCGGGCGGGCGCGCCATGGCCACCGGCCATTACGCTCCGTAAACACGGCCAGTGGAAAAAGACCCGGCGTCCGATTGAAGTGCGCCCCGAGCCCTCGTGGGGCCGTCCCCCGGGCGGACGGGGGACCTGCATTATTCCGCGTCCTCGGCTCGATTCCGCGGCTGCGACGCCGCTCTCGGTCGCGAAGTGATTCGAGGGCTCGATGGGTGGGGCACAGGTGGACGCCTCGGGCCAGGCGAGCCGAGGAAGCCCCCGTCAAAATCCCTCAATGAGGCATTTACGAGGGGCTTTGTGTAATTTCCCGCGGCGAAGAGAAGTTGTTGTCCCCCCTCCCGCCGAGCGGCGGAGCCATTGCGCAAGGGGCCGCCCGGGACAGAGTCATCGGCCCGCGCGCTCGCGGCCATTGCGCAATTCGGCCATTTCGCAAGGAGCGATTACGAAAACGCCAAAGACACACGAGAGAGCGGCCGAGCCTCGAACCACACGCGCGCACAGCGCCGGCGTCTCGCGGGAGGAAAGCCAGGTTCGAGGTACCTCGGCGAAAGCGGCCTCGGCGAATATAAATATCGGGGGCGAAGGAAAAGAAAAGGTGGCCGCGGTCCTTTGTCGGGAAAAGGGCGCGCCGAACGAATGACGCTCTTTGCATATATATCCCGGACGTCGGGGGGGGGGAAAAGAGACCGGCCGCCCGGGAAGAATGAAAGGAGCGCCGGGTGAAAGGGAAATTTACGGGGATTAATATCGAGTCCCCCGGGGGTCGCCGCGGACTCGCCGCGGTTTTAAGAATTCAAAATTCGGCGCGGCCCGCCGGATAATTAGCCGCGGGCCCCCGGGCCGATCGATAAGCCGCCGGCAGCGTCCATTAGTCAGGGGCTTCCCCGGCCGCGCCCGCGGCCCGCCCAAGGCCAAGGGCCCGGGTCTCCTATATATATACACATCGCGCCTAATCCGGGCCGCGCGGCCCGCCGATCGATCATCATCCGCCAAAGGGACGCGGGCAACGACAGAATAAGGCTCGCCCCGAGACGTAAACAATTTTCGCGCGGGCCGCCGCTCTTTCTTTTCGCGCCTGTTGGGGAATCAAAGAGTGCCTGGGGCTGCCGGGTGGTGGCGCTGGCCGACGACCGACCCTTGCCCCCGCAGCCACAGGGTTTTTTTTTGGGGCCGTTCTTCATTTGTTTCGTTGAATTTTCGTTGGTTAGGTGGGGCCGAGTGTCAGTCGAGAGGGGCGACACGAGTGCACGTAAGATGCCGGAGCAGTTTGGGCAGGAGCGCGGGCTTGCTATCGTAAATGTTTAAAACATATGGAGGCAAACAATATATAGTTTTTAATTATACTCATAATACACTGTAGGCAATATTTACCATAATTGCAGCCTTGGATTCCACCCGGCCTTTTCTTTATCAATGATTTTGTACGCGCCATAAAAACTCATGACTCGCGCGCGCGCGCTCGCGCCCGAGGAAAAATAAAACGAAGCTTAAAATGATAGAGACGGTTATCGAAGTAATAACGGTTGGGCGGCCGCGCCGCGCGCCAAAATAACTTAAACTCCGGCCCTGTCCCCCCCATTCCTCCCCTCCAGCTTCTTCTCGCCTTCTTCCATATATATAATACATCGAATCTAATGCGGGGTTATTTTTATGGAAAGAAAAGAGGAGAACAGAAGGGCCGCACCTTCTTGAGGGACGGGGCAAAAGAAGCACGAGGGCAAATAAGAAGGAACGTCGATATATGCGCGGGGAGTGGAAGAAGGCGCAGAGGAGGAGCCGACGAGGAGCAGGAGGAGGTCGAGTAGGTGGAGGAGGCAAGCCGACGAGCCGCCACGGCCAGGAGATGGCCATTCGAGGCGCCGAGGCGCGCCGGGCCGCCCGGAGGAGCGCTCCTCCGGGGGTTGGATCGAGAGATCGAGAGGAAATCCGATCGTTCCCCGGCGAAACATCCGCCTTTTTCTTTTTTTTTTTTTTCCGAGGCAAAAATCGAATGCGCCCCGCTCGAGATACGGGAGGCCGGCCGCCGCGAGCAAAAAGTCCAAAGCGGCACACACGCGGGCGCGGCCCGCCAAGCTCCTGCCGCTCCTTTTTCCCGATTATACGCCCAGGCCGGCCAACGAAAAAAAGGCCCCACGGCGCTTATAGTGCACCGGCTCGGCCAGTCAGACTCGACTTGCGAGAAAACGCCCTTTATATGTAAAGAGCCCGCCTCGATTCGGTGGGGCCTTTGTATTAAGTGCGCGGGACCAATTGCACCTTATTTCCCTGCAAATAAAGTACACTTGCTTCCTGCGGCAGTTGTACCCTTGGATTATCCTTCCGAGGAGCACCAAACTATCAAAGCGCGCTAATTGTTAACATTCCGCGTACAATTATCAATCATAATAAAATACGTATTGCAATGGATTTAACAAAGTAACAAAGGATATACAATCGATTTTTTTCAAGACTCGTTATTTTTTCCTCGGTTTTTCTATCCTTTGCAAACCAACAATAGACTCGCGGATGATAAACTTATGAATGTATACACATCAATTATATACAGAGAAGGAGGAAATAATTAAATCATTTTATACTGTTCAATTGTTTATAATTACAGTTTTTTCCACATCGATGAAATTATCCTCTGTGAAGGCTACAACTACTCCTGTCTGTATTGTTTATACGGTTTTACTTTGAAATGCCAATGTATACATGTAATAAAGCCAATAGAAGTAACGGATGTTATTGATAGTACAGCCATCGCAAAACACGAGATCATTGCCGTGCAATAAAAGAACAATAAGTTTTTTTATTTCATTAGAACGCCACAAAGCCAATATAGCAAGGAATAAGAATGGAAGAAGTTAGGGCGGAAGGGGCGCGAGCGCGTGTATAAGCAGCGAGAGAGCGCTCGAGTCGCGCGGAGGGGTGTAATAGAAAAGTTGGGCGCCCCGCCGATGGGCTACGTAATCCCGATATCTGTCGGTTTTCGGGCAATAAAACACGCATTTCGCCGGGAGAGATCCGACGAAAACGGCTGCTGCCGCGCGCTGATAAAGAAAAATGTCCCGAGATATGGAATCCCCCCGCGAGTTCTTTCACTGCCGAGCGGCTTCTTTTTTTTTTCCCAAAAATTTCCCATTCTCCCGCTGGGCTCGTGCCCCGCCAAGAAAAACGAGTCTTATCTCTCGCCCATCGTAATAAAACAACAACTTTGCGCGGCTGCCGATCTCCCCCCCCATCTGTGGATGACACTCGTGAACGCTTTACCATAATCTTCTCTTCTTTTTTCTCTCTTTCATCGCACTGTCTCTCCATGATCGTTATAAGCGTGAGTAACGGATATCAGTTTGGCATAGTCATAAATATTCTTGGATAATACGCGCATAGTGTACGATGCCGGCATAGTATATTCTCTGAAAAATACACGCGCTCGGTCGTGGCTCGGTCAGAGGCGCGGCTGTTTCGTAAAATCTAATTGCCAAACCATTGATGTCCGACCAAAAATAAGCGCCTATGGAACTGCACGAGAATATTCTTTGGTAAGGTTGGTAAATTAAGTAATTAGGTTAAGCTTAACAGTGCAGTAAAGGCGAGAGAGGGAGGGGTACAATGTGAGGGAAGGCTTCTTATTTAACAGTTTATTAAACACAAAAGGAATTTTACAATGTCGTCAGTGTGCTTAGATAATACACGCGTCTGGGCTCGAGCGGCGCTACACACAATACGTATTCTTCTGCAGTCATTCGACAGAAGATTGAGCTCATGGCGTCACCCAAGGATTAGAATAACGTGATCGCTGCATTAGCCTCGCTTAGACGGTTGAAAATAGCACCTAGACCTAGTAGTTGGGAGCTCGGTAGCCGCTCTCGTTAAATATCCGAGCAACATGGAGCGAAGGCGTATCGCTTAAATCATTTACTAATTATACGGCCGTGTTATTCCCAGTGATCAGCTCATGTGCAATATATTGTAACAATCCATCCATCCAGTCATTTTTAAAGCTTTCCTTATTTATTTAATAATTCTTTATAAGAATTTATTGTTGCAAAGTTTAATAACGTTTAAGTATTTGGTAATTAATCTTACAAAATCTAAAAAATTAAAAAAATCTATTCTTTACAATGTATATTTGAATATTTATTAGAAAAATGATTTTGTTTCACATCTTGAATATTATTATTGTTTGATAACAGCCGTAAATGATTATTAAATTGGTTCATCAGCTGATTAGTAGTAAATTATTAATATAAGCCTATTAATATTAAAGGAAAGAATAATCGGGTAGGTAGAGTTCGAGGATCTGCATTTCATTCTCGTACTTTGAATCCTTTTTGTCAATTTGTATTTAAAGATTGTTTACGAATTTCACGTTAGACCCCTTTTTTAACATAATTTTAAGCAAGAGTGCAATAAATATTTCCAATTTTTTTATTTTTCCAACAGTACTAACATAACCTACAATTGTTTGCTATAAATTTATCAACAAGAACTTTTAATAAGGATACATTTTTTATTGGCAAATGGTCTCATTTAAATTAGAGTTAAGTGATATAAATTTATTTAATGCACTTATAAAGTCCTCTATAATTTTGTAAATTGTGCTGAAAAGACCTGCTCGGATGTTTCGAGTCTAAACCATTATAAGAGTGTTTATCGCTGATTATAAGATAGATTGAATTGAGTCTGGCAACCGAACCTTTATACTTGCAGTTTCTCGCCAAGGAGAAAAAAGTTATTTGGATGGCGTAGTGCTGTGAAGGGCTCGGGAGTAGTGACAAGTCAAAACAATGGGATTAAAAGCGCGTGTCGGGCGGCGACGCCGTAATAAGAAAAACGGGGCTAATCCGCGCGACACTTAAACTTGGACGGTTTCCTCAAAGGCTAACGGCTCTGGGGCGGCAGTTGGTATCGGCCTAGTGCGCACCGGCCGAGCGGCCCTCGTGGAAAAGTGCAGGGCGACCGCAGGAGTTGGGCGAGGGCGCGAAAAGCGCTGCGGCCGCGCCTCGGGCAGTGGGGCCGGGGGCGTGTAATGAAATCCAGGCGCGGGGCGGGAGTAACCAGATCGGGCCTCTCGAGTGACCCGCCGGCGGCGCTGCAGGCCGGTAAATATTTTCATATTACTTTACGCGGGGGTAATTCAAGCGGGGCGATTGGGCGCTTAGCGCGGGAGCCGGGGGCATCCGCCGGGGGACCACACGCGACTCGCTCCAATAACCGAATGCACCGCGCGGCTTTTTCCGCCCGATTAAGCCCGGGCCCCCGTCGGGGGGCCGTCCGTCGCGGGCGGCGCTGCCGGCGCTCCTTTCACGAGTCGGCGAGTCGAGTGACGCGCGGCCGGAGCCACCGGATGCCTCCTCGCCTGGAAGCGAGGACTCGGCCCGAGCCCCGGGCGGAGCCCAGCTGCCGGACGCCAAGGTCGAGGATGCGACAAACCCTCGGCCCGGCCTCGCACTCGGAGAAACCGGGGGGTGCCTTTTTTTTCCGGCTTCCTTTTTTTTTTTCCGGTATTTGCTTTGGGAGCCTCCCGGTGTTCATTAATCGGGCGGGCGGCCGCTCGACAGATTATCCGGGGGATCGCCTCGGCTGAATATGACTGCTATCCAATTAACTCATGAGCCGCGGGTGCACGGGGCGCCTCTTTTCTCATGCGCGGCCGGCTTCTAATTCCGCCGGTCCATTAATTTTAAAGGGCCGGTCGTCCGGTTTGGTAAACGGAACGAATCGGCCGAGTCGAAGCCGCGACTAATTATTTAGCGATCCTTCGGCCGGGCCGTCGAAAGAGATGAATTGAAAAATGGCCGGACGGCCATTTGCGCCGGGGAGAAAAAGAGCGGAAGGACCCCGGGCCGCGGGGGCTGGCCTATAATCCCGAGGCGGGAGCGCCCGGCCGAGGAGAGAGCGGGGAGATAACGCGGGCGGCTGACCCTCCCGAGATGTTTCCACTGGCAAAGTGGATTTCGATTTCCATTTCCATACCGTTTTCACTTTGCCGAGGGGCCCTGCCCCCGCCAAATAGCCCCGCCCGCAGAAATTGATATTTGATACAGTCGCGAAGAACACATTTTTCCATTCGGCCGGGCCGCCGCGGAGGGGACAAAGGAAAAACAAGCCGGACCGCCCGGCTTTTGAGGAAGGCGCGCGAGCCGCGGCCGGCCGAATATAACGCAGCCGCGGGCGCGTGCGCTTGACGAGTCCGCGAAAGGGATAACAAAAGCCCGGATAAATAATATCGAATTAGCGGCGCCGGGGGAAATAAGAAGCGGGCAAGGGTTGGGAAGCGGCCGGACTCTTTTGGGCAAATAGTTTAATCCGGCGATCGGCCGAAAATCGGGGGATTAGGGAAGAAAAAGGCGGGCTCGGGCGAGGCCGGGCGAGGCCGCCCGGGGAATTAGCATTCGGCCAGGATATACGCTCTAACTACTATCGACGTTCCTCCAACTATAATCATCCGGGTAGATGCGAGCGAGTTAAGTGTAATATTATTCAGCAGGCGCGCGGCCCTCGCGGCTCTCCGGCGCGATGTGTATATATACACGTGCGTGCGTGTGTACCGCGGGCGGAGGCCCAGGCCAACCCCACCGAGCGCACATATATATATATAGTCGCTACGCTTTATTTCCCCTCCCTGCATGCTAATACCCGCAACGCGCTCCTAGTTTTCTTCATGGCTAGTGGCAAGTGGCTGTCGTCCTCCGCCCCCGGGACACCCGCGTGCGCCCTCCCGGGGTAATTGTCGCCGGGGCAGGCAGGACATATAGGGCCCGAAGTCCGGCGAGGTCGGACGCGGCGCGGCCCGAAGATTACTGTTATAACCCCGAAAAAAATGCGGCCCGAGGTAATTAAGCCAATTGCTTAATAAAAAAATAGGCGCAACGAGTGGGGCCGCTGTCGCCGCTAGGTTGGCCCGGCCCGCCGCGTGTATTATCACGTTGGGCAAAGTGGGCCCCGCGGCTGCGGCGCAACCGCCGACGGTTATAAATTTCCTCGCTCCCTATACATGTATATATATATATCGGACGCGCGCGCGCGCGCCTCTATTCCATAGCAGCATAAGCCGGCTAATAATAATACTCGCGCCGTAATAAAAAGGATTCTCCTATTTTAATACGGGCCGGGCCTCGAGGCGCTCCCGGGCCGAGGGCTCGGCCGGCATAAAAAACGCCCGGGGTCCCCCCCTCTCCCCCCACCGGCCGTAAAACTAAACGCTAATTACTCTCATTGGGCTTAATGTTTTTGTTTCCCCCGAAAATTATGCGCGAATCCGGCGCGCGACCCGGCCGCTGCAGCCTCATACTTATGCCGGCGAGGGTCAAATTATACGTGTGTCCCGGAGGGCAGCTCGGCCCGAGACCAGGGCCAAAATGCACCGGACCCGCGACCCGCCGCGGATATCATTAGCCCCGGCGAGCGGCGGCGGCGGCCCCTCGCCGACTCCTGGTGCACCGGCGGCCCAGCGGGAATTAATCCCCGAAAGGGCTGCCCCAGGTGCGCCGAATATCCTCGCGGTATAACCTCAAAATGTAAATCACGTCGGTGCGCCGGCGACTTTGGCCATTAGGGGAGCCCGGGGCCCCCGGCGATCTCATTTGATTCGCCAATCAGAGGCCGGCCGATTGTTTATGCCCGCCGGCCGAACGGAAGCGGCCCTCGCCGCGGCGCGTTTACGGCCTCGCCTAGTTATAAAAAGAATCCCCCGGGCCGCCGGTCGGGCGCCCTGTTGCGCGGACGGGGGGAAAGCCGCCGCCGCTGCACCGGACCTCGCTGCATTATATCTAATGGCTTGTCTCCCTAATCCTCTTTCGACGCTGCCGCCGGCTCCCCGATCGATCGGCCGCTGGCGTCTTATCGCCCGCTCGGGTGTATATACGCCGCCGTCCGACCGTGGGAACGCCCCATCCGTTTGTCCGGCCAAAAAGCTACCGCGCCCAGTAGATTATGTCCGGCTCGCAAGGGGATACAAGCAATGTGTCCCTCAATGCGGGATGCGACGGCTTGCTTCAATTTCAGCATTTTACGCGATTTCTCGCGGTCGAGGAGGCGCGTGACGGTCGGATGGATGGCACGCGACCACCGCCTCGCTATCATTATCCCGTCGTCGTCGTCGTTGTTGTTGTTATTTGCAGGAGGCACGATTGACCCTCGCATGCCAGCGTTATGTAAATGCCTCGATGATAATTACGCGGCGTAAGTAGAACGAGCCCGCTCCGGCAAGACTGTCATTGAATCGAAGTAGTTCTAGGCCAGGCTAATTCGATTTTCCTCCACTCGAATCGGGCGAGGAGCGCGGGGAATTCGCCCGGTCTCGCGGCACGGCAATTGACCGGGGCCCCCGCGACACAAAGCCGGGGCAAGAGGGCTGCCGGCGCGGATGAGAGTCGCTGGTGTAATGACTACGCTGCGCTCGGCGAGGAGCCGCGCGAGCGCCTCCGTTGTTTTGCGCTCGCCCGCTCGCGGAGGAGTTACACGCCAGTTACACTCAAGGCGAGCTGGGGCAAAAACCGCGGCGGAGATCACGCGCGAGGGCCGGCGGCCCTCTGTGTGAGTGCGCGCTCGCCGGACCGGCCGAGTTCGGCCGGCGATCGGCAGTTGGCGCGCGTCGCCGCCGCTCGGGAAACGTGCAAAAAAAAAAAATAAATACAAGCTCGATCCTAAATCGGCCCTCGGCCCTCGATCATGACGCGCGTCTCTATGGGGCTGGGACTCGGCGAACTACCGTTGCCCCGCGGACTCGTGGGAATTTCTTATGCTCCCGGCGCTATTGCGATCGGCCGGCCGAGCGGATCGGCCCAACCACCTGCTCCCGGCGCGGATCGGATGGTTCCTTTTAGAAAATCCCCATAAGTGCCCGGCGATTCGGTATACTTTGTCCATTGGCGAAACCCCGTTCGAGGGGATTAGCGGAGGTGAGCCGTTGTTGGCGGCTCGAGGCTTTCGCCCTCGGGTTTTAAATCCCTCGTTTGGCGGAAAGGTAACGATTTCCCTCGGGGCGCGGGCACTTGTTTTTGCTCCTCTTGGAAGCAACGCTCGAGAAGGTGTCGCACCTGCAGTTTGCATTGAAAAAGCGCAATCCGGCGGGCGCGAAAAAAAGCCCCCTATCTCGCGGTGGATATCCCGATGCGATCGAGGCAGGAGCGTCATTTCCTCGGGGCAGAGGGCCAGACAAAGGGCCATTCGTTCCGAAAGTCGGGCCCGGGGCTTTCCCGGCGGCTCCGCTCCCTGGGAAAGTCCCCGATGGGGAGGGCCGGCCCTCGATAACCGCGGGGAGCGGGTGGGCGGACGGGGCCGCGGGCGACTCCTCGCGGGAATCGCGCGGGGGATCAGCTGGTCGGCGGGCTCGCGGCTTTAGTATGCAACGTATGCGGTGGCAGAGCGGTTAGAGCGGCAGCGGCGTCGGCGGCGCCGCCGGCGGCTCGGCGAAGGAGTGGTTTGTTGGGTTGGCGGCGGCTGGTGGCGGCCGCGGCGGCCAATGGCGAGTGCCCCGGCTAATGCTAGGGTGCCGGCGCCGCCGCGCCATCTTTGCATCATAATGCCGCGCGCCGCGGCCCCTTCGTGTCGCCCCCTCCCCGCGGCCCGCCGCTCTCTCTCCCTCTGGCGGCGGCGGCGGCGGCGCGCGTCCTCCTCGCTCCACCCCCTCCCTCACCTGTACCGCCGCGGGCTTTGTGCGCGGCCTCTCGCCGGGTCTCGCGCGGCCGCCGGCCGGCCTCGATCGGCCTTCCGCTTATCGGCCGCCGTGGCCGCCGTAGCCGACGCCGATGGATCGATGCGCCGAGGCGCTCGATCGGACGCCCGGGGCCGGCGGGATTGTCTGCGCCTTGTCTGCCGGGAATCAATCACACGGCGGTGGCGCTCCGGCCGGGCCGGCCCTCGCCTAATCGACGCCCGGCCGCCCCGGCTAATTGGCTAATTGCCCTCGCGCGGCCGGCCCGCCTCCTCGGGAGGACCGCGCCGGCCCCGGCCCCCTCCCGCCCCCAAATTTAACAATCGACTTTGTCATAATAACAGAGCAGCCGTGTGTACAAACGATTTCCCAGACGCGCCGACCGGCCGGCCTCTCGACGACAACCCACCACTCGATTCTGCGCGCCGCTCGATCCCCGCACTTTTACTCAAATCTATCCCTTCGCAATCTGCCCAACCGCATAAATCTCCCCAAATGACCTGTCCGCTTTTTATACGCTAGTTTTTCTCCTCAAAATCCTTGATTCGTGCGCAATTTTCCATAATTTATCATCTATATGTGTTTTTACACAGAAAACTGTGTTAAGAAAGAAAATTTTATCCGTAGACATTGTATAATAATAAAGTCGACTTTGAAAAATTACGTATACAGTCACGAACGAGTAAAATATACTTTCCACTTTTTTTTCTTTTTTTTTTTACTCCAATCCCGTGGCCTGAGTCGATTCGCGGAAATCTCATACTGTACAATTTTTTTCCGTAAAATGCATAAGCCGTAAATTATACCTTAAATGGAATGCTTTATTAATTATTTTTTAGACTTATTTATATGTAAGTACACGTTCCACGCGGGTATTATAGGGTTCGCATGATATATTAACACGTTTCGATTCTTTTACTTTTATTTAAGAGGTTTGTGAATTTTTTGTCAGTATAGATGTTACTTGTTCGATTTTTTAGTCGAACTTGTAAATTGGTCATTATTTTTCGAGGAAACTGTATCTAACGTTGATTGAAAATCGACGATAATAAACATCCAAAAGCGATTACCAGAACAAAGTAGAAAAAACAGTCGGTGAATCGTCGAATCAGCAAAGTCGATCGATTTGCATTTAAAAGCCAGTAGTCAAGCCGTGTCTTCAATCCGAAGAATTTCAGTGAGCGGCAGCGAGTTAATCGTCGAGCGCGTCAATTGCCGCGAGCGCTTTGCGAGAGCCAAGCGCTCGGAGGCTGGAGCATTCATCAAGCGCGGCGCGATAAGCAATTACCTACAATGTACTGCTCCTGAAAACAGATTAACTATTTCGTAATTTAAATATCGGGGAGGCGATTAAAGCTCGGCCGGCGAGCTTCCCACTTAAGCCGTCAAGTGAAAACTTTGCATTGGAAATTGGAGCCGCGGACGGCGGGCGGGGGGCACGCCGGTACAGTGTACCCGTACGCGTATGTACGCGCGTCGTCTCGGGGGGGCGAGGGCGAGGCAAAAGGAGGAGGCCGCGGCTGCCCACGGGGACGACGGCCGCTACCCGTGTTATCTCGCGGGGAGACAAGCCGCGGCGCTCCCGCGGGCTGGGAACGGCGGCGGCCCCGCGTCCCGGTGATCCCTCGCGGGTGCACGCAGACGCGCTCGCGGGGAGAGGGGGGAGGCGAGCGAGCGAGGCAGGAGGGGGCCGGAGGCGCCTTGGGCGACGTGCAGCACCTACGCCGCCTCGCTACCGACTCGCTACCTCGCTCGCTGTCAGGCAATCTCGGGACGCTACCGCCGCTGCATCTCCGCGTCTCGCCCCTCCCCGCGCGTCGCGCAATTTAAAATCATTTTTTCCTCCCCCCCGCCCCCCCCTCCCCCGGGGGGGCCGACGGTTGCCGGCCGCCCGGCCCGGCTATTCCGCGCCTCTCTGTATATATTATAAAAGCACGGCGAAGGGGTGGGGTGTCCGGGCGGGAGGGGGCAAAAACCGGCAGTGTGAGAACCGGCTGCGAGATCGGCAGCGAGGGCCCGCGCGCGCACTGCGCACGCGCCCGCAGCTGCGAGCCGTGGCGGATTTTCGCTTCTTTCTCAAGGAGCTGCCGACCGCGCGAGCCGCGTCAGCCGCCGATCCCGCATAGCTGCACCGGCGCCTAACTGTTCCGCCTATTCAAAACCACTGTAAACAACCGCGCGCCCGGCCGAACAATTATCCATACACGCTGGCGCCTCGCAGCACGCAGAGGTGGCCCCAGTCGCTCGGCCCCACAACCGATTGACACGCGACGCACGCGAGTTATCCCCGAGGAGGCTCGCGGGGGACGGGGGGGCCGGAATAATCGGCTGCGATCGGCGGCCGCGGGGAAACAATGGCGACCGATCCGCGATGGGAGAAATAATTAAGCAAGCCGGGAGGGGGCCGAGAAAGGCCCGATCGGCCCGATACCGATCGGCGCGCGCACGCACGCGAGAGGTCGAGCGCCCGCGGGTTCGCGTGCACACCTACTGCGGTGTCAAGCGAGGGCCGCGAGCGCCGCGGCGGCCGATGCAAATGCGCAGGGGCCATTAAACGGCCTAATTACGCTCGATCGTTCTTACAAATCGGCGGGTTATTGAGCAAGCCGATCGGCCGAGTCCGAGGTGACAGGAATGCCGGGGGCCCCGGGCACGAGTTTTTGAGGCTCGCTCCAGGGAGAGCGGCGCAACAGCGCTTGTTCGCCACGCTCGCTTTGAATTCCTCCACTTGCTCGCAAGACCTTTGGCCGGTCTTGCGAGTGGCGAGCGCTGCAGTCCGTTGGAGAGGAGGACAAAATGTAAATGACACGAAATTCGAGTTGCTTGAACATCTAATGTTTCCCGGGGGTTCTTGTGGCTATAGCCGTTGTCAGGATGTTATCGAGCTTGCAGTACTTCGCGCTTACACTTGACGCATCTTCTTTATGCCATAAAATGATAATGAACTAGTTTTAAGCGTTTAAGATAGTTCAAAACATCTATAACGAACCGGTTATAATGGCTAATCTAATCTTAATTGCATAGGAACTTAGTGCTCGAGCTAGGAAAGGCAGCTGTCAAAAAAAGAAGTTTAATCGGCAAAAAGCTTGTAGTATCCCATGCTTTATTCAAAGTTGGGCGCGCGCGCGCGAGATATCGAATTCCTCGGCGTATTAATCCGCCGATTTTATATAACGGGTATTAACTTACACGAACGAGGCTTCCATCATAATTAACGGGCCGCGCGACGCTGCATTAATACATTAGCCCGCGGAGTGGGCGTGAGGGCTAGAGGGCAGCTCGCCCTCCCCGGGGGCAGGAGACCCCGGGCCCGGCAACAGAGCGCAAGGACGTCCGAGCTTTGTCGGGGCCCTGCCGGTCGCGCCTCGTTAGCCGCGCGGCGAATCGCGGCCCCGGCGATTCTGCCGGTTCACGCTCGGCGCATTCTCCGCGGCTACCTTATCGGCGCTCCCGGGGCGCGGGCGTCGCCGCCAATTAAGCCCTCCGTGAGGGAGGGGGGGGGAGGACCCGGGGAAATAAACGATCGGCGCGTCGGCCGATTGGCGAGTCAATCGATCAAGCCCCCTCCCCCCCGTGGGGCCCGGGGTCCTTTGTCGGGGCCCGGGCGAAGACGGTAGCGCGGGGCCCCCCGCGAGCCGCCTGTCCGCGGGGCGTCGCGCCCGGGGCTCCCTTCCTCGCAGGCTTGTCAAAACACCGGGGGCCCCTGGCGCGTGTATATATATACATACGTGTATACACATACCCAGTGTCGGAGCTCGTTAGCCGAGGCGGCTCGAGTGTGGGCCCGAGAGGCCTCCTCTAGCCCGGGCGACTTACCGAGCCGCCGTATACCGTCTTTTCCGTTGCGTCCCGCGACCGCAAGTTCCAGTTGGCGCCCGGTCAATTTTAATCAAACCCTCTTTCGCTCGTTGGAGCGTCGCGGTGGGGCGATCGGCACTAACGGGCACGATGGCTTTATGATTGCAGTTGTCTACCAGAAGCGCTTGAAAAAGGAGCGGCGGGCCAGGAAGCAAATACAGGATCAATTGGACCTCGAGATGAAGCGGCGCGCGCAGCTGGAAGACGCCCTCAAGGCCACGGGAGCCTCGGCCGAGCAAGTCCGAGCCATCACAGGTAAATTCCTTCGAATGTTATAAGCGCTCCCCGCGGTCCGCGCATTACACGCGAGGGCCCGGCCGATCGGCTTCGATCGCCGACGCTTCTGCATGCCCTACGCCACACAACGAGCCGGGCTCTCTCGGCCAATGCCTATCATTTGCCTTGTAAAATTTCCAACGTCCGGCAGAGTCGACGTATGCATACACACACACACACACATATATATGTATATAAATCCCTTTGGTGAACGATGGAGGGCCGCGATAGCGCAAAAAAGGAGCGGGAAGAAAGGGTCCAATCGAGCCGGCGCTCGGGCGGCTTCGAATTTTTCTTAAAATTCCGACCAACGGCTTATTTGCTCGCGAGGGTAATTTCTTCACCTCGGAGGAGAGGCGGCAGTCGTTAAAAAAAAAACCGATCGCGCTCTCTCTCTCTCTCTCTGTCTCGAGGCACCGCGAGCATTTCCCATCGATTGGCTAAATAATGCAGGCTGGGTGGGTGGGGGGAGGGCCGGATAATCGCCGAGACGAAAGTTCCTCGCGGCGCCCTCGGGGAGGCCCTGGAAAATTGGGCTCGCCGATTGGAAGTCCGCTCGGATTCGCGCTCCCATGCGGAGGAGCCGTCCTTACGTATTCCTCTTCTCGCCTAATTGCCGCTACCCCGTCCCCCTCGATCTCTCCGTGGCGGCGATATTTCGAGGCAAACGCGTCTCATTTCGCCAGCCCTCCGCCTTCTTAGCATCGTCGGCGCGGCCTCTCTCTCTCTCTCTCTCGCCTGTGGCTCCACTCCCTCCTGTCACTACCAAAACTCAAACACGAAACCCTTTAAGTGAAATCTCTTATTCCGATATAACATTTCGCGAGCGCAAGCAGCCAGCGAGCGAGCGAGCGCTGGCGTTTTCGCTGCCGTGCTGATTAACCCTGTCAGACCCAGAGAGTCGCGATATTAATTTTAAATCAAACGGGCGCGCGCCTCTTGCTGCGAACGAGAGAGAAAGGGAGGGAGGGAGGGAGAGAGAGAGAGAGAGAAGGGGAGGGGGGGAGCGGGAGGACGAGGGGGGAGGGGAGGGGGGTGGTGGGCAAAGAGAGAGAGAGAGAGAGGGCGGCGGGTGGTGGAGGGGCGAGGGTTGGGGCGGCGCGCGAGACCCGCCGAATGTACGCTGGCCCCGAAAACGCCTTAAACTTATCTGCTTATTAACTTTGTTCTTCCCTCTCGACCCCTCCGCTTAGACCGAGAGAGAAGCCGCTTTCCGTTGACATAATTCGCGGCTCTTGTGTATACTCTGCCTCTTAAAGCCTCCCACGAACGCTCCGTCAAAGTCATTTACTCGCGCTTTTTAATACTTTCAATTACTACTATTGTTGGGAAATAATCACTCCTCCTGTGCTCTCCTCGGCTGGCTTTATTTGCCCACTAACTGCTTCGCATCTTCTTTCGTCTGATTCTATTATATTAAAGTGAGGTCACTAATTACAATGCCGTTAATTAAGAAAGCTAATTCTTTTGTAATTGGACGAAGCCGTCGATTATTAATTGAAACCGCTGAACGTCAAAGGGCAGCCCACGGCTTTACAATCCGGGACAATTATCTCTGATTGCGCGCTTTTAAATCGTCACCCTATTAATGCATCGACTTTTTGCCCGCGAGCATCAAAACGAAAAATCTCGCGAAACTTTTGTATTGTTTTTTCCTTCGTAAACAGAGAGCGAGAGGGCCGACGGCCGGGGCGGCAGGGGGAGAAAAGTAAAAAAAAAGAAATTTTATGCAAATAAGGTTAATTCTTCGCGGGTAGGAGCGCGCGGCACACAGTGCGTTTTAACTTGACGATAAAAGAAATAGTTTGTCACGTCGAGGGGCAAAAACATAACGGTTACCGTTTGAATTTTAAAAATATTACTCCGTGCAACCTGTAATTACCGCAGTAGTCTTGATTCAAATCTCCGTTGTAAACGTCAACGGGTGAAGCGGTTACTCGTAAGACGGAGCGCTTTAACAGCGAGCAGAGCATTAGCCTTCACAGTTTTAATAAACGTTATTATGCACATCAAGTCTCATACAATGTTTCTGTAATGCCGCGAGAAACCGCGTTTGCAACAACCGCGAAACTGCGCGGCTTGCCTTTTTTTCAAAATGTTAATGCTCGCTAGAAATAAGACGATTATTATTCTCTTACGGAGCCGAAGCTTCAATTTCGGCGTGTCAGAGTTTAAAGTTGTCATTAAAACAATAATGAAAAGAGATTGGAGACTCGGACAAATTTATAATGATAATCATAATCATCGCGTGAATAGAGTCTATAAGTAATGACCTTTCCTCCTCTATTGCATGATATAAACTTTTTTATTTATGCACAGAGATTGTAGTAACTTGCCAATCATCCTCTCAAACATTTATTATTTAAACGAAAAAAAAATATTTTTTTCCATTTTCCATGCACTTTAACAAAATATAAAATCGAAACATAAAATATATTTTCGTTTCAAATGCATAACGCGCCGGTTGGAAACAATCTTGGATTTTCTGCCAGAGAGGACAAAAAATATTGTACAAAACTTAACCTGCTTATAAAAACGGAATAATATTGATCGGTTTGAGATTTATTCGAGACTCGATCCCAGTGGAAAGGAGTCTCTGCGAGAAAATCCAAGTGTGTCAATCGACGCGGCCGCGTCGATGACAGCCGCGAGGAAATTCTTTCCTTTCACCTTGCAAATACAGCGGGGCGCATAATGACCGAGCGAGGGACTCGCTGGTGTGTTTCCACAGACAACGTAAGCGTGGACGTGTCGCGAACGAGCGTCGAGGCCCCGGACGACTCGCCGCCGCACCCGTCGCAGGGCGGACCCCAGGCGGCGCCCACCTCCCAGTCGTCCAACTCGGCCTCGTCGACGCACCAGCAGCAGCAGCAACAGCAGCAGCAACAGCAACAGCAGCAGCAGCAGAAGCAGCAGCAGCAGCAGGTGCAGGCGGCCGCGGCGGCGGCGGTCGCCCAGGCCCAGCAGTACCGGGAGGCGAGCCAGGCGAGCGTGCGGTCCAGCAGCCAGCAGCCGCCCACGCCCGAGAAGCCCGGCTGGGGCTACAGCGGCCTCGATCTCATCGGCAGCCAGGCCTCGGCCTTCTGGCAGAACTACCAAGGTACGCGTTTCCCGGCCCGCGGCTAATATCCCCGGAGCCTTTGATCCCCCACCACCACCCCCCTGCCCTCGATCGAATTTCATGGAGAGGAATCGGCCGGAATGCCCTGAAATGTGCATCGCGGACAGCAGCCCTCAATGCCAAAGATGAATGAGAGAGAAACTCGCTCGGTATAATGAGGGCCGTGTGGAAAATAAAGAGTCACGTCGGACCGGGAGCAAAAGAAGTAAATCAGGGCCACCGCGCCTCAGTGTGTGTCGATCTACGAAATTAAAATCTCGAATCGACTGTGAAATGAATTTGGGACTACTGCCGATTCATCCTCGAACCGCGAGGAAGTGCACCAGTTGGCCTTCTTTATGGCCCCTTCGCCTGTGCCCGGCTGACTCGTCATTCATTTTGGCTCGTCTTCTTTTTCCATTCCTAATACTTTTACATATTTCGGACTTCTTGTGCCTGTTGCACATGCGCCAAAGAGAATTGCCGATGGTCTCCTGTCCTTTCTCGACGGGCAACCGGAATCCTGCAGGGCGATCGCGTGGCTCAATATTTAAAAGAATGTACGCTTGATTCGCAGTCGAAAAAATTGCTCCACCGATGCTAAAGGCGAGTCGTTAAAAAAATCGATATTCCCCGCAATAAAGGAGGAATTTGAATAAGCCCGAACGAGATACGCGGCGGTCGTTCGAAGAAACGGACCGGAAGCCTAATCGCATCCGCGAATCAGGGGATTGAGGAAGCAGTCAATTTTTCTCCCATATCCTTTGCGCGGAGCGTCCGTGGGGCTAAAAAGCTCCACGGAAAACTAGCCCGTCCTTCGTTGGGGCCTACGATTCGTCGGCTACCAGTTATTAGCGGGGTAACCCGATCCCAGCGCGGGCGGCCACCCAACCGAAATATGAACGAAAGCGTGAAATGAGCGTCGGCTTAAGTGGCCATCTTAACTTGAGCTTCTCCTCGAACTTTTTGACCAAGTGGCCGGCAAATTGTATTTGAAGCAGTGCGCCGGCTCGGCGGTGGCCCCTTTTTTTTCCTGGCGCTCGCGCGTTTTAATTAAACTGGTGCAGGTGACTCGGAATAGAGGCGGCGCGCGGTTCCCGGGCCTAGGGATTCCCGTGGAATTTCGGAGGCGGACCGCGACTATGCAGAGCCGAGTAGTGGGCGGGAGCCGGTCAATCAAGTGCGCAGCGCGTTTCCTCTCGCTATGAAATTACAGTTTTGACGGGGGCGGGAGGCTGGGAGAGAGGGAAAAAAGTCGGACAATCCCCTCGTCACGTACAAACATTATTAAGCCCGGCTGGGCGGCTCGGGCCGTCTCGCCGGGGGAAAAATAAATCACTAGCCAATTGGCCGGTCGCATCGGGCAAAAGGACGAGGGGAAAATGATTCGATATCCCAGCGTGACAAGCAGGCATAATCGCTCCTGAAATTTACCTCCCCGGCGAGGCGCAAAGAAGAAAACAAGAGGAGGCAAAGAAAAGGGGCACGTGGGGGGGAATAGGAGCCGCGGGAGAGAAAGAGCGAATCACCTCGTCAAAGGCGCGTCAGGGCGGCTTGGGCCGGGGCCGGGAGCGGCTGATCCCGCGGCGGCGGAGGGGGCCGGGGTCTAAACAGAAGCTAGCGGCCCCGTCGCGAGCGATCTGCCCCGGCCAAGTAGGCGCGCCGGGTATACCCGTGCGCGGGCATAATGCATTGGCTGTTACATGCCGGCGCTCCCGGAATATGCTTAAGAAGCCCGGGCGCCGCGGGGCAAGGGAGACGCCGCTTGGGCCTCGTGACGCGGAATCCATTTGCAATAAACAACGGAGATTTAGGGTGGGTGGGCCGCGGAGGAGATGATCGTCCGAGGTGTGTGCGGGGGCCACTTAGGCGGAGGAGCGGCCGCGAGGGGACCTCCGACCCCGTCGCCAGTCTCGGCCCGCAGTCATGCATTCTATAAGAGCAGCGGCTCTCCCGGGCGGCGCGGGTGGCGCGGGCCGACGGGGGGCGCCCCGGCCCCGCCGCGCGGAGCACCCCTGCAAGTAATGCAGACTTTATGCATATCGCTACGGGCGAGCTCGCAGTAAGGAAGAGCGCCGCCGGCGGCTCGGCTTCCCCTCCCGCCGCTGCTCGCGTAATTTCCCCGGCGACCGCTGCCGCTTTCGGTGGCGTTACCTGTCGGCCCCTCCGTCTTCCATGCTGCGCGCACCTCCCCCCACGCGGGCCGCGCGGTCCCCACCGCTACCACTCGCCGCGGCGTCGGCGGCGGCGGCGGCGGCGGCGGCGTGGCGGCTCTCCCTCCAGTCCTTTTCCACTTGCGAGGCGCCCCCACCCCTCCACCGGGCTCCTCTCGCCTCCTCTCGGCTCTCCTGCGCGGCTCCTCCGATTTGCCTCCTCGCTCCCAAGAATTCGCCTCTGTCGCCCGCGTCCTTTGCCTAGGCCGGCGTCCCCGCGACTCTCGAATGCACCGAGCCGTGCGGGGGCCACAGGCTCCCGCGTTTCCATTGTGGCGAGCCGACGGAACCCGGCAGCGAGTCGGCGCGATCGGCGCGGCAGTCGCCCTCGAGCCATTAGCCCGCCGACTTTCCGGCTCGGCGGGGGTTCCTCCTCCTCCGGCGCTGCCGATCCGTCTCCCATCGGCCAAGATTGCATTTGCTCCTTGTTTCCCATGGGCGCTCGGGCCCTTTCCCTCGCATGCGCCTCGGAGGCACTTTCCGCCCTCCTCTAATATTCCGAGTTATACGCAATAATTCGTAATAGCGGCGGGAGTCGGGCGAGGGGCCGCTCCCGGGACACGCGAGCCCAGCCTCCGGTTTACAGGGGGCCTTTAAGCCTTTTACGCGGACGGTGCGGTATTTTTAGCCGCTCGCGGGCCGGCCGCCCGGCTATTCTCGGATTGGCGCCACGGCGTCACTGCGCCCGGGGCCGATCGCCATTTTCCCCCTTTTTTTTCCTTTTTACAGGGGCCCGTAAAGCGCCTTAACGGGGCCCCGGCGGGAAAGCGGCCGGCCGCGCCTCCGAAGTGGGAGCCGTATCGCGACAGGAGCGCGTGCCGTCCTCCCGTACCGGCCAACGGGAGCGAGGAGGGCCGCCCGGGGCCGATCGTTCAATTGGATCGCGGAAAAATCCCATTCCCCGCGGCGGCCAATTAGCGGGGGAGGCTCCTTTGATCGCGGGGGAAGAGCTGGGCGCGGGGCCTCGAGTCACCTCGACAGTGGTACTCGGGGCTCTCGCCGAGAGGAAAGGGCGCGCTCAAAGCCCGGGGAAAATGAGAAGGCGCCGAGGGCCGGATACGGGTTTTCCGCCCGAGAGCACAATGGCATTAGTGCGCCGCGCGGGGAAGGAAAAGCGGGTAATCTCGTGGGAGGGGCGCGAGGGCACGAAATAAAGAAAGTTGCGCCGGGCGCGCGCCTCGCCCGCGGAAATTTTTAAATTGCCCCGAGCCCCGGCGCTTCTCCCGGGGAGGCCCTCCAATTTGTCATCCGGCCCTCGTGGCTACCGGCTCGAGCGCCCGCGGCCCGATGCGCCCAATTTCACGGCCGGCGAAGCCCGCGCTTGACCCGCGAGTCTCGGGTCCGGGGAGGTTCGTTAGCCGAGTGACGAAGACCCGCCGCCGATGTGGCTAATCGTCCCTCCCTCAAAGTGGATCGGTCGGCCTGTCACCGGCGGCCTCACTCGGCCCGCCTGTAACCCCTCCGGCGACCTTGACGCCGGAGCGGCGGTCCCTTCGGCGAATCACGATGAGTCCCCGATCGGAGGCCGAACGGCGAAAGCCCCAGTCATCGGGGAGCCAGCAGCCGCCCGGAACAAAAGGGACTCCACTGATTCTCCAAATCCCCGAGCGGAAATGAAGTCGGATTCGCCAATAGGCCATCGCTAACCGGTTTACCTACACACCTGTGTCATGTACATTGTTGAAGATCCTATTACGCACAGAGCCCGGCTTATTCAATTTTGCTGTAATTTCAAAGTACGCCGTTGACACAGCTCTGTTTCGCTCACATTCACAGTGTTCGACTTGCAATTTTCCCTGACAATAAATTCTAGGATTTACTAAACACTGTAGACTAAAATATATACTAACAATTAGTAGCTTGAAGAGTACAATTTTGCCGTTTACAATACTAAATCGAGCTGTCAGTGCAACGACACATCTGCTCGAGATACAAAGAAGCCTAAGGAAAATAGTTTGGCAGAGGAATTTTGCAGGGTAGCTTATGCAAAAGAGTTGTTAAAGGGAGGAAAACATTGTAAATAGGGCGGAGGCGATGGGGGGAGGGGCGTGGGTCGAGGCCCAAGGGTCCGCCGAGTGGATCGAGTTTATTTTGTCGAATTTTTAATCGAAAGCAATTTAAATGCCGGCGATTCGCATGCCAGCGGGGAGATAAAGAAAGGGAGGGCCGATGAGGTGGGAGTCGCGCGGGGCCTTGGCCCCCGCGGGCTGCATTGTGTCCGAGTTAATTACGCGGGGCACATAAGCGCCGAGTCAGGGCCGCTCGCGGGCGATGCGTGAGCGCCGAGGGGCCCCAGGCCGCCCGGGCCCGCTACCGACTCCGAGAAAGCCGCGGGCCCGGGGAGCGGGCAACAAAAAAGAGCCAACAATGCCCCGGGGCCCGATGAAAAGCCCGCCGACGGGCCAGCCGCCCGAAATTGTTTCCATTGTCCCGGCGATTTGGCGGGCCGCCCGCGTAACACCGGCTGCGCCCCGAGCCGTTGTACCCGCCGATTCCCGGCCGCGGGACAAGAAGAGCCCCGGGGACGGCCGAATCTGCAAGGGCAACAACGTCGGCCCTCGCCCCCGGCCCGGTTAAATTGTCATTTGGATATCAAAGGCCGGCGCGCGGCGGCGGCGGCGGCCCAACACCCGGCGCCTCGGCTAATTTGCCCGCGGGCCAAAGACAAACACGCCGTCCCGCCGAGGCGATTCACACCCCCAGGGCCGCTATTGTTGCTCCCGGCATAATGGAATCCCGGGGAGCCCGGCTTGCGGCCCCCGCCGGATCATCGCCGCGGCCTCGCCCGCGACTATTAGCCCCCGGGAGGTGGAGGCGCGAGGAGGCCCTCGCCGGATGACGCGTCCCCGGGATCGATCGCCCGGGCAAGTGACCCTGGCGCCCCGGCCGGGGGACGTTAATGGCCTTGGCAATTGGATTTTACCATTGCTCTCGGCCAAGGAGCCGCGCCATTTCACGCCTCCCGATTCGATCTCTCCTCGCCCAGGGCGAGTCGCCCCGTGTCTTTGTCGCGAGGGCCGCCCCACCAGCCCCGAGATTGACGACCGGCCCGGCGCCTCGCGGCTTTTCCCCCGAGCCTGCCCGCCTTACCCACCCTATTTATACACTCGCTTTGGCTCGTCCTGTCGCGCCGAGTCGCCTCTTACTACTTCCCCCCTCCTTCTCCAACTCTTTGCCCACCGACCTTTTCCATTTACTCCTTATTATTCTCCGGCTCTCCTTAGATCTTATACAGCTGTGCTGAAATTACTGTAGAATACATCTCGTTAGCCAAATCGGTTTTCCAAAATCTTATTTTCCTTCTTCAATTGTTTGCGTTGCAAATGCTCTTATATACATTTGTCCGCGTAGGAAAACTTCTTTTTGCTCGTCACCAAAATGTCATTTGCATCCATCACAAAAAGTTCATAAGAGATTCCTCCGTGCTTTTTGGTAGAAACTAAATTATTTGCCATTATTCCCTCGGCATAATGTAAAGCTTGGATTACAAGGCAACAGCGGAATCTGCAGAATTCCATTAATGTGCAAACAATGCGGAATGGCTAAGAGAGTCCTGTCAGTACGTGAAAATCGATAAAAAGTTCATTGAATGGAAGCTCGGGATTAAAGGAGCGAGTAGTCGAGCGCGCCGCCGAGAAAAAGAGCCTCGCGCTCTCCGCGCGAATCCGCTTTGGCAATCAATCGCGGCCGGGGCCGAGTGAGAGAAAAGGTCAGGCCGCGGGACAATAAAGCTCGAGGATCGGCGGGCGAGGAGGAAAAAAGGAAAAGAGCCGACCGGGGGGGGGAAGGCCGGCAGCCGGGGCGTAAAATCGGATCCCGGGCGCGATTAGCCGGACGGGTTAACTCGGCCTGGGTAATGCCATTAAAGCGACGTTTTCCAGTTTTCGCCCCGCGTAATCCTTGCGGGACTCAGTGAGCGAGCCGCTTGCCCGCGGCCGCCTCCTTACACAACTGGCTTCACGCCCGCCCTGCGCATTACAGGCCCGGCGGCCCCGCTAATTACCGCTCCGTTTCATCCCGGGCGCAAGAGAGAGACGGGGGGGGTCGTGTATACGTATATGTATATATATATATGTATCGGCCTCGCGCCTCGCCGCCCAGCGACTCGCCCCGGGATTACTTACGCGTGCGCGCCGCCGAGTGTCTCCCCCGCCGGAGATGCTCGCCGGGACGAGGTTTCCCTCCGCGGACACTGTAGACGCGCGCCCGCCCTCCTCCTCCCCCCGCCCCTTTGCCGTGCGATCCCTCCCTCTGTGCAGCGGCAACTTTTACCTGTCCGCCCCTTCGCGCGCCGTCTGTGTGTAAGGCGCACCAGTTTAACCGTCCTTTTTTTTTTTCTTTCACCTTTGTTGCAGAGTCTCTGGCAGAGTTTGAGTTGGAGAGAAAATCGCGTCAGCACCCAGCGACCGAGAGGGACCAGGTCAAGTCTCCGCTTCAAGGTGCGTTCCCCTCCTTTACTACTTAGGGTAGACTCGGTGTGCGACGCCGTTTGAGTAATCCGGCCCGGGGCGAGCCGGTGCGGGGGAAGCCGCGGGTCGTAAGATCGCCGTGGAACTCATTGAAAATAAATTCAGCGGGGCAATCTCTCTCCCCGGGCGGCGGCTCGGCGTCCCGGGAGTCGTGCGCGCACCTGCCACGCCTCCCGCGGCGATAAATAAAAAAGGAGCCGCTGCGACAAAAGGAGGAGGCCGCGCGGCACGCGCAAGAACCCCGGAAAATTACAGAGGCGCGCCCGCCTCCTCCTCCTACCGAGTTTTCCAATCCCGGCCGCGTGAAAAACGGCCGGCGCTGCAGTTTCTTAGGGGCGGAATCCAAGTTCGATCTTTAATTAGAAACTCGCGGCCCCGTAACTTGCCGGCTCAGCTGCACCGGCGGTTTCTTGCGCCCGTGCCCTCGCCGACTCCTTCGGCCGAACTTCCTTCCTTCCTCCCTCCTTGGGCGCCGAGGGCTTTGTTCCGAAACTACGGCCCACCCCCGTAGTCACCGGCGCCCAACTTGGCCCGCGCGCCGCGGCAAAAAGCCCCGCGCGATCATTCGGCCCCGCGAACTTGCTCTTTTCTTCGAGTTTCGGGGCGCGCTTTTTCCCCCGCGCCCAAGATCCCCCCCCCACACACCCCACCTGCGAAATTCCAATTAAATGGAGATCGGCCCCCGCCGCCCGGCAAGAAATTTTCCGAGGCGCGTGCGCGCCACCTTGCGGCTTTTTTTTTTTTTTTTTGACTCTTGGCCTCGGGCACCGGCCGTGGAAAAAGAAAAAACGGGATAACAGCCAATCGTCCTGTGATTGCGCTCGAGTTGACGCGCGTAAGATCGGAAGCCGTGGGCGGCCGGCCGAAGGCGTAGCTCGTGTTTGCTGCAGGAACGCCAAGCGGCCGATGCGATTTTATCGGGAAACGCGGTAATCGCTGGCTGACCCGCGCGTCCTCTCGCGGCCCGGCCTCGCACCGGGAAGGCCTCGGCAAATAACGATATAACCGATGCCGGGCGATCGTTTAGGTGGAGGGCGCAGGCCCCGGCCGTCGCCGCCGCCGCCGCCGCCGTGGGCAGAAAGAAAAAGACGCGGTAATTGCGGCGCGCGCGACTAAAAGTGCTGGCCCATCTTCATCAATTAACTTTGATCCCCGAGTCACGAAACGATTAAACCGGGGGCCAGCTCCACTCGGGGACTTTTCCAATCATAAGCGACAGTTCGCCCGCAAAAAGTCGGCCAAACGATCGCGGCGCGTATCAAAGGACTGTGGGCGGGGCCGCGGGCTCAATGACTCATCTGCACTGCCCTCTCGACTCATCGCGGCCCCGGCTCCAAGGCTTAGAACCTATGCCATTCTTATAAAGTACACACCTATGCAACCTCTTTGCTTTTTACGCTCCCAGGAGCTTTCGGCATATTGCCTTCCAATTTATTCTTTTGAGCTACCTCTCACAATGACATAACAAATCCTTATTTCTATACTCGAATATACCTCTATACACTGTATCCACATCTTTGTTCCGTATGATATATGTATTTCGCTTACTACTCATTAAGTATGTGTTAGGCTGTTTTCTTGAAATCTTGGTTAAAAACTAAATATCATTATCTTTTTTATAAACAAACCAAAGGTTATGAAATTAATAAACAGCTATATAAGTATTCGTTAGCGCACTTAGGATTATATTTGAAATATAAACAGTTGTATCATTTTTAACGGTGAATTTCGTTAACTGAATTAGAAATTCGAATAATCTGTGTTCCAGAGTCACGAGCGGGCTACTACAAGAACTCGGTTCTCTTTACCAGTGCAACCTAGAAGAGATCAAGCTCGACGGACGCACGATAAGAGCAAGAGAAGCAGCAATAGCGGCCGTCGCTACAGCCACTTGACCTGCGGGCCATCGAACGAGGCAGCTGTACGCAGCAGGAAGAAAATTGGATGAGAGAACGCAAGAGTGAAAGTATGTGTGCGAGGGCAACTAGTTTGAGAAAGAGAGAGAGAGAGAGAGTGATACGGGGGCGGGGGAGAGGGAGAGAGAGAGAGCAAGGGAGACATATCAGAGGAGCGCGCGCGCTCCGAGGGTGTGGAAAATCGGCCTGTGGGCGCGTGTGCCGCGGGGCTCTCTTTTCAGGCTAGCTACAGATCGCGCGAATCAAGTATACACGAGTGAAAATATTATAAATACGTATAAATACACACACGAGATATATAAAGAGAGGGCGGAGAGACGCGAGGCGCGAGCGCGGCAGTGAGAGGATGAACGGGCGAACTCGGGGCAATCGGCGAGTGCATCTGAGGGCGAGAGAGAAAGATAGAGAGAGAGAGGGGGGGAGAGAGCCAACGGAGATATTTATAAAGACTGCATATGGGAGCGAGGGAGAGCGTGTGTGCGTGGGTCCCTGGAGCTCCACCCTGGTGAGAACGGCGAGCGAGTGAGATTGAGACGCGATCGGAGCCGCGGAATCGACTATGCGCTCCGCGAGCCGTGCGCGAACAAAATAGTTAGTCCATTATAGCTTAAGGGTACAAATATAAATATATATATCGAGGAGGAAGACGGGGGAGAGGTAGAGGCAGAGGACGACGTTGGCAGAAGACGAGCAGGAGGAGGAGGAGGAGGAGGCGGAGGAGGAGGCAGGAGGCGAGGACGAAGAAGAAGAGGAGGAAGAAGAAGGGGACGAAGAAGAAGAAGACTCGGCTCGCGCCGCCGCTCGGACTCGGGGTTCGTCGCGAAAGCTCATCTTCTCCGCGCCGCGAGGTCGAGCGTCACCTTATCGTTACACTATCATTGCTATAATTAATTATTATCACCTCATCAAGCTCATTGTCATTATCGTCATCGTCTAGGTATGTATCTCGCGACTCTGGCGCGCGCGCCCGATGAGTCGTCCCCGGGGAGGGCGACAGCAGCGCCTCCTCGGACCCGACTCGGGGCCTCGGGGTACCGAGAGCCGCGCGAATCTCGTCCCGAGCCGGGCAACCTTTTATAGATTAGCGTGTGATTTTTTAAACCCGCGACGATCGGAATATTATATATATATATATTATATATAAAGTACGTATAAATATATAAATATATGAGGACGAGAGATGGGAGGTAGGGGTGGTGGCGCGGGAGGCGCGAGGCAGGTGGCGAGAGTTAAAGGGGGTTGGGTGGGGGGTGGCCGTCGCGTCGGCTCCCGAGGCCCGCAACAGCGAATCCTGTATCATATATACGTTCCCCGCGCAGTGGGGGCGCGCAGGGGATTCCTATGGGGCGTTTCGCAACCTAACACTTTGTTTATAGAAATGCAGAAAACAGCAAATGAAAAAAAAAAAAGGCAACTCAAGATATTCACGACGAAGTAACGTCTAATCTATGTGCGTGTGACAGCTGCGGGCGCCTCCGCTCGCCATTCGATCGCCGGGACTCTTTTCCTCCGGGAGCCGCGCCCCCCGCGCGCCCCTCGACTGACCTTCTCGTCGCGCGCGACGCGCCCGCAGCGGACCCCAACTCGGGCACTTGGGACGGACTTGAGGTCCGAGGCTCGGCGGAGGGAAAGAGTACCGGGTCGATCGACGCGAGGCGTCCAAGTTTAACCTCTATGATCCGTGTACAAAGTCTCGTAGTCCTAAGGAATAAGACGTACTTGTGTTGTAAAGTTCACATAATCATAGCGTATGTCTAGGTATCGGCTAAGCCCGGCTAGAGAAAAAAAAAAAAACAATTATCAAGTAGAAAACGAGAATTTAATCACCGATAGCTCATCCATAGTTGCCATCGCCGTTTCACACTAGACCCCGAGGGACACGCCCACGCGGGGCAGAGGCCCGCGGGGACGCCCGCGACGCGTGTTCTCCTGGCTCGCGAGACGCATCCGACCGACCGGGACGGACGCAGTGGGCGAAACGCGACGGGAGGACAAAAGCCGAGGGCCGCGAGCGCTGAGTCGCCGATCGCCGACAATCGAGCGCCTCCGGGGTGTCCACTTTCCGCTTTTCCTTTTCGCAACTGCATTTCCCTCCGGGCTGTCGACGACTTTTCGCGCGGGCGTCGCGCACCCACCCACACACACACACGGTCATACAGACACAGAAGCACACATAGACACACACATACACGAAAAAAAAACCACACACACACACAGACACACACGGCTCTGCGCAGTTGCTCTTTTTTCCTTTCCGTATTATCCGTGCGCGCATAGCCGCGTCGAGTTTTCTGACAGTCGTATCGATCGAGTACGGCGACGAGATGGAAATTGGCGCGCCACGGCACATCCTTCTATGCCTTTTGTAATTAGTGCATTGTGCGAGCGAGGCGACCTTCCTTTACCCTTCAATTTTTGTATGATATATATAAAATGAAATAGCGATTGTCGGCGAGCAATAAAGGAATTTTTCTTTACCCAATTTCTTAACCACGAATTAGCGTCAAAAGGTCATCAAGTCTACTCATGTAATTCAGCATATTACTACCTATGAATAAATAATAGTTGTTATTGTAATGGAGCCTTTCAATTTTTTCACGATTCGTCCTTCCACCGTAATCCTTGTATTTATATTGTCCATCTTGTGTAAGCTATGCATTTTAAATCAAATTTTATGTAAAATAATGTTTTCATTTATGTCACCAGTATGGTACTATCAATGTTTACAATAAAAAAATATACACACTCAAGGATGTTGATTCTTTTATTTAGTAGTCGCCAATGACGAGTCTTTGAGCTGCAAGTTACAATTATGTTTCAATTCTAATGTAGCATTTACAATTTAAAAACAATTTAAAGTTGGATAATTTGAATTAAAATAATACCAATGCATAAAAATATCTTGTAACTAATAAATAAATGTGAAAGGTCTGCGTTAAATTTTAACTTTTAATAAAATTTGACTTTTGGAACAACGACTTTTTACAGTCTTTGCAATGTAATTATTTTTGATACGTTCAAATGGAGTCCGGACTTTTTAATTTTCATCAAATTTTATTCACAAGAATATAGAACAGGTACACCCTCGCGCTTAGCAAAGTACGTGAAAGTGCTGCGTAACACGTCACGCGGTTTTCGAAAAAACGAAACGGGTGGAGGAAAGAAATAAAGTAAGCAAGGCAAAAAGAAGAGAAAGGAGGAGAATAAGAACGGGAGATGGATGGCATATACGTATACGGTCGGGGTGCTCCGGCAGTTCGCCTGCGAGTGGCGCATTTAGAAATTCTTATCAATTTGCAGTAGCGTAACGACACGCGGCACGCGAGGCGCCGTCATTGGCCTGCGGGGGAGGCCCCGCCTACCCTCTAGCAACGTTTTCATAAACAATGATTAAGCACGATAAGCCGCTCCTGCCTTGGAGGGCCCAAAGAAGTTCAAAGAACGTCTTAATCACACATAAAGTTAAAAAAGGGGGAGAGGGGCGAGGGGAGAGCGGGGGGGGGGGGGAGCAGAGAAGGAGAAAGAGAAAATGCACCGCCTGAGCGAATTCCGTCAAGTGTGCGCTGGGGGTAGTCTGGGTGATTCATTCGATAAAAATGAAATTTAATTATCGCTCGCGTTTTTCTTTTTCTCCGTAAACTTTGTTTAAATATTCATGTGAATTATTATTTCGCCATATACGCGAGGTGCGCGTATCGCAGGTATCTTAGGTACAGAAAAATGCGAACTAGGACATGTTTTACTGGGTAATAAAGAATAACCCATCATTATCATAATTATTAATTTGCTGTAATGTTTTAATGCTCTTTGAAAAGTATAATTATTGGGAATCCATTAGTCACCTATGCATATGCACGTGTACAAATTCATGCAATACTCTTTCTTTTTCTCTCTTTGAACTAACTATCTATCATGCTTAACTCTTTAGTACACAATCCCAAAAAACATGTTGAACATTCAAAGAATTAATCGAATCTATTAGTCTTTAATGCATTTAATAATTTTTCCATATATTTTTATTATTAAAATGTGCACAAAAGAGAAGAGAATTCGATACGAAAGATTTCAATTTATTATTTATTTTAAATAAAAAATTCTCTCGTGAATAAAAGAATTTAAACTTTTGCTTAGAATTTAAATGCCATTCCGAAATAAGTTGTGAATACAACTTTTACACTGTTTCCAAACGTTCGCTGTTTATTTTTACACGATTCAAAAATGTTTTAAAAATAAATAGTTGTTTAAAATCGCTCAAAAATACGTAAGTTAAATATATAAAACGTATTCTATCGATCAATATGAGCATTCTGATTATTAGCGGGAATCTACTTTCCTTGAATGCTGCCGGATAAATTGTTATAATTGAACTTTTTTAAAGCTATACAGTACTCATTTTTCAGTTAATGCTAAGCTTATTTAATAGCGAAACGAGTAGAGATGATAATATGTAAAGTGAAGTAAATGGTTATATTTTTCAACCCCCAGATGTTGAGATGCAGGTGTACTCTTGAAGAAGCAGCAGCAGCAGCCGCAGCAGCAGCAGCAGCTCGGCTTTTGAACGAAAGAGAGCAGCACACGGCAGGAGCTCCTTCGTATTCGCCGATTTCTTTTGCCTCTACCTCTCCTCGGCTCCCTCTCCCTCCCTCTCTCCCATTCTCCCTCTCTGGCCCTCGCGCTCTCCTTCTTTCCCGGTCTTTCCCTTTTTCTGCCTCTCGCTCCCTCCCGAAGACTTACAAATTCTTTCCCCGCGCGAAACAGCCATTCGTCGCCAAGCGCCTGGCACTGCCTTGGCGCCCCTTCACTTTCGCGGCACTTTGCCGCGGCAAAAATGTAAAACGCGATCCGAGTCGACTCGCGCTCGCGCCCTGGTTGGCAGCTCGCGCTGTCAGCATATTTGTACGTAAGGAAAAAAAATGAACGTTTCTATGCAAATGAGGGGCTTGACTCTCCACCTTGCTCCCTCCCTGCCCCTCTCCCTCTTGCTCTCTCGGTTGCCCGACGCGCGCGCGCCCCCCTCCTACCCCGGGCCGGGGATCCCCTACCAGCGCCGACGCCTCCTCCTCTTCCGCTCCCACTCCAGAAGGTGGCCCGCTGCGAGCGCGGAAAAGAAATCCCTGAAATTACGCACGCGGGAACGAGTACTCGAGCGAAGAGAAACAGAGGGAGAGAGAGAGAGAGCGAGAGAGGGGAGGAGAGTATTTTACCGCATGGAAATTCGTAGTCGACAAACGCGGGATTCGCACTCGCGCCTACCGGCTTTTAATAGGCTGGATTATCCTCGGGAAGAACACGCGGGGAATCACATTGATATTTAACCGCCAGATGCATTCGGTTGTTGACTCGCGCGGGTACAGTTACGAGCTGGCTTTAGAGTCAGTGTTCTAGTGGGAAACTGTACTTTTTACGATGTTTCCACAGCGCCCAGAGGAAGAGTTTGAAAGACTACCAAGATTTTACGAAAACTCTACGCGCCAAGATTTCAACAAAAATTGCACTAAAAAAAATTATAAATTTTTGTCGGAAACAGTGAACGACTTTTCTGACTACCGGATTTTCGTCAATTTCTTATCCGTAGGAATAAACTATCGTAATTTTAATGGTATGTCTCGAGCGCATTATCCGATAGTGTGACGCGTTTCATGGGATATCCTTTGCGCAAAGCTCGGGTATTAGATAATAGGCAAGTAAACATTTAATCGTTGTCATTAACGTGATGGAAAGTAGTCAGCAAAATAAAGAGACTCGCGCGACATAGTTAAAAGGCAATTTGAATGCAACTAATAAGTGATAATCCTTATCAAAAGTTTGCTCCATTTTTCTTGACACTCGCTCGCGCACACAAAGTCGTAAAAATCTCTTGAAAAGTTCTCAAGTTCCCTTTCGAGTTCCCCTTCGTGTCATGTTCTCCTCTGGCTCGAATCATAAAGATAACCGAATTGCCGGTCGCGGAGCTTCCTTTTTATATTCGGAGGACACATTGCCCGACAATCATCATTTCCGCATTTGCATAATTATCGAATAAAACGGCGGCGCGCCGCTGCCGCTACGGACGAGGGGAAGAACGTTTAAGTGCCCTCGACGACGAGCGTTTTTCCTCTCCGAAGGACTCGGCCGAGTTAATCGATTTTTTACCATTTCATTGCCCTCTTTCATTACCATTTTGTTTTTAAAATTAAAGACGCCGATCCGAGGCCCCGCTTCTTTGAATAATTAATGCGCCGAGGTTATTAAAAGTGTACACACCAAGTTGAACTTTTGTTGCAGGCCGTGACGGCTGCTGTTACTACTGCCGCTTGAACGATCCCTAAACGATTCTTATTTGCTTATTTCAGTGCTGTTTGATTCTACATAAATATTTAAATATTAGAGTTACTTTTTTTTTAAGAGCACCGTAGAGAAACCAGTATCTTTAATACACTACGATCATGTTTTAAACTCGAAATTAATATAATAACATAAATAAATACTGAATTATAGAGAGTGATAATTTTATATAAAGTAAAGAATAAGATTGAAGAGATCGTGTAATATTTATTTGAGATTGAATTCATTAGATTTAATCTGAAATTTATTCAACGAACCAAATAAAAGCTAAATTCCCGGAAATTTATATTTAAAGAGCGAGGATGAAAGAAAAAATAAATTAATCCGACTCCAATCAAGGATTCGCACGAGGAACGGAGATTCAAAGTAAGTCCTCGCTCTTATAGAATGAATACACAGTAAAAGGACTACAGAGGCGCTTTGATAATCGCCATAGCGCTAATTAGATACGGCAGTATCTCTAGAGGGTCGTTCTCTTTTAATTACATGCAGTACACTCGATGGCGAGCGAGGCGGCGAAGAGCAGGCGCCGAGGAAAGATCGAGCCTCCTGGGAAAACGTGGAAACGCAGCGCGGCGAACTGCCTATCGCGGAAGCGGGGAAAAATGAAAGGGGCGGCGAAGAGCGACGGGAAATTATTTGTTTAGCTAGTCTTTCCTCAGTTTTCTCGCTCTGGCGCGCGGCGAAGCGGCCGCTCCCCCGGGAGCCGGGGACGTATTTTTCTCCCGGACCGCCTCCTCTTCTTTTTTTATTTCGTCGCGTCCTCGGGATGTCACCGCGGCTAATCAGGGGAGTTAAGCGAGTCGACGCGAAGAGGCGGAGGGGGAGGGCCCGAGGAGCTCGCGCGCGAGTCCCCAGCCGTGCGCCTATTTCGGTAATTGCGTTAAGCATTCGGAGGAGAGCGACGTTTATTAAGTGATATAAAAAAAAATTCGTGGTTTAAGTGACGGGCGCGAGCCATAGTCGTGGCGCAGTCGTTTAAACGGATCCAGCGAGCAGCTGTAATCTCTGCGGCGACAATCCGATTATCGAATCGTTTGGATTTGGGGGGAATTAGCCCTCCGCTGCGGTATCCGCTCGTACGCAAGGTGGGAATAATACTTTTCATCCTCGGTGCGGTTGTATAAGGATCGAGCAAAATTATCGTCTTACTGAATCACAATTTGACATAGTGTTTTCATGTCGGTGTCAAAATTATTTATACGCGACACCTTCTCAAAAGGATTCTTCGTAAATTATCAATTGCAGTTGCGGTCAGAAATGAGTTTTAGTAGTCTTTTGCCGCGTGTAATAGTGGCCGGAGAAAAGCGAATAAAGTGAATTACGGCGGGGTGATTATTTTTGGTAAAGACACTCGACTGGCGGCAAATTATTCCGAGATTATCGAAGGATTAAATCATCCTCTTAAAAATGCATTAAAAATGATATCTTTGGTGTAGGGGCCCGGCGCATATACGCGACGCTCTTACACATAGCCGGGCGAATTACTTAACGTAATAATTTCCAAAGGGAAAGATAAAATGCGAGTTAAAGGCTCGGAGGAACACGAAAGCATTCATAAAGGAATGAAAACTGAAGCAAAAGTGCGCACGCCCGCGACGGGGAGAATGCGCGTATACACAGGTACGCGCGCTCGCGCATATAAAATACAAGAAAAGTGGATGTGTACGCGAGGGCGAGCGCGAGGGGGGCATAAAGAAGCAAAAAGAGGATCCACTCGACAAATTGAGGCGAGAAGGAGAAAGAAGAATGGAACGTCGCGAATCCCTCATGAATGCGAAACCGGTAATCAAAGTGTCCGATCGGACGAGATGAATCGCCTTATACACGACGCGCTTTTTCATATCTCTCTTCCCTCCCGCTCTCTTTCCTCTCTGTCTCTCCCCGTTTCTCCTCTTTTTCTCTCATTTTCTCCCTTATAACTTGCGCTCTTCACGATCCGCCTCCCTTTTCTTCTCTTTCCTCATTTTTCTCGCTTCACGCGCCCACCTTCAATCTACGGCTTACACATGCGCTGCATGTGCCCCTAGTTAGAAAGCTACATTGGTAAGACGGAGAGATTGAAAGGCCGACAAATCGGATTTTTTACCTTAATTGAAATACCGCGTATTACACCCGTGTAATTCGCCCGCTAAAGTTTAAATTACTTTAACAAATTGAGCATCCTCCGACTTTGTTATCGGGAACAGCACGAGTACGCAATGTTTCCGTTTTCTTATCGAGCCTTAAATATTAATGTTGTATTAATCGTACGCCTTCAACACACTGTAACAGAACAGAGTCGCAGCGAGCATCAACACCGGCAGACCGCGTAAAAGGGCTACAAGACACATTGAGCACTGTCGGCTTTCCTCGCGCTCTGTCACCGAGGCGACGCTTTGCCTACCAACGATCTCACTTTTCGCGCGGGCCCAACCTCGCCGTAATGCACGAATCGTGTCGGACAACTTTATTCACCCGACGACATAATCCGCGAGCGCCCGATAAACCCGGGGGCTTCCCCGGGGCGGGGCCGCGCGTGTAATTTTTCCCCAATTACATCGCGAAGCGTCGCTCGGTCCGCGGGACGCGTATATGTCCCGATCGCTCTCACGTGCGCCGGCTCGTCCCTTTGGCGCGCGGATCGATCCGGTTCCCAAGTGCCGACGCCTGCCCCTCGGCGACAACCTAATCGCGCCCACCCGTACGACGCGTAAGCGCCCGCGAGACGGTAGTACGCCGTCGACGGGAATCGCTCCTTTTCCAGAGTGAATTATGTCCGACTGAGGGAACTGCCGCCGCCGCTGCCGACGCGGTTTCGTAAAACGCTGCGGCTAATCGTCCGATTGGATGATTATACCTCAGCCGGTCTTGCGCTTGATTTGCGTGCGCTAGCGCAGTAGACTGCTTTTTACCTCGTAACGCTCCTGCGAGGGCTGCTATTTCAATTATTTATAACTTTTATGCATTCATTGAATTGAAATTTTAAATGATTTTCAGTTTATAAGTTTCACGTGAAGCGAGCCTTCCAATCAAATTATTACTATGCCCGTTATCTACTCACTAATAAATGGCTTTACAGTTATAAATGGCCTTTCGTACAAATATTCAAATGCTTTATTTCTGAGGAAAATTAGTCCTACATTATGCTAACTTAGTTGCTTACTGTACTCTTCTTTGGTCATGTAAGATGCTATTTTTGTATAAAAACTGTTAACTTATTATTTTCTCACGGTGTTTCATTTCACAATTGCTATGTTACAAATATATGAAACTTCTCGCTTTCTGCTTTGATTGACAAAGTTCTAATTAACGATTTCATATTAGTAGTCTCAATCCATTGCATATCTATCGATTCTAAAAATTATTATTTTTCGCACTCAGTCGGTTATGTTTTGAAAAGACGTGTTTAGTTAGATTGAAGGAATTCAGTGCTAAGAGCTGGTATTTGCATTATACCGCGTACATACTGATCAATTTTGCTTATGAAAATTGTAATAGAAGTAAATATTCGGAAGGTAAACAAACGCGCCACAATGAATTCCAAGAATTTTTACAGTTGGGCAATAATAAAAGGTAGCTCCCGATAAAGTTGCGGTGCACTGCTTGTTAAGACAGGGCCCGTTCGTACATTATTTAGGATAACTCTGAGTATCCCAGTAGTGCAAAATTCGATAGAACACATCAGTAGAAAGGTAGTACCGCGCCCATTAGAACTTACCGTGGCAGTCAGAAATGATACCAAGACTCCACAGGAGCTTTGAACCTTGTTGGCGAATATGGAAAGTAGATAATTTCTTTATTATTAATTTTATATCTCGGTGTGTTTTTTGTGCGATCAAATAAACATCGAATTTATTTATATATACATAGATATAAATTTTTAGGAGTGAAAATATGGTTAATGCCCGTAAAACAGATATTCATTTTTTTAATTTTTTTTATACAGCTACAATAATATTTCCAGTAGTTTTGGAGTCATACTTAGCTTTACCATCACTGGTGAGATACCACGCCTAAATTACGAAATAAACAGATAAAGCTCGCACTCAGTTATAAAATATTTTGATCTACAAAGAACCCAATTCATCCATGTATTGTCGTAATAATAGTTGGATTTTAATAAACGTATTGGTACTTTCATAAACTTTAACGTACTTGACACTATAAAAATTGTTCGGTAGATATTCGTGTTGTTTTGGAGATTTTATAAAATATTAAGTGCAAGGAGACCAAGGATTTACGAGGCTCCACTTTTAAGCACAGATTTCAACATAGAAGGATGTATTCGAGCACAAAAGTTCCAGGAAGTTAATAGGGAAAGCTAAATGGCCGAATTTATGGACAAGCAATTCATGAATTATTTTTATGTGATTGCGATTGAATTTTTTACCAAACACGATACAAAGTCATTATTAATACTTATCTAATTTAGTTCCCTATGACTTTTGTTCTTTCTCAAACTCAAATAATAACTACAGGGAACCTATCATCGCTAACAATTGAACTCATAAACAAAAACTTACATAAACGAACGTAATCAAGATTTTTGTTATTGGGATTGTTTATATCAATGTATATTCTTATTCTCGTCGAGATTGAGCAAGTGCAAATATAAGCTAAATCGGGTTGATAGCCTTAATGCATTTTGTAGTTAAAGTTAGAATTTTCTTTTGGCTAAATTGAACCTTTGAAAATTAGCAAAAAATAACTGGGACGAAATCTCGATTAATCTATGAACGTTATCTTGATTAGAGAAGAGAAAGAGATCCCAAGAACTTTCCCGACTGAGAAAGCTCCCCCTATAAGTAAATCGCTTTTAGGAGGGTGGTGTGAAATCTCGCGTGATTCTTCCAAACGCGATCGTAGAATGTGGTCAATCGTCCTAGGAAGGAGCTGTCACGGCTTATTCGAATTAAAAATAACAAATTTATTATCGGTTAATCAATCGTTCTGCCAAAGAGCATTCTATACTTCCTCCGGGAAGTTATGTGCGTTACATCGGTGTAACCTGGATAGGATATTGTCGCTGCGCGGAAGAATCATTGAGCCATTTGGAAAAATGTTCAATAAATAACTGTTAGTGCATCGGAATCCTCCTGAAATTGTCCAAGATTTCGAGGGCAGCCACAACTCCTCCGGCCCACGGGCATAAAAACTTTAAGGGGCGATTACCGTGTCCAGCTGAAAAATTGCATCTCCGGGCGCGGCGTTGGCGTCGGCGACCTCTCACAACTATACCTGGGCCCAGGGACGTCCTCGTTGCGACCCCGCACACGCGTGTCTTCCGGGGCCGCATCCCGCGTGTACATAATTACACGGGCCGCGCGCTTATCGGGGCCGCGCGAGCTCGGACTCCGGGCGTCTAGACCGCGAGGAGACGGGAGCGATTTTTGGCCGCCGGGGGGAGGGAGCGTTTGATTTACGGCCCGGCCGCGATCTTCCCCGAGAGTCCCGCCGATTTTGATATTGCACCTCGGCTCTAATGGAGCGCGCGTTCATGAATTTGTATTAGGGCCGAGAGACGGAGCCGGAGATCGGGGCGGGCGGGGGGGGCGTAAGTAGCGGACGAAAATGGGCTTGGGTGATCGTTTTCGAAGAAGGCGTAATGCGCGTCAGGACCCTTCCCCCCCCTGTCCGCTCCCTCCCCGCATCGTCTCGATGAGGCTCTCGGCCAACTCTTCGCTATCGGCTTTCTTTAATCTCTTTCTCCTTTTGTTTCCCTTCGCGCGTGGCCCCTCGACTCGGCGCGCCTCGCCTTTTTACCTTTTTTCGTCGTAAGGAGAGAAAAATTGCGCTCTTTGCTTCCACCTCGATTATCTGCCAAACAAGGCGAATCCGCAAAAATTTGGGCCTGTCGGATGCGCTTTTGGAAAGAAAAAAAGAAGCCATTTGCCGAGAGAGTTTTTACGAGGAATATATCCCTATAGGACTAACTCGGCTAAAATTGCCCGGCGGAGCGCGCGGTGCTCTGCCCCCGGCGCGATAAGATCGTCAGCCCGCGATCCAAGCCTATTTTTCCCCCGCAATGCCAGGAGGATCGGCCGCGGGAGACTCGGTGAAACGGCCAACGGCGCTGTCCGGCGGGGCGCGACGCGACGCCTGCGCGCGCCGGGACATTCCGCTTTAGAGGGCAATTTCCGACACACCGTAGGAGAAGAAGGTGTAAAAAAAAAAGAGAGAAGGCGCACATATAAAGGGCCCGGCTCTATCCCGGGGCGCAATATCGCTCTCGGTTTTCGCAAATATTTATGAATTTTTTAGAAGGATATATAGGCTCGGCGGGGGCAGGAGGGGGAGGACAAAAAGGGGGCCGGCGATAATTTTTGACGAAAGTGCATAATGCGTGGGGCGCTTGTTTCGATGCCCCGGCGCGGGCCTCCTTTCCTTTTTCCCTCTTCCTTTTTTTTTCCCTTACTTTCTTTTTTTTCTTTTTCCTTCCTTTTTTTACAGTTGGCTCTTGCACCCGGCCTCCTTCTCTCGGCCCATTGGATCGTTGGCCCTTTTTCCGCCTCCCCGGTCGCCGCGCCGGGGCCGCGAGCCCCGCGCACGAAAAATATCATAAAAAGAGGAGGGGGGGGGGAGGGGGGAAAGAAAAAAAAAAAAAAGAAACGCGAAAAGAAAAAAAAAAAAGGCGCGCGGAGCGGGGCCCTTTCCTTCCTCCCCGCCCGCCTCCCGCCCTCCGAGGGCGCCCTCCTCCCGAGGAGCGTAGGCCCTACTGTACGAATTTGCGAATTGCCAGTGGCCGAACCAGTAGTTGCTACAGTAGTGTGCCCGCTCCCCGGTCGAACTGCAATTTCACCAAAAACACTGCACTTTGCTTAAATAATGAGCCCTCCTTCTTTTTTAGAAAGCTTGTAGTTGCCGCACGGGCGAAGGGGGCTTTCGCAGCTCGGCTGTACATCCACTGGTGGTGCATCGGGGCGCCGATGATTTAGGATTCGCACTCGGTTTGCCGGGGTTACAACTCCCCCTCGGACGCGCGTACGTGTATGGCGTGCGGCTGAAAGGGGATTCTCGGTCGTTTGAAACCTTTTCCAACCCGGCATTTGTATATTATACGTTAAATGTACTTTTACTCTGCTGCTGTTACTTAGCTAGGTGAATACTCCAAACGAATGTAAACTATGCATTAACGGGTTAAATAGTTTATTGGAACTTTTGCTTCCGTCTGATTTGTGAAACCTAATTACCGCTTGACGTTTCATACTCGTTTAAATTTATTTGATTTTACATTTTATAATATTAGACACCGCAGAAAACCTTTTTCTAAATTTTAAAACGAACGCGATAGCAAGAGAATAATAATTGACAGGAATCAATCTTTCTGTTAGTTCCGTTCATCGTGCCGGAGCCGGAAATTTGTGAATAATTTGCAATAGACGGAAAGCAGCGGCTTGGCGAAAGCAGAGCCGACAACGGCTGCACCGGGGTAGTAAACGAAGAGAAAGAGAAACGCATGACAATGGGGAAAGAAAGTAGAGCGCAGGAGAGGTGGGATGGGGGATGCGGGGGCCGATGAAGAGCCGCTGGCCTCGTTCAAGTCGGCGGTCGTGTAACGAAGCCGTGTACTGGCATTGATTTTCGTTTAGGCCGTCTCTCTCTCGCTCCCCGGCGCGGGCTTGCGGCGGTGGCCCGGTTCCCCGCCAGCCATTGGGCCGGCCCCCGAGGGATGTTTCGTTATTTAAACAGATTAGCGGGGCGCCCGGGTCAGAGGGTTGGGCCGCCTTACGTACACACACACACACACACGGGCGCGCGATCCGACGCGTGGGCGCGCCCGGAATTAATCTTGGCTCGTTCGCGGGGCCAAAAGCCTCACTCCCCCGGCGCGGTTGTAAGACGCTCGGGGTAAGACGTTCCGCCGCGAGCGGGAATGCTCGTTACATGCCCGGGGAATGCTCTAGCCGGAGCCCCGCCCACTCGCCAATTTCTCCCGATCGCTATGCGGCTTGTTTGCGGGCCCACCGCCCGGGAATCCACCCCGGCGAATCCCACGCGATTGCCGGGGCTTCCTTTTCAATTATTCCCATTCTCTGACGATCGATCGCCACTTTTCTCCTCTTTTCCTCCAATCCTTTGATAGCGTCTTTGCACAGACCGCGAGGGTGCGGCCCTGCTTTACACCGATGGATTCAAACGTTCGCGCGAGATGCCCGCGTGTTGGTAACGCTTGAGTTTTTTTTTTCCCTCGCGTAGATATCAATGTAGAGTTGCTTTACGAAGCAGTGAGTGCGATCACTTGTTTGGATTCCAGGGTACTTGCTTATGCATATTTAATACATGTGTCAGCTTAGAAAATTCATTTCTATTTATCAGTTTATATGTAGATCATTTATTTACAATTACACTCTTTGAAGATTGAAATACATTTTTAAGTCATCATGGAATTACAAAATTCTTTCTTGAATAATCCTACATGCTTTACGCGCTAAGTTTCCACGAACCCTCTTCGCCTGCTCGTGCATTAGATAATCAGAAGGGCAACACTCTCAAGTGTCTTTGAATTACATCTCCTAATAACCCAATATAAATGCAGAGAAACTGATGAAATGGGAGCAAATGAAATTGCCCGCAATTTAGTAGTGGGCTCAAAGTAGAGGAAGTTGGTCTCTCCTAATAAAACGGAACGTCTGACGGAACGCGGGAATCAATCGGCTCACGTGACCGCGCGCGCGTTGCCATTCTCCCGTCCCGCAATTTACTTGCAAATAAATCAGGAGCTACAGCCGCGCCGCCAACCAAAGGAGGATAAACAAGTCCGGCTTACGACCTTTGCCCGTCCGGAGATAATATTCCCGCGTAACGGGGGATATCGCGCCCTCCCCGCGGGAAAAAAAAGGCAGATATCGCTCGATGGATCGAGGAGCCGCGGCGCGCGCGATCTAGAAAATGGCGCCGCGCTCCAGGAGACCCGCGTACGTGAGTGCCGCGGACGAAAGGAGGGTAACGCCGCCGCGGCTTTCTCACGGAAGACATTTTTCCGCTCGGTCCGATTAAACCCCCGAGCCGCATCCGTCCCGCTTATGGGCGTCGTCTCGGGTCGGGCCTCCGACTTCCATCGCGCAAGTAGACGATGCCGGACGACTATATAAGAAGCCCAGCCTCAGGCCGCGTTCAGAATCGGCGAGGGGCCATCGCGCGCGGCCACATGCACACACGCATCCCCTGTACGTTATCCCGGCGTAGTGCGAAGCGCGCGGAAAAAAAAAAGGCCTCCTCCGGTGGGTCTGCGCGTGCGGTGGGACTCCGTAATTGGATCGGCAGCCGGTTTTAATGAGCGCGAGGGATTCGCGTGAGCGGAATGCGCCGGATTTTACCTATCGGCGCGGTGTAATTGCCGTGGAGCGGGGCCCGATGCACAACCGCCGCCGCGGGACTGTATTCCTCCTTTTGTATTCAAATTCTTTATCGGGCGGGCGATCGCGCCGATAAGCCCAATCGGCCTGTGGTCTCCCGGACCGAGCGCGCGAGTCTACATATACGCGTAAAGTTTTTTGTCCGCTCGCCTTCGGAAAAGCTGCCCCGGCTGCGGGCGCGCATGTTGTACGTCCGCCGGGCAGTCTAACGAGGGAAAGCCGCCCGCGGGGAGAAATCGCGCGACAAGAAAACAAACAAGAAATCACGCGGAGATCCCCGGCATATAGGTGGAAGGAGCCCCGGGCAATGGGATGGACCCCGGCGCTGCCGAGTGTTATTGCCTCCGCGCTATTACTCCCGGGGCTCGGGTGCCCGGCTTTTCTTTGCGCCGCGCCCGGAGAAATCCGGAGCCGCTTTCTATGCGGACCTTCAATGCGCCTCGCTACAATAAGCTCAGATTTATCATGTCGTTAAGCTCCGCCTTTAAGTTTCGCCTAAAGAGCCCGGGAGTTTTGTTTTTTTTTTTTTTTCGCCTAGTCGAGCCGATAAATCTCCTTTGACAAACATCCTCGTCGCGTTGCTCGCGCTGTACTTTGTCTTTCCTCGTAACGCGATAATTCTCACGAGAGAGATTCGGGCAAGAAGAACTTTAAAAAGGTCTTCCTCTAGAATTGTGTGTATGGCATTATGACTGTTTGGAGGTTTTTATCATACATCCTCGTTTGCGAGAGCATTCATTTACTCTATATTTAGCTGTAAGTCATGATGTCAGACATGCGAGTATAACGGCACTGAGTTTCTTAACGTTTTGTTTACCTATTGCAAAACTTCGAGTTTAGTTCTTAACTTATGACCGTTCGAGTGCAAAAACCACGCTTGCAAGATATGCCTGAAAAAGGATCACGAGAAAGTGATTGATTTACAACTGCGTATTACAGTTGAAGATAATAATACACCGCGCGTGTCTATTTTCGCTCACAACTTTTGTTTCTAATCTAAAACAAAGGATTTCCTCGTTGCACTCCTCGCTCCCGCGGCTTTTAGGTAACACTCAAATATAGTTTATTAAAAACTTTGCAAAAATTCGCGGGAAGGCTTCGCGGCAATACGTGTTATTAAATTTAATAATCAATCGCTCGCGCACCGGATTCGTACAACAAAAATGGAAGAGCGCATTTCCGCGGGCAACTCGTGCATCCTAATTTACGAGACAACGGAGCTGCTTCCCTCCCGGGGCCTAATCAAGCGAAATCACTTCCTCGGCTCGGCTTTCTTCCTGGACGCAAGCCGCGCGCTACACAATCCCCAAGGCTCCCGATGCATCCATTGAAGTCGTGGGCAAACACAGGCGGCCCCGAACGTGTAATCCGCCTAATTGAATTAATTGCACATGCAAATCCGGCCGATGTGTATGCTCCTACCTTGGAACGCAGCTGAGAAGACTCGCACGCACATGTACAACTATTGCGGTTGTCCGATTATCCTCAAGCAAAAACTGTTGTTTTGATTCCTAGGCCTTTGAAAAAACTAACATTGTCAATCTAACAAAAAATAATACACAATAAACTATAATAAGCTTAATAATAGTGATGTATACTCCTGAAGATTAATGACATGACAAGACGCTATGAGTAAACGATGTAAAAATTCCAAATTAAAAATTAAGTTAGATGAAAAAAAACTACGTAAAAATTCATATAGAAGTTAACAATAATAATCTAAATAACCCATGTTTTTTATCATATTCGTACAGGTTTAATCTAAAAAATGTTACATTAATACTTACACCATATTTTATTGAATCAAAATCTATTTTGTTGTAGTAGTTGTAGTATTTATGTATACATGCCATCTTTAAGTTCAAAGCTATAATTTTTATAATAAGATTCACGAATTATAGTCGGTTAATCAATATTTCCCTAAGATTTAGCAATTATTGTACCATTCAAGTATTCTAATCTATAATAATATATAATTCTAATACGGCAGATTGTTGAGTAAACATGGACAATAACGAGGCTTTCGTTCACCTGACAGAAGAAACAAAGTGCTTTGAAAGACTGGGAATTTGGGCATCGGAGCAAAGAAAGGAAACTATAGCTGGCCTCGCAGGCAATCGACAGCTCATTGGCGACTCGAGAGCCAAGTAAGCCGTGCAAGCTATCCGAGAAGTATCGTGCAATTAAAGGGAACGAAAAGCGGTGGGCCGAATACCGCAAAAAGAGAAGCCCATAGGCATAACGAGGCCGCGGCGAGGATAGAGGCGGGAGGTATAGGGTGGGCCGGCTGAGCTAGTGAGAAAGGGACAGGAGAGGCCCGGCGGTTTCTTAGGAGGCTAGCCCGGGCCGAGGGGCCCGCGCGGCCTCGCCTCCCCACGTGTTATTAGTTGATTCTTACAATTACACGCGTCCTCCCTGTGGTTATTCTATTACGGCGGCCTAGCGTAAGCTACGCCGATCACTTTTCGGGGCGCCATTGACGGGCGGCGGAGGCGCGGGCGCACGCGAGCCCGCCGACCGCTCAATTGAGAGGGCATGAGCCCAGCGTTCCCAGGTGATCCCCGGTGCGCCAATGAGAGTCGCACCTGCCCCCGGCGCGCCTCCACGAGTGTTATTTCGCGCCGAGGGGGGCGGGGGAGGGGGGAGGCAGTCGGAGAGGGCCAGCGTGTCATTGCGCTCGGGCCCGGTCTTTCCCTCGCCTTTTATTAGCGCCCGGCTAGCAGTTTGCCAGAGGCTCCGGTAGCTCGCCGAGCCCAATGGCCGTCTAACATGGCACACCGCTTGACGCCCCGTCAGTTTTAAACATCGGCTGACAAGTACCCTGACGTTTATCCATTGTCGGAATCAGTTCAGCTGTGTCATAATCTATATTGATACTTTGGTTAGAACAAATATGTATTAAGGATATTTTTTTTTTTTTAATATTTCGTTAAGGCACCTAGGAACTCGTTTGTGGTTTTGCTAACGTTTAAAGTTATTTTCTTTAACTATTATATAACATTAATCTTTACTTTATTTCTTGCAACTGTTGCAAAACACATGTTGTTTAATGTGTTGTTAAAGTGAAGGCAAATTAACGGTTATCCGCAGCTTTTCGACTTTTCTTTCTATTATTCAGATGATGACATTTTCAAATGAATAAACATATAATACAATATTTAGAAGAATTATTTTTAGGTCTATCAAGCTCGGCAAAACAGAAGCGTTTCTGTACTACATCTTTATTTAGAGCTCATGTATACCAATTGCTGAAAATATACAGGTGTTACTGATATTTGCCTGAGGTGGTAACATTATACCTGTGAATTATTGTTATTTCATCGAAGCTCCCTCCATGTCATTCTATATCGTGGAGTTTAAAGATGGAAATTATAGTGCTGTCGTCAAAAAATTCGAGTATCACTCTTACGAAATTACTGAAATTAAAAGAAGTCTAGAGACCAATCAATTACCTCCATTACCTGGAACTAATACTTTACTTTTAAGCACCACGTATCTTATATATACTGTTCAATTTCTTGCCTTTTAGTATACAATATTAAACCAATATCTTGCTAAGTTATTTTATTTTATAATCCAAGGTGAATATGTTAAAGTCGTGCTCGAATAATTTCATTTTCTCTAATCATTAATAAAGCAATGAATATTAGTCACTTGAACGTAACTGGACACGTGTATTACAAGGGCAATCTCTGGCAACAGTTATGACGGGGAAGTAACCCATTCACGCATTATTTTCTCCGTTCGGGCGACACAGATAGTTCGGCGGCGATTAACCCTTTTGTCGACTAACAATGTCAAAGCAAGAGGAAAAACAGGTTGCATAAAGGGCGGAATCGCGGGCAATTTCCTATCGCCCTTCCCGGCGCCGGCGACACGCGGCGCCCACTGTCCCCGATAACACTTTTGTTTCCGGGCGCCAAAAAAAAAAAAAAACGGAAAAACAAAAGAGCCCGCCTGAAACTGGCTGTTTTTTTTTTTTCCGCGGCACCGATCACCTGGGCGCAGGGCATTGTCCGCTGCGCCCGCGGTTAAATGCCGCGAAATTGTCATTCCGCAGTCACAAAGGGAATTTCGGCCGCGCGCTCTCCCGGCGACGCGCGTGTGTACACAGTCGAGGAGTCGCGAGTGCCGCGCCGCACGCGTGCACGAGCGCTCGGCCGCGGCCTTTTTTTCCCCTACCACTTTTTTTTTATTTCGAGGTGCAGCGCGCGAGCGCGCGGCCATTTTCCGACCCGATTGCCATTCGTACTGTCCCCCCGGCCGAGCGGGAGCCGGCCTATGGCGTGCCTCGGACGTGGCTTTTTTGCCTTTTAGTTTTCCGCCGGCGATTGACGCGCCGAGTATTCTCTTTTTAAGGGGTTTTTAGTGGGCGCGCTCGCAGCGCTTCTATATATGTACGCGGCGCCGATGAAGCGCGTGTATGTATGGATATGTCTCGCGCCTGCTTCAATTCGGTCGAAAAAAGTAGGCGATAACGTTATATCCGTCTTTTTTTTTTTACTTTTAATTACACCGCGTATTTGCAAGGCGATGTTTATTATCAAACCCTGGCCAATTATCATTATCAAATAAACCGAGATGATTCTGCACTTATCTATTGGGAGATTGTTTGCTAAAATGAAGTAATACGCATATACGGCTCGGTAATTATTTATAATAAGGCTAAATTGTCCCTATTATCATAATAATGTTAGGCAAATGCATAATCATTTATAAACGGTATAATAAAGGATGACTGGGAATAAAGTAAACGATGTAAATAATATAAGAGTATCGTTTGGAGAGTGACTTGGGGGCGATCGCGTGCGCGCTGACTGACAACTGCCTGATTAAAGCGTTGCAGAATCACCCTCGCGCCTTTTCTCGCACGCCCGCACTGCCACACGTACATATATATACGCATACTGCAAGCGGTGATTCGTAGGCGGGCTCGGCCGGCTAACCTACAAAGGGAGCGCGGCGTCCTCGGATTCCGCGCGAGCGCAGCCTCCTCCTCCACGAGTCGATCCAATTAGCCAAGGTCGTCGTCCGGCGGACTTCTTTGTCGGCGGGCAAAAGCTCCCGGGCCACCTGTGCGCCCTTGCGCACTTGGGGGGCTCGGCAAAGTGGGCTCGATTAGGGAATCGCAGTCGGAAACTGGAGCGCCGGGGCCCCGCGGGAGCGCTTAGGCCGCCCCCGAAAAGGCGGGGGCGCCCGGATCCGCCGCCCGGGGGGATGTGCACACGCACATGTATATATACGTAGGCGCGCGGGCTCGGCCTCCGCCTTTCTTTTTTTTTTTTTTCCTCTCTCGTGGAATATTGGAAAATAATGCACTTAGATCGGCGCGTGCACGGCTCCCCCCGAGCGCCGCGTTTGCCGCTCGCTTGATTCGCGTCTCTGGGGAGGCAAAGGCCGGGCGCTCGCGGGGGGCCGGGACCGCCCATTATGCCAATCGAATTCTCCGAGACGGATGAACATACGATTTCATTAGGGCCGCTCTAAATGCCCGTTTCTCCATTTCCATTTTTTGATGGAGAAATATGCATAATGCCCGGCCCGCGAGCGCGATTTCAAAGCGACTCCCCCATGGCCGCGGGAGAATCCTTCGGTCGAGCGGCTTCCTTTCGCTGTCGATGCCGCCCCAACGCGCCGAGTATTATTTACTAGCATTTAGTGCGCAAAACTGTATAATTCAATAAGAAAATCGGTATTGCTAAATTATAATCGTATTCCAATAATAGACGTACTTCGAATTTCAAATTCAATCAATGTTTCGCATATTTCTACCATATCTATCATTGAAATATGTGAAAAATTGAACACATTTGCTCGTTTGAACAAGTTGCATTAATAGCGATTAAGATTATTTGATTACAAATTATTTTTACGAAATAAATTATTTTAAATTCGATCAATAATCGCATTGAACTCCATTAAAGGATAAACTAATGGAAAGTAAACGTATCCTTATCTAGACTGGTAACGAGTAGCAACCGCGGTTAATGTTACACATTAGTAATCCACTTTAATAGTGCGATTGCTGATAGAAGAAAACGCTATCTCCTAATTATATTTCTCGAAAGTACAATCAAAATCTATTAACGTTGCAATGACTCGTATACAGGTATGAAAATAAAATCATTTCCTCTTTATAATTCGTCCATCAGAATTTTAAGTATATGGATAACCCGCGGCATTTGAAATGCAGTTGTAATAGTATATATGCTTTATAATTGTAGGGCAGCAGCAGCAGCAGTTTATATAGATTAAAGAACCCAGAGGCAATTAACGTAAGCGAGTTAACAAGCTGGAATCGCTATCGTTTCCTTTGGATCAGCGCATTGAATGAAATGAAGGTTCTCCCGAAGGCTAGCTCCCTTTGAATAATAGACTATGGTACTCGTCAAGTGGACCTCGCGTCAAGTCTGAATTGAATCAAATGTAATTATATTGAAACGAACGGAATCGTAATACGTTATCTTTTCATAATTAACGTCAAGATTTCAAATTAATTTAAAAACTATGCTAAATACTCTATCGTATATGGCATATCTACAAATCGCACTAACATTGTATACTTGACGAATGCTCACATAATTACATTACAATGTATACAATAGTATAACAAACAGTTTACATATTCAGTTAAAATGTGCAACGTCTTCAACATTGTACAACAATACAATTCTTACAAATTATATAACTTTTCAATCCGAAAATTAGCAATTATTTGTTGAAATGTTTATTACCATTCATTAGAAAAATGCATGTGAAAGCAGGGAGAATTTTTTGAGAGGTAGCGTGAAAAAATAAGAGAAGGACGCAGAGATCAATATAATATTTGCAGGTGCGAGGTTAATGGGAAGATTTTATTCAGTCCAATTTGGCAGGTTTCCGTACTTTTTTACGCGGCGCTTTTGAATTTTCCCCGGGGAACATTGTAACAAAATGAAAATGAAATGATAGGTGTCCGCAACGAGGAAGTAAGTACAGAGTGGCCCGCGCGACAAGGTGCGCGCGAAAGTACAGCGGAAGAGCGGGCGCGGCTGCGCAATACCGTGGAATTTAAAAGTAATTCCGAGCGAGCGGCCGTGAGGACGGGCCGCGCCGTTGTCCGCCGGGCGTAATCGCAATCGAACAGCTGACGGAATCGCGGCGAGCCGAGGGCCCGGCCCCCTCCGCATAATATGAGGAATGGCTTTCAACATGGCTGCCAACACCTCCTGCCCGGCGAAGGGCAGGCCCCGGGTGGGGCGGGCGCGGGGTGGGTAGGTGGGGGGCACCGACGCCGGGCGGGAAAGAAAAAAAAAAAGAACCCGCCGCGGAGAGCCGCGCCGGGCAGCTGTCGGCAGATTGAGATAACCCCGCGAGTGCAGGGGTGTGTCCGAGACCTGTGGATTTAAGGTGATTAAAGCCACCTGATATCGGAAATTATTATGCCGCGTGTTATTTTCATCCGCGGCCGAGCCTTCCGCTATTTTCTCGCGCGGGCCCCGGCCGAATGAGCTATCAAGCGGTACGAAAACGTCATCGTGATAGGGGCTATCGCCGGGGGACGCCTATTGTTTCGCCCGGCGCGCGCCCGGCCCTCCGGCTTATTATATTTGCTCAGCGGAGGGGCCGCCGCCGCGCTATTCGAATTCTCGTTATTCTTAAATTGCTTTCTCACGGTGCGCCGGGCCGGGAATCCCGATGCGCCGGCGCCGCAGCCGCGAGCGCCCGCCAGACTCGCGGACACAATGAGGATTGAATCGCCCGGCCCGACAATATACGCGCCTCCTATGCCCGCCCCCCGTCTAAACAATGCGCCCCCGTTTCCTTTTTCCCCGCGCCCTCGATCCTACGTCTTCATTTGACTGCTTGGCGCGCGTGGGCTTTTTTTTTCAAGCGGCCCGCGGATTTTTCGGGAGGGCCTCCGATAAAATCCTCATTAGCAGTTTCTATTAGAAACTTTCATCTCGGGTTAATTCGTACCGTGGGCGAACGTTAAGATTATTGAACATTCCTGGGAAATGGCCTTATTGACTCTGGGACGATCAAACCACGCAAGATCAATTTCACGTACGATATTCTTTAGACGTTTGAGATAATATTTAATTGACTTGGAACAACCGCATGGAGCTTGGATCAAAAATTATCCTTTTCCATTTTCATCTAAGATACAAGGAGAAATAATTATGCTGCAAAAAATTGAATTATAGAAAATACGTATCTTTTCAGCACCTAATTGAACAAATGTTTCTAAACACCTCTTTTTTGATCCACGAAAACTTGGATTGAATTCAAAACAATTATTAATTTCATTAAGATCAGTTTTAAAAAGCTCAAGTGGGATTCATAAATTAAACTTGCAAGTTTGACCGAATCAACGATTTTGATCGCAGTGTATGCCAAACCCGGTACAAAGTATGGAACTGTCTTAATCGTGCCTTCGTGGCGGTTTTTAAATCGATCCGAGGCACAGATCGGCCGGCGCAGCGACTACGTAGAACGCGCTGGCGACTAATTAAACGCCTCTTAAGCGGATTCGGACGTGCTTTGGGGAAAGCCCGAGGGAGCGCGGGCGCCTTTGTCCGGGCGACTCGTGACGCGCGGCGCAATGTCCTGCGCGCTCTCGCGACCAGCCGCGCGCGTATATGCGATAAGCCGCGGGGGTGGTTGAAAAAAGGCGGGAGGGGGGAAAAAGCTGCGAGGATCTCCCTCGGGGCCGGCGGGGAAGAAGAGCCAGTTCGTGACTTAGTATTTGCCGAGCGGCGGGGCCCGCGCTATCCGGGCCCCATCATCGGGCCCCGGCCCCATCCCCCCATCCCGCTACCTAATTGCATTATAATAAAGTGTAACGATTTACACGGCGCCTGGGCCCCGCGAGCCGATGGACTCGCGGCGACCGGCTGTTTACAGGGGCGATGCATCCCGCGGGGCCCGGCGGACTTTTTAATTCAGTTAGACTCGCGCCCCGCCAGGGGTGTGTAATTACCCATTGGCCAGTTATTGTGTACATCGCGAGGAGCTGACGCCGGGAAAATAGTAATTACCGAGGAGCCAGGGTGAAAAGTAATGGGTCTATTAGGGCCGGGCGCGCGGCACCTTCGATTCTTTGGCTCGGCGGGAGACTGTCGCGGGCCTCCCTGGGAATCGGCGCCCGCTGGCAGTAGGAAAGGGGGGAAAATAACTCGGCGCTGCAGTTGGCGCACTTGCCGATCTGCCTAATGGGCGCGCGAGGCGGCGCGCACTCGCGGGGGGAAAAAGTCGGGCGGACCGCGGGCGAAGAGAGCCGCGCCGGGGAGGAAGCGACTCCTAGGCTAGGGCCCCGGCTTTTCTAATTGCGCGCCCGAGCGATTATTACCCTCGGCTCGCTCATGAGGGGGAATCGTGAGCGCGCGGTTATATCCCCAACTAGCGGTGGTGCGCCCGCCTCTCTCTCTCTCTCTCGCTCTCGTGTTTGCCAGGAGATCGCCGCTCGTGTGCTGCTCCCTCTCCCCCTCTACGACGACGGCCGCGGCGGGCAATGGACGGCCGTCTAATAAGCGGTTGCGCGTCGCTCGGAAAGGCGTCGTGCCGCGTTTTATCTCGTCGTGCGCCGCGCACTTGCGCTCGCAGCCCGGCCGGCCCTCCCGGTCGCCACCCCCCCTCCCGCCGAGCCCTTGATGCGCGAATAAATGTGACTTTTTCTCCCGGTCCGGCCGGCCATTGGCCAGGCCCTATCTTACCCCCGCCCCTCGCTCCGCGGGTCGCGCACCGCAGGGTTTAAGGGGACTCGCGAGCTCTTGGCTGGTCCGAGCTTGATTTACGGCGAATTCGGTGTTACCGGCCGCCAAGCCGGAGACCCAGACGGAGAAACGCCGAGGAGCTCGGACGCCTCCCTGTTGCCGCGTGCTTCCTCGAAGAAGAGAAAACCTCTCGGGCTCTATTGATGTACGTGAGCAGCGGGCGCTAGAATTGTAGTGCGGGAAGCCGGAATTGAGGAAGTAACAATTATACTGAATAGTCGAGAATGTTATTTACTGAAAATTTTTTTCAAACGTGCGACTCTTCACTCTTCTACGATATTTTAAAACTGCGGTATTTCAACTTTTTATTAGTTGAATTGATTTTTAGATCATTTTAGTCAATTGTTAGTGGTATAATGCAGACCACCTGTCAAAAGTTCGTTGTACTTGAGGGAATTATTCATCGAGAGACAGCTTCGACAGCGGAGAGAGTTTTGAATTTTCGAATGGAGCTATCGGCGCCGGATCAAACGATGGGAATATCCGCTTCCCGGATACGGCGCACTCATCACCTTATTAACGCGCCCCGCGAGTTACCGTCCGACCTTCTTCGCCGATTTATCTCGAGAAATAAATATTCCCGTGCGACTGCGTGACGGGTGCGCTAGTAAGACATTTCCTACCACTTTACTCGCGCATTGTATAACCTGACCCTCCTCCACGGCATTAATGCCAAATTAATTATCGCGGGCGTTGATAGCGGACGTCAACCGCAGCGATAGAAAACCCACGCGGACTCGGACGGCACTCCCCTACATCGACGCACCTCCTTTCGCGCAGTCGGTAACATCGAGGCACTCCTCCTTGCGGGCAACGGGACGGCGCGCATACGCGCGCGGGCGGACTGCAACTGCCCGCGGGCCACGTATACCCGCCGAAAAGAGGCGGCGGCCGATGCGCCGTTACGCCGGAAAACTCGGCCGCTAATGAGGGCCGATTACACGGCGATACGGCCAAGTGAATCGGCCGGGCCGTCCCGCTCGCCGCCCCGCTCAAATTACACGGCCGTGGGAGGACGCCGACAATTTTCGCTTTTACAAGGTCGACCGGCCGCCGCGAGAGACGCCCGCGCCTTCCCCCCCCCTCGATTACGCGGCGGACTTTCACCGGGGGTCCGCCGACGACGCTGCCGCTGTCATTTAAACAATAGACGAGGCGCCGGCGCGGATGATGACCTGCGTTGCGATCACGGAATGGCGGCGGCTTGTCACTAGAAAATTATGCTTCCACAATGAGGTTTGCGTGCTAAGGATTAGCGTGATAAGAATCAAATGATTTTTAAGAACAAGTCAACAAAATTCTGACTATTTTTCCACTATTGCTCACTGCTGATTATTTGGCAAGGCTAGTTGATTGACGTTTGTGTATTGCGCATTCGCTTGGGATATGTAACTTTGACAGATTTAAATGCTATTTGATATTTAAAATATGCAGTTGGTAAAAGTTGTGAAAAAAATTACTTTAATAAAAAGAACAGACTACGGCGGAGCGAGCTCTAATTAACATTTTGTTTCAGCCACGTTATACGCTTAGAACCTTTAAGAGCACACTTAAAATTATTAAAATAAATTTATTTCTTTTTCATGGATGATTTCGTTAAAGTTAAACTCAATCTTTGAACCTTGACACATTTGAAAAATATTTTAAAGGTAAATAATATACAATGTAACGTATATATAATTTAAAGTACACTTTCAAATATTTTGAGCTTAAAACGAATAGCCTTTAAATAAACTATTTAAATATTTATATACTCGTTGTACATATTTGTGTTTCATACATATTTTTAGAAAATGCCTAACAACAAAAATAAATGCAATATCCCCTTGGAATGGAAAACCGCTGTTATAATCTATGAGATACTATGTATTCTGATTTAAACCATAATTCAATTTAATCATAAACCATTTACCGTTTTTCTTTTTTTTTTTATTACGTCATTGGTTCGTCAATCTACAAACGGGTTTATGTAAGCATTTTAGATTATAAATATCGAATTTATTGCGGCCTCGTAAATTATTACGCAAACGGTAAAAGTTAACAAAAATCTACACATGATTCATGTCAAACATTCAACAGAGTGACAATGTTCGTCTTAGTCTGCTCTATCTGCGTGCGATCGCTATAAATGTCAATTGTCCTCGGGAAGCACGGACCTTAAAGATTGTACAAGAGACTTGGCAAGTAGTAAAAGACGGTCGCAGGCAGTGCGCCGGGGTGGAAAAGCATCGAGTGCCGCGGTGATCCCGTGAAATCACAGCGGCGAATAACGGGCGGCGATAATTAATCGGAGGGGCAGGGGCCGGGTGAGAGGCGGGCCGGGGGCACCGAAGGGGCCACTCACTCAGCCGGCGATCAAATAAAATAAAATAAACGTCGCGGCAAGATAAGCACGGCGTAGGGTTAAGGAGGAGCGCCGGAGGGTAATGAGCCGCGGAGCCTCGGCGCCCGTTGACAAAACGGATTAGGGCGCGAGAGAGCCGAGAAGGAGGGGGCGGGCCGGCCGGGCAATCGAAGGAACGGCCCGCTGTCCAAACAACCCTTTTCCTTAATCATTTAAGTGATTCCGTAAGCGCCTTCTCGCGCGGCCCCCCCTGCACCCAGTTTCTTTCCCGCGCCCAAGGACCTCGGCGGGGGGGAGCGCCCCCGCATTCCGCCTGGGATCCGATTTTACCCCGCAAGCCGGGGCACTCGCCGGGACAAAGACGCCCGTTTCCGAGGTTGTCGCCACGGCCGTTAATTGTCCCCGGCTCGCAGCCGCAGGCTTCGTCCGTTTTGTAAAATATCGCCGGTGCAGGAAGTAACGAGGGATTGAATATTCGTTTTATCAGACCGGGGAGATTAAGCGGTGCTAAGTGGAATGAAGGTACGCGCCGGGTAATCGGAATGCAAACGAATGCCCTATAAAGAGCAATCAAAGAACTTTGGCAGACGGACAATAATGGCAAAGGTAGCCTCCTCCGAATGGCTTAAGTTCACACACAAAAAACAGTAAAAAAAAAAAAAGTAACTGGTTATCAAAGAAGAGTGTATTCCCACAGTTCTTAATACAGACTTTTGTGCCAGAACAGTGGCCGACCAGCTGAGCGCCTCGGATCTCCAGGCCTTCCAAGTAGATACATAAATAGATAAGTAGTTTTTCCCATGCGTGCCAATAACGAATATAAACATAAAATTATATCTTCTCCGGTACGTTAAGACGTTAATTGCACCTCTTACGCTGCAAGATAGTGAGAACGATCGTGAATTGAGAATAAGAATTCGAAAAGGTACAGGGTATGACAATAAATCGACGCAGGGAGCGGAGGGCGCGACCTTTGTTTTTCCGCTTGGCCTTCCCGAGCTCCGAGTCTAAAGCCTAGTTGACGATCTGGGAAAATCCGGGGCGACGGGGGAAAAACGTCGAGTTCGATGAGTTTTCCGGTCATTATTTTTTACGATTCCTTATCGGCAGATTTGCCTGGCCCCTCCCTAATCGAACCTCTGTCCGCTTTCTTACGACTCTGCCGGGAAACACAAAGCCCCGAAAGGGAAGGCACCTCGCAGTCAGCCGTGCACGAGTTAATCCCGTCTGCTCGCTTTGATCCGAAGCGCGCGGATATACTTTGTACCCGGGCGCAAATTATCGCGTTCGGCCGCATCTCGAGAGGAGCCGCGGCACCGGGCGAGGCGGCCTCGCCGCGTGCGTCGCCTGAGATATTATAATAAAAAAACCCACTGGCTTTTATTGAAGCGGCCGCCCAAGTAAATCATACTTACGTCGGGTCGGCCTGGCGGCATGGCCGTTTTTACAGTATTGCCCAAGGAGCTTAGCCGCGCGAATCGCCGCAGGGGGGGGGGGGAGAAAAAAAACACTCTTGAAATTTATACACATCGGAATACATTATCAAGGAGAATTCGTATAATTTGGAAAGGGCGGCGGGAGAGTCGCGCGCGCGCGCGGGGATTTTTCTCTCGCCTTGGGGGAGCGCCGCGGTCAGCTCCCGCGCTCGAGCGGCCGCGCCGGCGGCGGCCACTTGTAAAAACTGATATAAAACGAGGGAGACGGAGCGAGCGCTCGGGCGCTTAATATTCGCGCGCGGCCGGACGAGGGGCGGGAGGGGGGGACCTGGCGGTAGCTCTCGCGTAAAACAGATGCGGGGAAGGCTCGCGCAGTTACAATAAATGATAGAAAGTACGCCCCGGCGTATACATGTATAATACACGGAAGCCATTAATAAAAACGAGCGCCGCGAGAGCCGAGCGGCGACGTCACGAGGCAAGAAAACCATCAAAGCCGCATTTATATGTACATTCGTTCCTCGGTGCGCGCGAGCTGGCAGTTTCGAATATCCATGTTTTACGCGTGGCGGCGGCAGCGCCGGCGGCCATTACCGGGGGCAGCCCGCCGTCCCACTTTCCAACTATTACCGGCGATTAGCACTCGTTTCCACCGGGGCCCGAATATATCCTTATCCAATCCGTTATCGCCGATCCCGCGCGGGGAAAAAGGGGAGAAACTCGGGAAGTGCCCGCGAGTCTGCCGCGGCCGCACGGTAAACGATTCCGAGGGAGAGAGAGAGAGAGAGGGAGAGAGAAAAAGGGGGGAGCGAGAGGTTGGCTTTCCAGCTACGCGCGGCGCTCCTGCAGCGCCTTTTCTTCTTTCTTTGCTTGCTCGCTGGCCTTTTTTTCTTCTTTTTTTGTTGCCGCGCGGAGAGGCTCTTTTAATGCTCCTCGGTTCTCCCTGCAGTGGCCGCGGCGCGCGTTTTGCAGCTGTGCACCTGCAATTTTCGTTGCGGAAATGTGCTTACGTTGATAAATTAATAAATGCTTAAATAAATTTCTTTACAAATGATACATTCTCCATTGCCTGCAGCTGACTTCTTTCTTATTTGTTATTCACATTTTTCATACACGGCCATTTTCTCATTGTATTTTCGTAATTTTACAATTGTTCTTTCGTGCAAGATATTTATAGATTTTCAATAAACTGCAATTTCATTTTGAATATAAAAAAGAAAGTAGAAAAAGTCTCTATTTATTGTAAATTATTAAATATTCTTATATAATATAGATATATGTATACATATTAGCGAGCCATTTCTTCTATAATTATTAACTATAAAGATACTAACTAGTACCTTTGTTAAATTTTTATTTAAGAAATAATAATGTTCATAAAATCAAACATGTATACTGATTGCGCTAAAGATAACCCTGTACTTCCTTTGATCGCCATGCGTGTCGATAAATATGCTGGATTACACGACAATTTTTCTCGCATAAACCCGTAATTCGGTTCAATTTCAAGAATATGAACTATTTGAAAATAATAATAAGGAAGAAATGTATCTACTTTATTTTTAGACACTAAAAATAGCCAACTGACCCTTTTTGAGATTCAAGATCCGAAATTGAGGCTGGTAATCTATCTTTGTAAGATAATAAATTTATGAAATTAATGTTGCGGTTTGAATAAAAGTTTAGTCCATAAAACACAACTAAAAGTATTTCTGGTGATCGATAGTTCGTATAGAAATATTTGTAACGAAACAATGTAAACATACATTAATAAATATCTAAAGTTGTGTCTTATTAATTTTAAAAATCGGAGAAGTCAGCTATTTTTAAACACACATTTATTATTTAACTTTTTTTCCGCTGTTTAATTTGAATCAGTAAGATTAAATAAAATCCATTGAAATTTTGTACGTTTTTCACATACTCATTAAATTCTTTAAAAATGCAGTACGGTTGTAATGAAATAGTTTAAGCAAAGAATGCTCGTAAAAAGTACAAATTGCATCTTTCAATTCCGTACCATATATTGTTTATGAATGTTGCTATCGAATATCCATATGATGAAAACTGTAGTTTAGTTCGATTTAAAATACGAATGTACTTGTTTTATTATTAATGGTTTTATACATTAAATATAAAAGCCGCATAAAATAAAAATTATTAAAAAAGTTAAATTGAATTGATTAACAAATAAGGACGAATTTTTGGAAATGAGTAAACTCGTTATAAAATCAAAACAAAATTTATTTTTTTCCGATTTAATTTAAGGACTCAATAAATTTAAGATAAAAATTCTTTGAAGCAAGGCAATATTTTCGGCTGTAAACTCTTAGTGAAAGATTTATACGAAGATTTTCGTGCTCTTGCAACAGATAGGTGTACGAAAAATTTGCGATACAGCTCTATTGCGTTTGTTCCAATTCAAGATACTATCCTGACACATTTTGCGCCATAAAGCTAAACGAAAACGAAAAGGTTAAATGAAAAGTTAAACGAAAGCCACGGAGTTTTTCGGTAAGGAGAAACACTAAGAGGTAGGTAACACCTATGCCGTCTTACCATACTCGAACCGTTCTACTGAATGCTCGAAAAATTTCCAACTGGTCGCACGACGATTACATTGCCTACACCGATCTAATGCATCGAAGGCTCCTCGGCAGATTGGCCAGACTGGATAAGCCCGGATAAAAAGGTAAGCAACCATGTTAAAAGGGGCATAAGTGCAGCTGAGAAGAAATCTGCTTTCGCGGCACCTGGCAGCCCGTGCATATTAGAAAGGAGATGCGATAGAGGGTGGGGTCGGCCGAGGCCGCGGGGGCCCGGGTAACCACTTTGGATTTTCACTTAGGAATCGGCCTGCCCTCGCATGGGGAACTGCGGGCCCTCGGTGTGCGCCGCGAGCGCGGCAGCCCGCACGCACGCGCGTCCTTGTCCCCGACAAAGCCCCGGCGTCCCTCTCTCTCTCTCTCTCCGGCTGCCGGGACCCGGGGACCAGGGTGGGGCCCGACGTTTCGCTGGGCGGAGCTTAAGGCGCAACGGCAAAAGTGCAGGCTGCTCTCCGGAGGCTCGGCTCGGCTCCCTCTCTCTCTCTCTTTCTCTCCGGCCGGGCGCGGGCCTACTATTAATTATTTATGCGGCGAGCATTGCAGCTCGCCAATCCAATCGTATCGCGGCAGCCGATCGAATCCCGCGCCGCAATAATTATGATTGGATTCTCCGAGTCCCGGGCCGCCCGGCGTTTCGGCCGCGGCACGCTTTCCGGCCCTCGGCCCGCAGCATTGCCCAATGCTGTGTGCCTCCGCTGCCTGGAATGCGCGAATGGCCGACCCGTCGAATGGAGCTTGCGCCTCGGTCCTCCTTCTGCCGTCGCGGCGACTCGGGGAGCCCGATTCTCGAGAAAATGGCTCCTCGTCTAATGCCTCGCGTACCAACGACGCGGATGTTTTTGGATGACGATTGTTTTATCGAAATTTATATCAAGCTTGTTTCGCGAGAGGAATAATTGCAAGTTGAGCTTTGTTTGTTTATTACGTGCAGCCTGTAATAGTGTACGAATGCAGGCGGTTGGTTGAGGTTAAAAAACGCGATGCGCAAACACACTGCGTTCGCAGGTGGATAAACATTGAATAAAATCATAAGCGTAAATTTATTTCGCCGGTTAATTTCCCGCAGAAGGAGTACGAGTATATAAAGAAACGCGCGTTTATTCCAAGAATGCAATGTATACATTTCATAAATTGTAAACAGCAATTAAAATTTAAATTGTTTTCCGAGCGACTCGTAAAGAATTAATTATTATTTTAATGAATATTTGCCATCACGGGGCGCGGGCAGTTTTAAATTCAACTTTAAGGATGGACGTATAATACATAGTTTCGTTTAAGAATCGACGTACGTACAATAATTAGAAAGCGCGCGCGGGCGCTCCGCTTATAATAAGTTCATCTTGGCTTACATTGTAATTTATTGGATGATTGAATACTTTTACCCCGTAAACGGTTTTATTCGCGGCTCAATTATAATGCCTCGGCGGGGCCTCGCGCGGGGGCCCGGCACACGCGCCTCCGTCCACGCGCCTGTATTAATGCAATCTCCGCGGCATCGGCGCATAAGCTCGAGGAAGCCGCGGCAAACCGATCGGCCGCCGCCGAACAATGGGAAACCCGGGGAAATTTTTTGTTTTTCTCCTCCCCCCCCCTTTCTTTCGAGGCTATTTCCCCACCGGGAGGAAAAAGCGGGGCAAAAGGAGGACCGCGGGCGCGAGGCAAGGGGGCCGCGGGCTCCACCTGCCGAAAAAGAGAGCAGCCGCGCTCGCGCATTCCGCGGGTTAATAAACCGAGGGAGCAATGCGCGGGCGCACAATCGCCCGGCGAAATTGAGCGAATAACTCGGGGAGGGGGGGGGAAAAGAGGCGAGTGCGCGCGTCCCGGTATAAAAGCCCGACTCTCGGCGGCCGCGCCGCGTATACGTGTACATGTTATAGAAAAGAGGAGCGTCGAGGGAGGAGGGAGGGGGGAGGGCCGAGGGGCGGGAGGAGCCGGCGAGAGGCAGGAGCGGGGGAGGGGCGGCAACGGCGGCGGCTGCGGCGGGGCATTTTTCTTCGGAGCGTTGCGAGGTCTGGGAGCAGCCGGGGCAGCCACCGTGTGATTACCCGGGAGGGGGCATATATGAGTAATTTGTATTCAGCCCGATCATCCGTATCAAAATTCGAATCTACTTAGTTCTGAGAAGCCCTGGGTTATGCCGGGCCTCCTCGCTCCTTTCCTTTTGGCCCGGGCGCTGCGGCCTCGCTCCCCCCCCCCCCCTCCGCCGCTCCTAGTCGCCCAGGCCCCGGCCCTTCGCGGGCCTCACTTTTCGATCGAGGCCCGCGCCCCGCGTATATCCACGGCTTGATATAATATTATTCCCAGGTTTAGTTTAATGGTCGCGGGCGATTATTACGCCCGGGGCCCGCCGGGATCCGCGCCGGGAGGAGCCACTCCGACCTCCCGCCTCCCCCCCTCCCCCCCTCTCCCCCGTGAGATTGCTTGTTTCTGCGCTTTCTTTCCCTCATTCGCCCTGTGGACGGGCGCGAGGTTGGCTTTATCTCCCGGGCGGCCCCCACCCCGGGAGAGCCCCAGCCCCTCGGCCGGCTCCCGAGCCTCGCCTTCCTTTTTTCCCACCGAATCGGCGGGAGAGAGCCGACTCCGAAAGGGATATTCCTCGGGCGCGGATACTCATTAGATTTTAATATAAAGATTGACTCGCGCGCTCCGGGGCCAACGGGGATAAATCGCCCAGGCCGCGTCCTACTCTTATTTATCGGCTTATTGCCGACCACTGGCCCTTTTATCATTGTCCTCCGCGGGAAAAATGCGCGGGAGACGCGCCTGCCTCGAACGGTAATTTATTCTTTGAATATGGACTACTTCTCGCCTCGCTCGAGCACCAATAATAAATAAGCTCTGCGAATGTCTCTCGACTTGCGCGATTTATGCTCAATGTCAGGAGGTGATTATGGGATCGCCTTTTCATCCGGCTCTTCCGTTATTCCTTTATAAATCAAGCTCATTTTTAATTATCCAAAATTTGTAGATTTTATTAAAATCGTAAAACGTTGGCACATCGATCAATCCGTCACGCCGTCGAATTAATATTCTTTGTACAAGAATAGTATTACTTGCTCGCATTTGTTTCACCAGTCAAAGATAAAAAATCAACGCCACAGTAGTCAAGTATTGTGACAGATGAAGCCCGCTATCGCATTTCTTTTTAATATCAAAAGCTCAGCAGCACATATATCATTCGAATTGTTTTTTAACTGTACCGCTCAATCCTATTTACCCGATATTAATGATTTTGTTTTACCGTCGCAGTTCCAGGACTTATTAAAAGCAAACGTCCTTTTCAAAGTTTCATCCATAACCTAGACGACCTATCAGTGTGCATGGACGTAAAAAATAATTATTTGATGTTCGTCAAATTTAAGTACTTTCCTGCTTTATGAATAACGCATGTTAATAAAGCAAAAAATAAACAGTTACATTGTAAAGGAAAATCGATGGAAATATAAAATAAATAAATTTTACCAGCTTTGCTGTCTACTTTTGGATAAAAGATAATTAATCATAGCTATTTGCTATAAAGTAGTTACACGTTCGAGTTATTGGCTGTAAAAAAGGATCATTATATGCATTCATTTTTTAAATAAATTATCGCAAAGCCCTTGACACCCCACTTGCGGGTGAAACGAGCTTGTAAATGCGTTCACTTCTCGTTTATTATTGCAAAAAAATATATTTTAATTGCATACTTTTCAGAATTATTTTCACGATAATTATTATTATATAGATATCCACTCGTAAAATATTATTTCATAAACTGAGTAAGTTATATATGCTTAAATTCAAGGATGCCCATATAGCTGCTCCACTTTTTCCTACATAAAATATGCTTGTACAACTTTTTTTCCCATTTTGTTAATGTTGCGGTTACCATTTATGTAGCATTGCAAGTTCAATATTATTATAAATTGCTACGAACGTTGTTATGTACGTTCTCCATTCAAATGTGTCCGTTTCTTTCATTTTTTAAAATATGTTGAATGAATGTACTATGGCAAGCCGTACTTGAAACATTCTATTTATAAACATTCAAGGCATTTAAAAGCTTCAATTAAATGTACTCATCATTATAAAATCTTTAAACGGAAGTATGAACGAATAAAATATTTAAAAGACGCAAAATTAATCAGTTAAATTAATGCATTCGATAAAGGCAAATTGAGTAAGAATATCAAAATAAATTATTGAAAAATAAAATTTAGTGACATACAATTTATACGTTCTACCATTTAATATATTAATGTAAATTGGAAAGCGAAAGGAAAAATTATTCTACCAAATTTTATCTATAGAAGTGAGGTACAAAGCCGTTAATATTTTTATCAGAGTTTGGTACTAAAATATTTTATAACAAACACTTTCATTTCAAAGTTATAATGAGCAAACCTCAAAATGTTTAAATTAATTGTTACAACGATGTTTTAATAATTTAATAAATTGAAACAAACTATTGATCATAGAAATTATTTAAAAATTATGACAAGGCATAACGATTTCACCTGTCGTTATATTGTTTCGCTTCATTTGCTAAAGTAAGTATGTTACACTGCGCTTATTTTAAACTTGACCTCGAATATAGAAACACACCTGTTTTTATAAAATCCAGGTTTTAAGGAAAAATAAAAAATTCGAAAACTTTAAAAAAATGACGAACCGCAATTATAGACGTTGAACGCGTTTTTTGTTGGACAACTCAAAAGTTCGTGTGCAAAACGTATGTTTATAAAAAAATTCTTTGGATTTATATATAATCTGTAAAATTAAATGATAACAATATCGATTGTGATCGGAAAGGCGTAAACGGGATAGGCAAGTACGCGCGTATACCCCATTGTTGAATGACTGCAGTTTTGCGCGCGCGCATAGGACTTAATACGCAAGGCGTAAAAGTGTGCGAGGGGGGAGAAAAAGAAGCGCGGAAGATTATCAATATCTGGCGTAACTAAATTTGCGCGGAGTTTCGAATTTGGCCTAACCGACGATTAACTTCTAATTAGGTTGGGAAGCTCGCATCGCGCGCGCGGAGGAATCGCCTTGGCGGGGCGAGGGATGGGGGGCGCGTGGACCGGGGGCCTCGGCGGCGGCACGGCAGCCACGTCGAAGGCGTATAAATTAAAATTAATTATACCCGCAAGGATTGGCCGGGCGCGGTGATAATTTTTTCCATAAAAATTCATTCGCTCGCCGGGGCGGCCTCGGCTCCTCTCGGGCGTCGTTGGCGGCGGCGAATCGACACGGCCCGCCCGGGAAAAAGACCGAGTAAAAAGCTCCACCGGCAAAACAAAATGCTATTATGATCAGTCGGCCCGGGTGATTGGGTGGTCCAAATTACCGGGCGTGCATCCCGCGGATTTTTGATTTTCTCCGGGCGTGGGCGTGCATCGGCCGACGAAAAAGAAGAAGACGACGACGAAGCCCGGAGTCGATCCCCCATGGCCGAGGACTGTCCGCCGCGACGATTGAATTCCCCTGGGCGAGGGACGGGGAGGCGCAGTGCCCGGTGATTAACAAGCGGCTAGTAAATCGCGGCTGTGGCCCGGCTGCAAGGTGTCAAATCTCCATGCGTACAAAGTATCGATTTAGCGGGGCGCGCGCGCGCGGGCGAGTGTCCCATAAATTAGTGGGCCAAGCCGGTTTCCAATAACTCGGCCCTCAACTGCGCATTAACGCGAAAAACAATAAACCAGTTGCGCGGCATAATAACTCGTGAAATAACGCGGCAAAGTCCGAGGGCCCGGCGGAAATTCCTTTCCCACCCAGGGCGCGCCGGCCCACGGGACGACGGTCCATTCAATTATCAAGTCGGCGCTCCGGCAGGTTAGCCCCCGAAGCCGCGCGGCTTCTCCCCCCCCCGCCCGGCTTTTCCCGGCCGCGCGCCGGGGGAATAAAGCGCCCCGGCGAGTGATCCGCCCGGAGGATGCAGCCGCGCAATCTCGGATAAGCGATCATCGATCGGCTAGCTACCGCCCGGATTTATAATGCCGGCCGGGAGGGGGAGGCGGCAGTCGGCCGAGGACCGGCAACGGCCCCGGCCTTCAATTTACGGAGGAGATCGATTAAACGGTGGCATAAGAAGAGGCCCCGGCCCGGGCGCACACACGTACACGCACTCGCGGGGCCCCGGCTCAAAGGAGAGAAGTTACAGGGCGTCTGTGCGCCCGCGGAGATGTAGGGAGATATTGCGCCCGCGCGGCGCGCAAGAAAGCCCGGCCTGTAAAGTGGGAGCGGCCGACGGCGGTAGGGGGGGGGGCGAAGACGGCGGGGGACAGAAGGAGCAAAGGATATTAATGAAGATATTCAAATGAGAGAAAAATGAGGGGAGCCTCGGCCGCTGGCCCTTTGTCGGTCCGCGGTTGCGGCTCCGGGCCTCCTCGTGACTCGGACTATGGAGATTACTTTGCCCCCTCCGCGCCGCCCCTCGCCCCTTTCTCCCACTCCGACCCTTTTTTTCTTAATCCCTTGTACTCTTTTATGCGGGGCCCGGGTGTGTATGCGCGGGCGCACTCCTCCGACTTTGCGACTCATTGTGCGCCCCGCGACCTACCGAGATTACACTTTTTCACCCGATTTAATGTTTTTCCCTACTCTGCCAAGCTTGAAACGCCGCTTGAGTACTTTATTAAAGGACTCCCAGGCTGATTATTAAATGAGCGCCTTTTATGCCTTTTATCTTCAATCGCTCGCTTTTTCAAACTCGCCCGTTTTTACGTGTTGTTTAATCCGAGCGCAAGGCTTTCCTCTCTTCTTCCTTCATTTAGCATGTTTCACGATGTTTCCGATACAAGGGCTGCAAATAACAATATCGATATCAGCCGACAAGAATGGGTATACTTTCGTTTATGCCTGGCTAGGTTAGTTAGGCAGCGTACATACTTGCGAATTAAGCAAGTTTCTTCTATTACCTGGTCGGCTTTACGAGTGTGAAAGGAAAGCTGCCAAGATACACATTTCTAATAATTTTTGAAACTTCCAAATTATAGCCACGTGAGGACCAATTGCCGAGGACCACTTATATACAGAAGACAAATAAAGTAGAAAAGAAACCGTGTGCAAGCGGCGAAGAGAAAGGTGTAGCTTCGTTATTATTATACAAGAAGAAATAATTATCTTGCTCCCTTTCACTGGAATATAATAATCAATCGGTACAATGCGCGGTAAAATAAGCCAGAGCAGCGCACGAGGCCGATTTTTCTTCAAAGAGCGAAAACGGCGCGCCAACGTGTCCGGCTTGAATCCGGCCCAGCCGCTGGCAGGGCAGGCACAACAACGGGAGAAGAAAGCCTCGCCGGCCAATTAACTCGCTGCGAACAATCGGTTGGGAACACTGGGAGAAAAGGCGCGGGGCGTAATCCAATCGGATCTTCCGCGAAGCCGGGCGGAAGTCGCAGGTCCGCGCCCTCGCAATTAATTAAGGATCGTCGCGGTGGACGCGGGGCCGGGCGGCGGTGGCGCGCGAAAATTATTCATCAAAGAAAGGCGGAGGAAAGGCGAAACCGCCCAAGGGCCGAGCGTAAAAGCCCGGGGCGCGCGGGCGCGAACCCGATCTATCATTAGGCCGAGGCCGCTCTAATTCACTTGTTTCTTCGGTTTTCACTCGGATGAAATTAGAGCCCCCGGAGAACGCGGCCGAGTGAAAGAAAGCGCGCGCGCGCGCGCCCGGATAAGGGAGCCGCCCGCCGCGCCGCCTCTCCTTCCACGGGAATGTCATTAAGAGCCTTTTAAATCGCCCACCCCTGCAGCCAACGGCGCCGCCGCCGCCGCCTCCATTAGGGCCTCCGCCGCCTTCTCCGCCCCTCGGGCTTTTTCGCCGGACGACTCGTCGACGCGCCTTTTCGCCGACTCCCGCGCTTGACAAATGGAATGCCTGTTGATGTAGCGCCGGCTGCCCGTTATACGCAGTTGTTGCCCGCGCCCCGCTGCTGGAGGCTCCAGTCCGCTTAATAGGCCGGTTATTTAGTGCGCCCGAGTACTCCAACGTTGCCGATCGGCTCGACCGGCCGATGTGCGCTATTGTTTGGGAGAAATTCCGAGAAATCCAGGCGAACCGTTATTTTTTTAATGAACATCCATCCGGCAAAGCGTGGCCCTTGCGGAGGGCCACGTCATAATAAACGTCGCTAAGAAATCCATCATATATACTTAATCTCAAATCATTTACAGGAGACCTCGAGCGCTTAGGGACAATTAGAGTAAATTTATGGAAATCGTTGTATACTTCTTTCCCTCTTTCGATCGCCTATACTTATTTAATTAAATAATTATCGAAATTAAATGCTTTACGTAACCCAGGCCCAATGAAAGAAGTAATCGAGTTGATCTATTAAGAATTTTTTCCTTTTAGTTGGCGAGAATACTTTCAAAAACTGAAAACGATAATGGAAAAGGGATCCAATTTAAGGGCAGGTAAGCGCCACGGATCGTCCCAATTTAATTGAGTTTCCCTTCGGCGAGGTCGAGAGCCACTTTTACTCTTAATGTTTGTGAAAACAAGTCTCTCGTACATGCGCCGATCGAAATTCTCTTTTTTTCCACAAATATATCTCAACAGAAATTTGATGTCCTTAATTCTGTTTGCACTAATACTGTGTACTAATTGGGCCGTAACAGATGTTGCGTGCCATATAAAAATTCAGACGCTAATGTTATAAAATTTAATTGCTTTGTCGATCATAAACTATACCTAAACGACCTGAATTAATTACTTTAATTTGCACACACGGCAACGTTCAAATAACGAAAAAAATCTTCTTCCTCTTCCGATAAGCCTATACAAGATATGGCGCTGTGGGTAAAAAATAATTCCTGTTTTTTCAATGCACCCGGTTACCTCCCCGAACGTAATATAACATTTAGAATTTTAAGTACGTTCTAATTAGCGGTTTACTTTGCGGCTGGGACGGTCGGCGGGAGGAAAAATTGAGCGCGAATTTGCAAAGGCATCGAAGCGTTTATTACGAGTATTATGCGCAAGTTAACCGGCCTCGCGGGAGCCGCGGCTGGAAAAAATTATTTATCTTCCCGCGGTTCGATATTCTAATACTCGGGCGCGAATAATTTTGTAAATCTGATAACTGCTTAACGAGTGGGCCGGACGAAGCGGGAATAAAAAAAAAAGAACCTAATAAATAATGCAGGATTGTCGGCGATGCCCCGGGACAGCTCGTAAAAATGCAAAAAAAAAAAAAAATAAAGGCCGGCGGAGAGAGAGCGCGAGATCGAGCGGGGCTTGGCTAGAAGCGCGGCGGGCGGAAGGGGCGAGATAAGGGGCGCCGGTGGCGCAGTGATTAGCCCGGGCGCGGGCGCAAATACGCGGGGAATCGGTGGGCGCGCGGGCCGATAAGCCGGGCGGCGGCGTAAATCGCGCGCGGGAGCGCCTCATCGGCGCGTGCACTTAGGAAAAAGGGGCTCGCGGGCCAAATTGCTCTTAGCACTCCGTTAGGTAAATTATTTGCAAGGCGGCCGCCGCCGGCGGCGGCACTCGGCTAATCGCGCTCTCCTTCCACGCGGGCCCTCAATTGCCGCCGTTAAGCCGATATTACGTGCACTCGGGCGGCGGCGGCGGCGGCGGCCCACGAGCTATACGCGCGCTGTAAATTTTTATCTCCCCGAACGTATTGTTCGCGGCTTTAACCATTTTCGCGGGCTCTTTCTTGTGCCGCGCGCGCGCGGAGCCATCGCGCGCTAGGGACGCGCATTAAACTCGAATAAATTTCATCGGAGCAACGCTCGGGAGAGCGGACCGATTAGCCCCCGGTGCGCGACAGTTATGCCTGTTAACGATGAGAATGTGCTCCAAAAAACGGGGTCGTGCCGAGCGGAGCCGCTACGATTCCCTTTGTCGACGGCGCCGAGCCGAGCCGAGCGGCTCGGCTCTCGCGCGCGCCCGGGACCAAACGACGTGCTTACTGCCTGCGCTCGCCGCCTGCCTTCCCGGCCGCTTTCATCCGACAGTCCCACACCCGACCTTCCAAAATCGCACTTTTCCTTCGCAGGCTTCACAAGATCTTTTGCTCTGTTTTCCTTTTTTCCATCTCATGCAATTGTCACCCTTTCATTTCAAGTGGAGCGTATACTGGACTGTGTACGACTGAGTAAGGGGGAAGGGTTTGGATAACGATTACGATCCTCCTTTTAAGTCACATTATTAAATACTGAAAGCAAGTCACTATATCTCCAGTCAAATGCGTCTGAAATAATCGGTGCGGAAATCAAATAACTTTTTAAAAATATTATTTACATTTTTTTAATTAATTTTTTTAAGAATTTAAACATTTTTATACATACGTCAGAAAATAATTTCATCTTTCATCGGAACAATGGTACGATAATGTAAAAAGTTAATTGAGCAAACAAGAAATCAAAATGAAGAAAATGATTGAAACGGGATCAGCTTCTGAAAAAGTAAACAGCTTTTGTTTTTTTTGTATTGATTATCTAATTTTTGATGCGCCACTCGGCTTTTGTCGGAACAAGTGTTAAACATGAATAATTCGAAAACCATTAGCGACTATGTTAGATCATATTTTTCATTAGTCACCAGAAGCGAGTTCAAATCTACATTTTAAAGTTCTATAGATAAGATGTACAACTAAAACATTCATTTTGGCCGATTAAACTTAAAAATCCTTTTAATGCTAATTTATAATTATAGTTCATTATAAAAAGCTATAAAATTATTCGAATGCAAGCTCTGCAATTATCAAATGCTTAGATTAATTGCGTTTGATTTTATCAATCTACTGTTATGAATAATTATACAATAAATTTGAATAAAATAATATCTCTATTAGTTTTATATCATATATCTTAATAGTTTAACTTGAAATTGAAAAATATATCACAACAATAACAATTTCTCTAATTAAAATATCACACAAGTTTGACAACTCTTTGATGTTTATTAATTTTATCTGCAGAAAAGCCATCAATATCAATTTGTCTAATTTCAGCATCATATTTTACCGATCTTCTAAATAAACAAGATAATTGTCAATCAATTAACTATTGGCAGCATTCATCGATGAATTAAACAGCAGATCCGGTATCGAATTGGAAAAGCAAGCTTGGCTAATTTCCGGGTAACTCAAAGTAAAAGATGATATCGCGCTGGGTGGAGAAGAAAAATCGAGTTAATCGCTGCACTCTATATGCTAAGCGGATGCGTGATATCTCATGAAGCGAACGAGTTACGAGGCGGTCACCGCCTGTGTCGTGCGAGTCCCTTATCTCCGCAGCTTGTCGTGCAACTACATGCGTCCTACGCCCGCCCGCGCATTTCTCCGACTGACCGCTCGGGTATATACGCCCCTAATGAAAGTCAAGGTGCTCGTGTACAACAAGGCATGGGTAACCCTTGATCGGAAGCGCCGAGTGTCCTTGCCTGATGAAGGCGCTTTTCGTCGTCATTCATCATCGGCCACAGGCTGTCGACTGTCTTTGACTTGGCCTTTGAGACCACCTATCGGTCAAAGACCTGATACTAAAGTACCGGGAATGTATCTTGGAAGCTTAGTAATGTTTGCACCTGTGGATATGTTTCTTCATCCAATTAACGGCAAGTTGATAGCAAATAAAAAATGCATGTGCATAGTGTGTACCTTTTTATTATCGAAGGTTTTAAAATCGTTGAGCTTGAGGTCTTTATCGTATTTACGTGTAATTAATACTTCATTCTTTTATTCCAGTCTGGAAAAATTCAAACGGGAAATCGGAAGAAACTTATCGGTTTAATAAGCCTTAACGTCAGATTTACGAACATCGATAGCGTTTAACCTCTGATAAATTGTTAATAATAATAAATTAATTTTATCAGTAATAGAGTAGAAAGCGGAAAGCCTTTCGCGTTTGGAAAAAGAAACGAATTATTTATATTGAAAATTTATAGATTTATAAATTCTACTATTTCATTATTAAAGCAGCGCCATTTAAAATGCATTTATTACTTCTAATTTGCCTCGACGCGTTATTAATTATGATTATAAAACGCGAGCTTCGACGCTAATGGACTATAATTATGGTAATACGTTTCTACTCTGTGTGCAGAGGATCGTATTTTTGTGTCACTTCATAACGAATTTCCGGGATACATGCGGGCAACCTCCCGTTTATATAGAGCTAATGTTTTGGCATCGCTACTAACTACATTTCGGATACAAATATTGAAGTACAACATAATCTTTCTATTTAATGGTTTTTACTTAATAACGGCATATTAATTTCCGCTTAAAAAGTTATAGATTACCTGCATTTTTACGTGTTATATTATTTTTTTTATTTTTGATACTTAGCACATTATTCGTGATATCAGAATACTTTCAAAATGACAAAAAATACTGGTGTAGTTGATATTCTCATTTTTGTGCAAAAAATATTTCAATTTTTTGTATTATAATGGAATTTATTTTACAATAACTCAATTTCAGGAATAGATCAACAAAATATTATTGAACATAATTTATCAGCATATTCTCCCAAGAAATAAAAGCACATGTAATAATTGTTGTTTTCCTCGGTTTAGTACATGCTCCCAAAATACAACAGAAACGTGCATTAATCGCTACCAATGTTTCGATATATATTTTGCCTATTTAATGTAGCATGGATCACTTGCGAAGTGACGAAGAGCAGATCTGTAAAAAACAAAATGCTGCAGTTTCACAAGGATAGATAATTATTTTATTACCATGAAGATGAGCAATTAACGAGAAAAGTAATTCTGTGAGTTCTCCGTGTGTGGCATATACAACTACAAAAGATGCATCCGGAGGTTCAGGAAAAAGAGAGACAACGAGTCCAGTGTCCCGCGAAACCGTATTCCACCGCGCGTCACACAATATTCCATCGAATAACATGCGTATCCCTTTGTTTGCGTGCTCGATCGCGAGTATACGCCGGTGTACGTGTGTATATGCGGGCGCTTCGGTACACAGGTGGGTTGGGAGCGAGCAGAGCTTCTGCCCCACGATTTTATTCCATAAGGGTAGATCGAGTGTCGTGCATTGTTCGCTCGTACGTATGAATTGGTACATCGACTCGTGTCACGGGCCGAATCGCGGAACCTAAAGTCTTGCGCCTTTCTAGTTTGCTCAATTTCCCTTTCGCCAATAAATCTTGTTTACGGTTAAATAATACGTAAGCTTACATATTCTTTTATGAAATAGAATTTGAATATTACACCTTTTGATTCAGCGTACATGTATATCAATTTTAGAGACATTTATCCTCGTTAAAATGGTTAGCCTGCGGTAAAAAAATTAAATAATTTTAATTCGCGAGTATTATGTTAGTTGAATGCAGACTTCCATTCATAAAATTGATACAATGTATACAAGGCAATAAAAATTATCCAGTATTGTCATGTTACAATCAAAAAAAAAACGCGTGCCATTTAAACTGTATAAATTGTTTAAAAATTTGTGAAGATTGCTACTGGGGTTTCCTGCCAGATTATAGTTAACTAGAAAATCACCTCTGCAATGTGTAAGCCGTGCAATGCATAAACGAGTGCACACACCAAGTGCATATCTGAAATTAATAGGGTTCGACGCGATTTTGTTAACGCATAAATAAACACGTTTATTCCGTTACCTAGTAGCGTTAATTCATGTAAAATATGTAACAACTGGATGGAAGTGAAAAAGCAAGATTTTTTTAACACGTTAGGGTAATTAATATACCATAATTTAACTATGATAACGTAATACTATGTAGATGGAATAAGATATTTAGCTTGCACAATATTGATAAGGATCGCGTTTAAGATAGTTTCACTGCGCGTTTCCAAATATTTACCTTAATTATAGAAAGCAGATTGACAAGCATAAAAAGTTGATTTAATATAAGAAACAATTTAATGCGAAGAGCCAGACCTCTATAACTACTGGTGTAACACGAAAATAACTACTAAAGCGTTATAAATCACTCAAATGTGATAATTGCAGACGAGTGCCGCAATAAAATTAAATTATATCTGTCATTGGAAAAGGAGGAGAACTGGCATTCCCAACGCGGCTCACGGCTAATCTTTCTGCGATTCCGAAATTCCATCGATTCGCCGTTTAAAATACTTTATGCAGGAGCGTTCCATCGAAAAGTGCCGTAATTCTCTATCATTATACAATTTAGCCTCGTTAATTCAGGTATAACAATCAGCCGTGGCGCTTGACCACCGATTTCTTTCCCCCTTTCCTCTCGTTTCTTTTCTCTCGAAATAATGGTACTCCGAGTCGCCGGATCTCGGCTCTTCCTTTTACCCGCGTCCCTCGAGTCCCCGTCACCCGTCCGCTCTCATTGGCCGTATATTTTTTGGCGCGCGCGTGTAAGCGTGTGCGTGAGTACACGAGACGTTTCCGCAAAACGAGCCCGACCGCAAACCTTTTTGAGGCTTCGATCTTAATCGATGTGTATCCCCGAGGAATATATAAATGTATAAAATGCAAGAGACTGGAAAAGAGAAGAGAGCGAAAGCGGGCCGTACGATGATCGCAAAAACGCCATTGACCATCTGTCCGGAGGAAGGCCGATGCGAGCCGCCTTCTCGGCGATCCTCCCTAATTCTCTGCACCTCCTTCGCGATCGCCCGTGCCTTTGTGCCCGCCATCCTACAAGAGTAACGCATTTATTACTGCTTATTGTGCTCTTTAAACACGCTCCGGGTTGTCATAATGATGATATCAGCCATATACGCTCACGTTTTCCTTAAACTCCTCACTTATGCAAAATGAATAAATTGACATGCATACATAAACCGAGCCCTTCGACGAAATCCTTAAGACGACTTCTCGGTTTCCTCGAATTCATCTTGAGTTGAGATCAATTTACATTGTGCATTATATAAAACGTAATGTGCAGTGAAACATCGATCAGTGGAATCATGAAGGCTCAAATAACCTGCACCTGGTAAAGCATTAAATATATTAATCTGGGAGCACGTGAAAAATAAATAAAATATTTAGTAATATAATTCTTTGTGGGACGATCATATTTCTCGTTCTTCTTTTTCTTATTACAAAAAAAATTATTAAACCTCAAGAAATAATTGTAATAAGTTTTCTCTGAAACCTCCTCAAAAAGTTTATAAAAAATGGCAAAATATTACGTTTATTATCACTAAATTATATAAGATAAATTTCGTAATACTTGAAAAATGGAAAAGAATTTATCTTAGATGTATACAAATTACATAAGGAATATATGCATTATAACGTACCTTTCTTGGCGGAATCGCTACGAGTGAATGAAAATATAAAGACGCAAGTAGCAGCAACTTGAATGTCAATTGTAAGAAATATATAGACGCAGTGTTGCACCTGGATGTTGTATTAGCAGAAAACCTTAAACAGCCAACTCATTGGCTTTCATTTGGTTTTGATTCATTTGTCTTTTTTCATACGATTATAAATTATTATTAGATATTTTGTGTTGTACTTTATTATAATATATATAACTTGTACAGTAACAGGCTGTAATATAATATACATTTCTCTTTGTACGTATAACGTACAAAAAAATGAATAAAACGCAATAATTTATAAAAAAAATGTTAGTAAACGCATCGAATGCAATTATTTTTGGTTGCAATACGCAGAAGATGTTACATTCCATTAGTTTTCGATAGGGCTCTTTCGAAAATCGACACGTTACCGATAATTGAACTGTACAAGGTAGATCGATCTTTGGATATAATATTTGGACTGGTCGCTTCTACAAAATTCTGTTTGCGCAAGCATGCAGCAGCCGGGAAGAAAAGCGAGCCAAAGGAGGGAGGAGCGAATGATGCGATCGGGGGCGTAAAAAGCAGCGACCTCGGCAGGGCCATCGTATTTATCCTCTCTTTCGCATCGTTCTCTCACTGGGCTTGATTGCTTTTCTTGCCCCGAGTTTCTTACCGCGGGGTTCACGCGACGCCCGGGACATCGCGTCGCGTGGACGGCGCGCGCTTGGCCGGTCACCCGTGGACGTGGCGCGCGATGCGCCCGCGGCCCCCACCCCCGCCGACTGGACCAACTAGTCGCAGTCCTCGATGATCGGCGCATCCGAATGAAGAGGATGAGCCAGCCGCTCACTGCCCGGGACAAAGGGACGAGCGGCGATCGGTGCGCCGCTGCCGGGCGTAGAGGGATTTGGCCCGCGCCACGCATAAGATCAACAACAATAGATTAGAGGGCCCGGGCGCAGAGGCTCTGTAACGACGGGCCGCCTCCGCCTAGGTACACAGGGGCGCGCGGGGGCCGAGCGGCCAAAGGGTGCAGCGGCTCGCGGGAGGCTGCGGCGGGAGGAGGCGCACACAGAGGGAGAGGGCCGAGCCGAGCCGAGCGCACTGCTGCGTAACAGCGCTCCAGTGGCCCGCGATGCGCCGGCGCTACTTTGTCCTACCACCCACACACACCCCCCCCCCGGGGGGGGTGGGGGGCGGGTGTGCGTAAGCCGGCGGGGCCTCCCGTGTGCCTGGAGGCGCGCCCCCGCTCCCCGCAACCTAACACCTCCGCCGCGAGCGCGCGCGTCACCTCGACGATCGAGTTCAATGAGATTCCATTGTCTCGAGTAATTAATATTGATTACAATGGGTTATACCTGCGGGGCTCCTCCCCCCGCCGCACCCCCGCGACCCCCCGGGCCCTCCTCCTCCTCCTCGCAACCCCCACCCGCTCGCTCTCTCTCTCTCTCTCCCCGCGAGCCCCGCCTCCGTGGGTGCGCGCGCGCGGGCTTTCCCTATAATCTAGCGCAGTCTGCGGAGAACCGCAGCGCCAACACCTTGGCTAGGTGTGTTTGCCCCCGGTCGCCGTCCCCTGCCCCCCCGGGCTTCAAAGGCCCGCGCAGGATCAATGCCTCGGATGAAAACGCGCGCGTACATAGGCGCGAGGAAAAAGAAACCTCCCCCCCCCCGGTCGTGTACGCGTCGCCAATCCGTTGCATGTCGCCCCGGTTCTCGACAGCAGAACTTGGTTGCGGAAAGCTCACCCGGAGGGAAAGGTCGGACCGGTTGGGTAATTGTTCTTAAAAGCCAGCCGCCCGGCAAGTTTGATCGGGAAGCTGGCTTGCGCCGGCCGAGCTTGCAGGGGGGACAGCCGGAGGGGCACGAGAGTGTCTCGGGGAAAACCGGGCGCATTGGACGTGGCGAAAAGCTCGGGCGGACCTTGAGGAAGCCGCGCGCCGTGTCGGCGCTGTTTCGCTCCGGCCGGATATATAGATACGCGCGCGCCGGTGTATACACGTATATACGTATAGATGGGCCGACGGCGAGGCCGGGGCTGTTGCGCTCTCGAGCGTTTTAACGGCTTATACGCGGGCCGGGCTGCCGCGCGAGCGAGATAGACCGAGGGGCGGGGGGCGGGGGGCGAGGCGGCGAGAACGAGCGTCGGAATGGATGAGCCGTGCGCGGGCGCGCGGATATGAAGGGTGCCATTAATTGCATATTCTGCAGGAGCGATGCTATCGATTCGGCCTCTCGCTCCCTCGGCCCCCGCCCGGCGCACCTACCCTCCCCTGCGCCCCCGGGGCCCCGACCTGTCTCCCGTGCCGCCCCCGCCCCCCCCGCGCCCCGCCGCCCGCCGCTTCTTCCAACGCCCCCAACGCCGCGGAGACTCGCCGGCCGATGTGCCTCTGTCCGCCCGCGAGGATTCTTTTCTTCTTCCTTTTTTTCTTTTTGGTCTCCGCTGAAAATACACTTCTTTTCCGACGATTCTCTCATTGGCGGCGGCCGCGTGTAATGGCACGTGTATACATAGACGCAGCGATCGCAGCGAAGGAATGGCGGGAAAAAGCTCCGCCCTATCATCGTTAAGCCCCCGTGGGCTTATCGGGGGGGGAGGGGGGAGGCAGTTCGCCGGCGCAAGAAGCGACTCGTCGCCGATGAGGACAGGCCGCTTGGCAGCCCGCGGCCCTCGTTACCGCGCGACCGCCTTTTTAGCCTTCTTAAACGCGCGGGGGGAGGGACGCGGCCGTGGCGGGATAAGCCGATGGAAATTTGCGGGCCGCCCGCGTCTTCCGGCCCCGGGGGCTTCTTATCCGCCTGTTATTTCTTGCGAATTACCCGGCGCTCGCCCGGAAAAACCACCGATGGCTCGGGAGGGGAGGGGGACCATTTTCGAGTTTAACGCGCGGCCGGCGCAAGTTCCTTTTTCTTACCCCCCGGCCGGCCGCCGGTTTTTAGCAAATATATAATACGGACAACTATCCCTGATTTATTCGAGGTGGACTTTTTGCCAGAGCGGCCCGCGTAATTCTGACGATTATTACAAGTGGCCCCGGGGTGAAGGAGGAGGAGGGGTAAAAAAAAGGGCCCCCGCGAGGGCCTCCTCGGCCGACCGAGCGCTCCCCGCGATAAACAATCAGTGGGAACGATTTAATTTGCCCCCTTCGCCGCCTTTTCCCCGCGCGTTTTTTTTTTCCCTCCCCGCGGCCGGGGCTCCATGTGCCACTTCCCCCCGCATCGACGAATGCACCGCGGAAATTCCGAGGTAAAAAATTGGCGGCGACGCGTTCGGCGGATTCTTACGCGTCAAAGGCCTTACTGCGGTATGTACGGTATTCGCATATTAAATGTTATGCAAGCTCGGGGGGAAAATGGTAAGTTTCATAACAAGTTTAATAAAATCCTCTTCCGGCGCATACGTTCCTTTTGATGGAGTCGGGCCTCGGATATATATATTCCATAACTCGCGAGGCACTCGCGGTCCGCCGGCCATCGTGTAATGCACTTGCGCGGGGAGGCCGGCCGGCCGCGGGAGTTTCGGGGAACGCGGAGGAAGGAGGAACAGCCGAGCAGCTCCTTCTCCTCTGTATTTATGACTCGGCGGCGGGGGAGGGCCGTACACATCGGCCGACCTCGTCGCCCGGACAACTCCTCGCGATATACGGCCTCCATTTTCCAAGCAGGCCGTGCAGGCCCGGTAAGCCTGAAATGAAAAATCCCGGGGCGAAGGGAATGATCGAGCCGCGGGGACACTAGGGGGGGCCGACCCCACCGGGCAACGCGTCTCATTTGCGCCGGGGCGGCCGGCCCCGCGGCCGGTAATTGGCCGGGGCCGCGCAATAAAGCCGGGTGTGGGGCCGGCGGAAACCCGGAAACGATCGCCGGGGCCCGGAAGCCGCGCGCGGCCTCCCCCAAGCCCCTCCCGAGGCGGCCGAGCCCGCCCCGGCCAATCCCCGAGGGCGGCCCTCGCGTGCGCCCGAGGCTCTCCGGCCCTCTGGCCAGTCGGCACCTGTGCCGCTCAATCGCCCCGCGCTCCACCTTCCTTTTCCTCGGCCCGGCCGCCCATTACCGGAGGGAGACAAACCCTCCCGGAGTTGGGATTGGGACCGAGAGGTTGCCCGAGGTTGCCACTCGGCTGCCGGAGCAAACGGATCCGTCATCTACTGAAGAGAGCTTCTAAACTATGCCAAAAGTCCCTGTCGCATTTTTGTCCGTGTGCCGGGCCTGCAAGTCACTCGCACTTGCCTCGCACGCGTAACTGGGAAAATTCCAGCAACCTCGCGTTATGTCTTTTATTCGACGGTAAACATATGATTATTAATATAATATTGGTAGGTGTATAACCGATTAGAAGCAGCTGTTTCAAAAAATGAAAGTGCAAACTTTATTGGGTTCGCTTCGCTTTTTAATTTGGCCAACCTTCCACGTCCTGGGCTGAAATTAGCCGTTTTATTGCCATAATAAATTTTTTCATGAACGTAATTTGTCTTGTTATAAAATTATCTTATAAGGAAAAGCGTAATTTTTCGTGCTTATAGAGAAGACGCATATTCAAAGGGCTTGACGATACGATACTGTACGTACCTATGCTCTCGTAATCAACATACGCATAAGCTTCGTACTATATCATCGCGTTGCATAATTCCTATGATACTTGAGTTAGATTAAGTTTTATTAAAAAATATTCATAAATGCGTCGTAAATGTTCCATGTAAATACTTGCGCATATAGTTTAATTACAATTTAATTCGCGATGAGGTAAGAAAATAATGCACCATACATAATGAATAATGTAAACAAGTCCATTATTAAACTAGCAGTCTAAAGATTTGAGCTCCCGATAGAATAATAAACATTGGACTCTTCAAACAATTCAACTCCGCCGGCTCGAATGCACGTGCGCTTGGAGGCAGCAAAGGAAAACTCGGGCGCCACGATCGAGAGGCGCGGGAAAAAAAAGGAAGCCCGCGAGGCGCGGATTAGCGGTGCGGGGAATCGGCGCGATCACAACGCGCCGGGGCCGTTAAAGCTGCCGGGCGTATATATATATACGTATGCATGCAGAGCCGGCCGCATACTCGTTGGCATAACGCCTGAAAATGGCGGCGCGGCCCGGCTACAAGCCCGAGACACGCACCGACTGATGAGGCGTGGACACGCGAAACCGATTTCTGCCCGGAAACTCTTATTTTTCTCCTAGGTGTGTGTATGTGCGCGGGCGGCGGCGAGTTCGGCGGAAGCGGCGGGCGGCGCAGGCGCCCCGGGGCCCTTCCACCTGCGACTCCTTTCGAGAATTACTTCCACGCGAGGGAGTTGGCCGCGTGTGCCGGGGCGCGATTTTCTAGTCCGCGGGGCCGACTACGTGTGCACCCGCGCGCCTGTGTGTATATAGAGAGAGAGAGAGGGCGAGCCGGCGGAAGCGCGTGACTGCGCTCCTTTTTTTTCCTCCCGCAGCCGTGTGCGCTCGGACGATGATCGGCCGGTCATTCGTTACAGCGCGCCTACCTGCATCTCGCACATGCGCCCCGGATAATTGTTGCGAAATCCGAGTGTGTGCGCGTGGAGCGGCCGGTGGGCGGGCCCCCATTGTTATCCGGCGTATAAACGCGCGCGGGCTAAAAGGAAAGGTAAAGCTTATATTAGTAGATACGCATCGGGCGGATTTTTAGTCCGATCGACGAGCCGCGGCGGCCGACCGGCTAACCGGCCTTCCGAGGAATGCCGGGAAATTGAAATACCGCGCGATTATATATTTAGCGTAGGGCTGACGTGAAATATATACGCGGCGGGCAATATTAATGATAAATTTCCCCGGGCAATTTAACGGGAGGGCGCCGGCCCTAAGCCGCGCCCCCGTAATTCGCAAAAGAAGGAATCGTTAAAATTATCCCCGCGTCTCCCGCGAGCGCCCGCCACTCGACTCTATCCAAGCCTTATATGCATATATATGCAGATGCGTGCGAGGATATCTTAATAGTCGGAATCTCTCGGAAGCCAATTCGAATCTCCGCAGTGAGTAATACGCCCAGGGCTCGCACCGCCTATTCACCTGACTTGTACATATATATATATACGTATATACTGTTTTTTATCGTTCCGCCGGGGCGCCTCTATATCTCCCGGTGCATAAATTCCTGGCCCGGCGTTTCAGCACTTCCGGCCAGAAATGCCGGCAGATGTGAGCCGCTAAATAACTGGTTCGCCTTCCGAATCAGATTCGAGGGCGTCGAAAGCTTGAGATATATACCATTCGCCGGCTCCCCTGCCCCCAATCAAATTGACTCGTAGCATTTTTCATCCTCGCGCTAATCGCCTCGCCGACTCGCCAGAGCCGTGTAAGCCGTCGACGCGCGGCCCGAAATTACTTCATTATGCATTTTTCAAGCCGAGCGTTACCGGGCAACATTCAGCAATAATATCTTTTCTTGCCTTATCTTTCCTACTTGTATAAACTATATCGGGGAAAAAGCTCGACTGCACGGGTAGGTTATAATGCCAATATTCCATCAATATTAATTATCTCTCGAGTAGAAATCCATTAATATAGTGAAATAATAGGGCTATAATGGAGAATATAATAATCGAAAGAGTAAAGGAAGCGAAAGAGTTGGCGGCCTGTGAAAAAAAATATCCTGAAACTGCATCGTCCGTGCTCTTTTCTCCCTTTTCCCCCGCCGAGAATCACTTTCAATCATTACAAAAAAATCCTTCGAAATCAGTCAAAATAAAAAAAAAACAAGGAGCAGCGCGTCTATGGCGCAGGTAAATGAGAAACGAATGCTCGATCGATATTCATTACGCCCGAAAGCGATTGCCGGGATATGGGCAATATTTTTCTATTCAGCGGGACGCACGCCTGTGTCCTCCCTTTCGGCGGAGGCTCGTCTGTGCGCCGCCTCTTCTCTTTCTCTCGCCCACCTTCTCTCTCTCTCTCTCTCTCTTTCTCTTTGTCTCTTTCTCGTCCGCGCACTCCATCTAAATTGATTGGCTGCTCGATCATTCGTGACGGCGCACACACGGGCGCAGGGCCTTCCTCGCCTCGCTGCTTGTGTGCGAATTTCACGGGACCCCGAAGAAATTAAGGAGCGCTTCTGGGACGAGGGACAGATACGTTGCTCGCTTTTAGAGAATGCGGACAGGATCAGCTATGGTAACAAGAAACTGCAAAGGTAATGGCCTGCCCTGCCCGTATTTAGGAAACAACGGCGCACAATTACTAAAATTTATACGTACATAATAAATGTATGCCTTGCATCTATTGACATACTTGGGCGGATTCCTCGAGTGGTTATAAATCCCCTCTAAAATCTCTCGAAAAATTAAATAAAAATAAATTCCACGCCTCTGGTGCATCGGTTAAATCAACTTAAATCATAAAACAGTTACATAATTATAATTAGGAACAGCTAGAAAGAGGAAAGCTTGCGATAGCATTTGTAATAAAACGTAATTTTTCAGAATGCGGATATACTCGTGACTTATATCACTGCAGGCAGAAAAACCAAACGGGAAAAAACAGGCTTTCAGCCAAAGAAGGTAATTGTGTAATTTTCTCGAAGGAAAGCGCGGGGGAAAAAATGAGCCGCGATAAACGAACTATTGTAATCACCGGGCGTGATGCATTGAACAAGCGAGGGGCCAGAAAAGAGATATAGGGACGACGCCCGGTATACGCGCGGCCGCATCGGACACAGTCGGCCGCGACGGGACTCGCGCGGGCTGCGAGGCAGCGGCACAAAGGCCCCGTCAGACGGGGATAAAATGGGACCGGCGCGTCGGCCGGCATTGTGACCGGGATCCTATCAGCTGGTCGATTAAGCGAAGGGCACAGCCGGCGATTCGGCGGCGTCAGCGGACGAGTCCTCTGCCACGGACAGCCGCCCTCGCGGCGCCTCATTATCAGGGCGCGATTTAAACTGCGTCCCCGCTAAATTGCTTCATTATCGGGGGAGGTGTCGGCGCCTAGGGGGGGGAAAGGGCGCGGCCCGGACGTATATATATACGTATAAGCCGGCTCGTTTCGGGGAAATCTCCCGGGCCGGGGGAGGACACGCGCGGAGCCGCGGAGATTGCGCGAGGAAAACACGGGCGGGCGGGCGGGCAAACACGCGGGGGCCGGGGCCGCAGCCGCCGCGCGACACGTCAATCGCCATCAGAGTTTACGTACTTGGGATGACTCGCGGCCCCGACAATGGATGTCCCGGGCCTCGCGCGCCCACCGGACGCTTTCGTTTCGTTGTCGGACGCGTCGATCGATTGCCCCTCCCGCTCTACGCCCTCCCGCGCCTGCATAATAAACTGTTTTCCCAGTTGTACCAACACGCGTCCTTCCTTCTCAATTGCCTTCTTTAACATTTTTGATTGATATATCTGCTTGTTTCTGCTGGTACATGTACAACTGACATTTTATAATTGTACGTGTTTCGTCTACAGAAATAAGTAAAATGACGCAGTGCAACGCTAACCAACATTATTAACAACTAATAATGTTTCTATAACAAGTATGAGTTCAAATATTCTATGATGTTCACTTATTAAAATTTAATATTTCATGAAACAGGTATAATTTTAAATACATATGGTATTCAAAGATTTCAAAACATTAGACTTATATATAAATAAAGATTGAATAAGGAATATTGAATAAGGTTATGCAGTAACATCCAAGAATTTCGCTGAATAATACGTAACAGTTTATGTAAATAGATTACATTCAATTTCACAAGCTTTTTTTCAATAAATGTCCGCAAGTCAAGAATCGTCGGCTTGTAACGATAGGTCGCCCACCACACGCACGCGTTACAGCGGTATAATTGGCACGGATACGGAGGTCCATCGTGGTATCGGGGAGATTAAATGCAGGTCGTGCCTTATGCGCGGGGGCGGGCGAGTGTGGGCGGCGTAGCGCGACGAGATTGCGATGGTTGAAGCGCGGGCGGTTAGGCCTCGGAGCGTATGCCATCGGTTTGCCCGGGGCCGGGGTAACTGCCTCGGGGCGGCCGATCGGCTTCGATCGGCGGCGTAATTAACAAAAAGGGCCGATCGATCGGCGGGCGGGCCTTTGGGGCGGGTGGCCTAGGGCCCTCGCGGGAATTACACGGGCTGCGAGTCGCCGCGCGGGAGCGAATCGCTTTGATTTTAGGCGCGTGATTACGCGCCCGCGGGGACTTGATTAATTTTCCGCGCGGGAATTCCCGGGGAAGCGGCCGGCGCGCGCAAAAAGGCGCTTGTTTTAATTAATCTCGTTAGAGGCGGCGGCGGCGGCAGGCCCCCGGTCGCTCCTCATTACGCCCTATTAATTAGCGGGGGGAAAGAGGAAAAAAGGCGGGACGCGGCGGACGGGGCCGCGCGGTGCGCGCGCGGGGGGGAGGGGGCAATCCTCGCGGGTCCCCTGGAGCTGCAAGGGCCTCGTAATCGAATCCATAAACCGGGCGTCGCGGCGCGCGCCGACGAAATAACAATTTCGCCGGTGGAAACGGCCTCGCCGGGGGAGCCGGGGTGGCTCGTCCGGGGGCTCCTGGGGGTGGGCCGCCTCTCCGGAGGCGGCAGACTATACTCGCCGCGCGTAAAATCGAATGTTGGGCACGCACGCGGGCCCGGGGAATCGAAGCCCGGCCGGGGAGCTTTAAACCTCGCGCCTCTGGTAATGAGGTTCGGTTTTGATTAGCCGCGCGGAGACTGTTTAACGGTTTGATACCTCGCCCCGGTAATCGAATCCGGACCTAATCTCTCAAGTTATAACCGAATTATTGCCTCCTCCGTGCACTTGCGCGCCCTGTCACTCGCTCGGCGGCGACCCTTGCCCGGGCCGCCCCGCGACCTTTCATTCCGCACGCTCTCCGCCGGCGGGACTAGAACCCTTCCGGCCCGGGCCGCCCCGCCGACGTATCTCCCCGGGGCCGCGCCCAAATCCGAGACGGCCTCGCCCGCGGCCATTTTCCGCACTCGGCGCCCGGTCCACCTGCCCCGGCCCTTTTCCTTGGGCCAAAGCGAGTCCCGCGGGTTGTGTCGCGTCCGCCCGCCCGCGCCGATCCTCCGATTGCCCCCCTTCCGCTGCCATGAGCACCGTTATACTGTATATTGCCCGCCGACTCGTAATCTTGTGGATGCAATTACGTTTCTTTCCAGCTGCTTGGGCTAACCCGCCGCGGGAAATCCCCTCGCGGGATCCGGATGAGCCGAGAGGCCGCAGCATATTTTCAATCAGAGGTGGAAAAGAAATCGGCCTATAAAAGCCCCGCGCGCAATCTCCCGTCTCCCCGGTGCGCGCCTATAACTACTCGCCCGCTGTATATCACACGCACTGTTCTCATAAAGCTCGCCATTACGCGGGCGCACCGGGGAATAAATCCCGCGGAGATAAAAGGGTATAGGGGGATATATCGCCCGGGTCTCGCGCATAAGCAATCGGCCGCGGCCCCTACCCCCCCTCTTATTGCCGGGGCATCCTCGCGCTTTTACGCCGCCAATCAGCTGGGCATTAGGCGCGACACGCGGCGAGACGGTGGCCGCGGCGACCCCCCGAGCGGCCGACTTCATTACTCGGTACACATGGGGCACGTACAGGCAGGAGCTTGGGGCCCCGGGCGCCATTAGGGCCCCCTGAGAAAGACGCGCAGTCTGCCCGGGGGCCGCGAGCGTCTCGCGCTCGACACGGGGTAATCTCGCCTATTTTTACGATGATGCGTCGGCGCGGGAAAGCCGCGGAAGCTCTCCCCGTCCGGATTATGCGAGCATTGGGCCAAGTATGGCGCGTTAAACGATGAATTGGCTCGTGCACTGTACCGCAAGCAGTTCAATGCGAGCGTCGTTGACGAGTACTTTGCGTCCTTACAGTATAGAACTCTCCTCAAATTACAAGAGGTAATAGGCAAAATGCCCGGGATGTAAAACAACGACTTTAAAAAAGGAGTTGCGTATTAAACTTTATCGCAAATACATAAATAAATACATAGGTGATATTGGGTTTCTCTAGAGGTTGTATTAATTTTATAATCATGTTTCAGTCGCAATGATCCAACGATCGGCTGTCTATTTGGTTTCGTCGGAAATATCCTGGCTTTATTCTAATCAATTAATTTTGACTGGCGGGCTAGTTAAACACCGGATACTAAAAATAATGACGTTTTTAAATATTTTTTAATTGCCGAGCTGACACGTCTAATAAAACTTATTCGTAATTATATAAGATATCAGAGAATACTTTCAATGTTTTAGATCCTGTGTTAAATTCTGAATTTGGTTTTAAAATCTAAATAGCCACTTAACTCGAAAAGTGACCGCTTAGGTCTACCCTCCTTTATGGGATTCTGCCAGCCGATAAATACAATGGTAACTCCATAAAACCTATAATAGCTATGATCATGCTATACAATTAAGAAACAACCAAAATGATCATTTAAAAAATAAAATTTTGCTTTCCAATCTTTGGAAATATTTAAGAGGAGAATTTTGTGCAGTATTAGTGCATCGGCGCTTGCAGCTTGAATAGATGTATAATTTAAGTTTTTTATTATTTCACAAAATGTATTCTCTTCTAAGGCCCGCAACAAAGAGTTCTTAGAATCATTGTTTAAACATTGCAATTACAAGTAATTTTTGTGCTTTACAGCCCGGTTTATTTTTGCACCGCAATCTAGCGATCTCGAATGAAAATGCACTAGCGCACAAGGTAATAAATAGACGAATGGGTTGGAGAGAAATCGATAGAGACGAAGCCGGTGAATGTTCGCAGGCCCGCTGCCGTTGCGCTCGCTCGGGGCGGCCCGCGAATCCGGAAGGGAAGATCGGCGCGGGAGCAGGAGCCAGCAGAGGGGACAGTCGGAGGGAAGGCGTCGCCGGAGAAGTGGCAGGTGGGTGTAGGGGGTGGGGTTGAGGACCGGGTGCGCAATCGAGGAGGTCTGGCTAACGCGGGGCCGGGGCTCGCTGGCTGGCTCGGCTTGGGCCGGCGGGCTTGGCGGGGCGGGAGCTGCGGGAGCCGCGGGGGGAGGGCACTTAAAGTGGCGTGCAGCAGGCGCGGAGCGAGAGAAAGGAGCTGCGCCGGGAGTCGCGGTCTCGCTAGGCGCCGAAGGAGGAAGGAGGACGAATGGGCCGGGCGCAACTCTTGGGCTCTTATACGTTTGCGCGCAATATATCCTCTCTCTCGGGGGGCCGGGGCCGGCTCTCCTCTCTCTCCTCTCGCTCCTCGCGCACTCATCTCTCTCTCTCTCTCTCCCTCCACGGGCTACCAGGGTACGCGCGCGCGTGTTGCGCGGTAGCGGCGCGCCGCCGCGAGGAGCCCCTCCCCCCTGCGGGCGGCGCGCCGGCCGCGCACCCGGCCATTCCGACTCGCCGCAGCCGGAGAAACGGAGAACGCCCGCCGCGCCCCGAGAAATAGGCAGGACGGAGCAAAAAGTCCTACGCTCGATTGGCGGGAATGAGCCCAAGATGGCCGCGCCCGCGGCTTCTCCGCGCGCCCCGCGGAAAATGGCGCCCCCCGCCGCCGCGTTGCCACGGCGCGCCGCCCCGCCCCGGCCCAAGCCCATCCGATTTCCGCCGATCTCGCCGATCTCGCCGCTACCCGCTCCCGGCCACCTGTCACGGCCATGCGCCGACATTTTCAGACCGCTTGGCAATCGTCCCCGACATTGGCTAGGTCCATCCTGGATGACATTTTTAACAAGAGTACCATCTGCGTTGAGCGATCGAGCTCTAAATACTGGAGCTCAACTCGTGAACCAACTGGTACAAAGTTTGAAACGACGACTATTGTTACGCATAGACCCTTATAGTCGCAATGTTTACCAGTCAGAAGTAATTGGAAAAAGTCGATTTTGGAGGGTTTACGAGGATGGCAAAGTTCAAAACTTGGTCCCGTTAAACAGATCCAATATAATTGAACTGATTATTCTAGTCAAATCTTTACCATGTGAGCGTTAAGTTCTGGAAAGTTTAGAAAGCCGTGCGTACGTGGAATGTAATTAGGGTTTTCACTGGATAATGCCTTATGAACGATAACAAAAAATTTGAATAATAATCTATTTTACATACAGAATGTAATGAAATTCCGAAAGTATAACGTTACTCTTATAAATGCGATTTACGTGGAAAATAGTTAGAGGGAAAAAGAGCGCCATAAGGAAACGAAGGCGGTAGACTTTGAGCAGTCTATTTAAATATAATGACTTACAGTTATTTATATTGAAAAGCGTAAAAAGAAGCGGTTGCGCGTCTTCGGGGAGGGAGGGTAATCCTGGTGTAATTAGGTGAATGCCTCCTCGTTAGGGGCCGAGTGGCCCGGCTATCCGATTGATAAAGAGGCCGCGGACAGAGCGGAAGCGCGAGGCGCGGGTCGTCTGGGGGGGGGGGGCGGCAGCGGGAGAAAATTAGATCGGGCGGCGTGCGAGAGGAAAGGGCGGCGAGGGCCGTAGCCGCGGGCGACTTCCTCCGGGGCGCTTGGACTCTTAATCGGGCCCATTACGGGGGCCGATCATCCCGGGGCCGCCGCCCGCGACTAATTCGTGGCTTTTACTCCGAAAGCCCGGCCCTCGTAAATCAAGCGGCCGGGCGGCCCGCGCCGGGGCCATCCCCCGCGGCCGCCAACGCGGGGAGACAACGCGCCCCGCTCGGACCATTCGAATGAGCCGCTGCGCGCGCAATTTTCTACGTGGGACTCGGTAATTACGGGTAGTTTGCTCGCGGCCCGCGCGGCGACCGTAAAAAAGGCCCGGATTTAATTATTAAATCGGCCGGGGGCCTCCTCCCACGCCGGCTGTCGCGGCGCGCGACCCGCCCCGGCCTTGTTATTATTGCCAATCGGATGATTGTTATTAGGGGGCATTTGCATCGGGCCCCGCCCCGGGCCGACCCCCCCGCGCGGCCCCGATCTGTCGCCGGCCGGTCCGGTTTTCTCACGTTCCCGCCTGCCCGCGGTCGGGACTTTTCGCGCGGGGTTTCCAGCCGCGGCCCGCGAGCCGCCCCTGAGAACGCGCGCGATTTATAATTGACTTTAAATGCAGCCGCTCGAGTGCGAGACTTCCGCGCCTTTTATGCCCCTTTCCCACCTTTCCCCCTTGATTCTTAGCCATTTCATTGCCTGGCCGTATATAGCGCAGCCTAAGTGCCCGGAGAGCGAGAGCCCAATAAATAACCCGAATTATATTCCGTAAATCGGTGCGTCAATTTCGACTTGGACCGACCCAACTACGGCAACGAATCTATGCGGATACGTGCTTTTTCCCGGCCGACAAAAACCGCCTCTTTCTTTTTATTCATTTCCAACTAGCTGTGCGGCTATTCGAAGCACTTGGAAATCGTGGAAACAATGCTTCTATCCTTACCTGTCCAAGGATACCATTTCTCGTTTTGTAACTCACAATTCATTTCAACTGATTACCATTGAAAACCTTCACTCGAACCAAATATTTCATACCGATGTTGTTTAGTACCCGAATTAATCGACGCATTTGATAAGCTTCAATGTCGCGTGGAACATGCATATTTTTATCCTTCTCGTTGAGCTACGGTCCGTACGTATAACCAGATTGCACTTTATAAAGTTCGGCCGAAAGTAAGACTTAGACTTTTATAGCACTTCCTTTTTACGTTGTAAAAAGGTTGCGTTATTTACTATTTATATAATATATATTCCTCAAAGCTGGAAAAGATAAAAAGTGCCTTTGCTTTCTCTTGGAGAAATCTTTATGATGGCGATCTTAAATTTTAGTGTGAAAAAATATGAAATGCGTAGTACAGAGAAAAGCCGCGTTACTATAGGCACATTACAAGGTACGCGCGCGGTCTATACATTTTTCCAATAAGTACGCGCGCACGAGACCATATTTCTCGGAGCTAAAAATTTGATAAAAAAAAATGTAATCGGTCGGTAATCTGGATTGAAAGTTGCGAAAAGGAGCGTTTCGCAATAGGTCGAGTGGGATGGCTTGGACACGAGGAGGAACGTACAATTGAACGACGTTATCCTCCGAGCCGAATTTTCGTCGAGCACTCGCCGCCGGTTGTATATTTGCAGAGGGGGTGGCGCGGGCAGGCTGATGTTACCCCCCTCCCCTCCTCGCAGTAAAGCGGGCCCCGGGCGGGCGGCGGGGGAGGTGAGCCGGGGCTAGGCTTGCCGGGGCCCGAGTCCCCGCGCGGCCCCCTCGCCGAGATTTATAGCTTGTAATGAGAAATCATTAGCCGCGAGAGGAGCATTAGAGGATTTTGGGTAATCGCCGAAAATTGGCCCGGGCCCGGCGCCCCTGCGCGGGCATTTAATATTTCCTGCAGCGGCCGCGGCGAGGGCAAGGGCCCGGCGGGATAATGCCGCAGCCACCCACCCCCCCACGGGCCCAATAAATCACGGGCGCGGGACCCGTCGACGCGGCCGCGCGGCAATTTCTCGGCCGTCGAAAGGCCGCAGACTGACTGCGCCGGCCGGGCCTCTCCTACATATGTATGCCCTCGCCCTCGGGATTCGTGCCTTTAAACGGACCGGCAAAACTCGCGGAGTAATTACGATTAACTTTTTCGCCCCGGATCGAAATACGAGCTTTTATTCCGGGAAGGGCCGGCGAGCGGCGCGCGCCTCTGCGCCCCCTGGCCCCGAGGGCCAAGCGCCTCGTGCGCCCCAAATTACTATAATAGCCTGCGGACGGAGGCGGGATGCAGCCTCCGGGCCCGGGGCCCGCTCCCTCCCCTACCCCACCCCCGCCGGCTTTTTCTCCGCCGCGCCTCCGGGGGGGACGCCCTGCCCCAAAGAGTGATGGCTTTATTCATGAAACACCGGCTAATTAATTCCGCTAATTGGCTCGTATATATACACTCCTTGGGGTTTTCAGTGGCGCGCGCCGGGCGCGTCCTCCTCGGCCCGCGCCTCGGCTCTCCTCGCCCCTTAGCTGATTGATATTGTTTCCGGTCGAGGTGGCCGATATATCGGCCGCCGAGGACGCGTTAACATTCCGGGGCTCGCGTCCGCCCCGAGGCCGCCGCGGTAACGCCGAGAAAAAATGGGCCAAATCGAAGAGGAGCCGGCGGCCCACGTAGGCAGTAACACATGCGGACGGGCAATAAGAAAAATCAATCACCGGCCCGCCGAATGAGCCCTTGGGGTGGGGGCAGTGACAGGGACAGGCGTCGCCGGCCGCGCCCCCGTCCTTCCTCACGGACGCTCTCCGCTCTGAAAAGTTGCCACCTAATGAGCCCGGGACTCGGGCCGCGTCTCCGAATCGAATTCCCGCTTCCTCCTCGCCAGCAGGAAAAAGAAAAAGTCGCGCGGTCCATGTTATCATCCATCAAGCGGCCGTGTAACACTCGGCTCTCGCTCTCCGTGCATCTGGAACAGCTGTGATTATTAAAGAAAAACACGCCCCACGCTCGACGACATGTATATACGCGCACCCTTTGCCTTCTCCGGTCCCTTTTTTTTTTAACAATTGTCAGTTATTTTCAGGACATCGGGCCCCGTTCCAATCCGCTGGCCCTCCAAGCCTTTTACATTTCTGCCGCACGCTAAACTGGGAAAATTTCTATGCCTTTACACGAGAGGTCGCAATCGCATTAGTATATATTATCAGCGATCGAGGGGGGGGCGAAAGTCGGCCCGGTCGACATTTGGCGAGTGCGCACTTATCGCGGGAGGCCCCTCCACGGCCGATAATGAATTGATCAGCCGGCGAAAGGGCGAGCCGGAAATTGGGTTGGGCCGCAGTCCTTCCGAGGGCCTCTCCTGCCCAGGGGCCAATATAACGTGCGCCGGTGATAGCGCCCTCGCGGGCTTCGCGCCCGCCGCAGATGATTAATCACCGCGGCTCGGCGGCTTTTTTTGTTAATTAGTCGATTGGGCAACGCCCCGGTATGATATGCAGATTCGCCCGCGGCGATACGGTAAACGACGGCGGGTTTTAATGCCGGGGAATAATACCACTCGGCTTCCCGACCGTTCAAATGGATCGCGGGCAAATTGCCCGGCCTCGAGGGTCGCAACCTCGCGGCCACTTATACATGGCGCGTATAAGGGACGCGCGCCGGTGATCGATTCGGCTCCCCTAGCCGATGGGAGGAAGGAGAGTCGCCGCGCGAAAGTTGCCGGACGATTGTCTCGTCCCTGTCGCGGCCTGACACAGATACGCTGCTCCCGTCCTCCCGAGCAGTCGGCGAGGGCGCATGACCGCGAATAAACACGCAGCCGGGGGCAGACGTCTGCCGCGTGCCGGCGCATACGCAATTACCGGGGGATGCAGTCGCTCCAGTGCACCCTCGGCCTCTCCCGGCCCACTTGGCGCCCCTCGCGCGCCCGCCCTTTTTTTTCTTGAACCGAGTCTACGCCCGCGTCTCCATCTATCATTCGCGCCTTGATATCGTGCCCTCGCGCGGGACGATGCCAATTGGACGCTCGTCCCTCTGCATATATATATATATTTCGTACGTCCGCAGTTGAGCGGGCCAGTTGGACTCGAGGCGGCCGAGACACAAGGGGCGTAAAATTGAAACGCGTGGGAGCCTCGGCTCGGCCGGACAAACATTATACCCGGCCGCGCTGATGTTTGCGGAATAAAAAAAAAGAAGCGGACGAGAGACCGAGATTGGGGCGGGCGGTGCATTTGCCGACTACACGACTCTAGGTGGAAAGAGCTTCAAAGCGGTTAATTAGAAAAGGAAAGGGCTGGTAATATATTCACCCCTTTTTACTGGAAGCCGGATGATTTCGTATGTATTGCCAATCTTGCATTTACACTCTTGGCTCGGCTCATGAATAAATTCGTCTCGGTTTCGGATTCGTTTTGCCGGGATATTTCTCTTTGGAGGCCGCGCCGTGCCGTCCCTCCCTCGGCGCCCGCGGGACGCCGAATTATCCCGTTTTCACAGGACTTTGAAGGCCGCTGCCCGCCTGTTATCATCCCATCGCGTATAATACAGGGCCCGCGCGCCAGCCACACACACACAGGCACGCGTGCACAGTGGAAGGAGCAGCGGGAATCGGGAGGAAGGCGCCGCGGTATCAATCAGAGCGGTGTCTTGGGCACGCCGGGGGCCGGGGCGGCACGCGCGGCGACACCGGCCCCGCGGCCCATTTATCACGCGCGCCACGGGGAAAAAGCGCCCGTCACCCTCGGCCCGGGGGCCCGCGCTGCCCGCGCCAAAACTCCAATGACTCCGTGAGACGCCTGTCAACAATATCGCTCTCGAGCGCGAGCCCCCCCAGCCCAGGCCCTCTGTATATGTGTGTTGACGGCCGCGCGCCCCGAGGCCCCCACTGCCCCGGGAGGATGGCCGCCGCTCCCTTTATATATTGAATTTTTTACGGGGCCTTCCCCCGGCCGGACGGCGCTGCGCCCGGTCCGCTGACACTCGCCCTTAAACTTCTCTTTAATTTCGGGGAGAAAGATCTACGACCTTGCCCACCGCGTTAATCAGCTGCGATTCATCTTCTATTATGCGCTCTGCACCGAATAAGCAATCTGTTCCTTTAATACATCCTTAAATCTCGCCGGCACTATTTCAATTTTTCCGTTTATGCACAGAAATCAATAGTTCCCTTGAAGCTTATGCTTCCAATCAGTTATGCTTGTACAATTTCAATTCATTGCACCTGAAAAGAACCAATTCATCGTTCAAATGGTTATAACAATTCGACTTTAGAAAGAGATCAATAAATGCGTGCAATGAAATGTAAAAGCAAACTAATATACGTAAATAACATTAAAATTTTCTATTCAATTTAAAGAACATTGTCAAAAAGTTATTGCAAACTTTTCAGTGGATAAACCCACTAAAAACCTGCTGGTAATCGTTAAGAATTTTACCAGATTATACCATATAAAAAATCTTCATAAAAATTTGTTTAAATCGCATTTTGAACATTTCTCTTTTCTTTACAAAACATACGTCGCAACTAGCTGATTATGAAATATGTGAGTTTGATATCTACCTTTAAAAGAAGCATATTCTATTTCCGCGCAAAGTTCAAAAACCCAGCTCAACCGCATGTGGGCCAAGTTTTTGAAAGGTAAACCACACAGAGCTTGGCGAAAGCACTTAGGAAAGCTCTTGCAGGCAGTCTGCGATTCGCGCGACCCAAAGAAATCCTAGACGCCCGAAACACTTGGCGGGCCAGGAGGACGCGCGCGCGCGCCCCCCGAGATTCAAAGACATTCCCCCAAGTTGGCGGCAAGGCGGGGACAAGGCGGGCCAAAGAAAGCTCGGGGCTTCCCCTGACCGCAGGACGGTCGGCCGGGACCCCGGAGGCTCCCGACCGCCGCATCGCCCGCATATCCGGGGGACTTTGGGGCTCGCTCCTGCCCCCGGATTCCCGCGCGCGCCTCGCCCGCGGCTCCACCGACGCGTATAGTTCCCCCAAGAAGCTGCGCCGACGGCCGCGGTCACGAGGAGCATCTTCGCCGGGGAGCTGCACCGAATTTCCCCCGCGATGCATCGGCCGGAGGCAGCTCCGCCGGGGTGGGATGCTACCCTATCGGAGGCATCTGGGGTGGAAAGGTCCCTTTAGCTCGTAAGAAAGCGGTAGCGAATCATCGTTGTGTGTATGTGTATGTATACAGCGACAATTAGAGCCGGCTTGGAGAGGCCAGAGCCGGGAGTGGGACAAAGGCTCGCGCCCGCGCGCTTTAAAGTCGTAAAGGAGGCGAAAGTTGTGGAATTCCCCGAAGAAATTCGCCATGATTCGTCGGAGCCGGCGGCCCTCCCTCCCGATAATAATGGATAAAACGATCATAAATTCGATGCCGCCCCTCCGGGGCGCCGCTCGCCGGGGGAAATATTAATTAAAATGTAATTGTTCCGTGCGAACTGGCGAAAGGGTTTCCCGGGGCGCCCGTGAATCGCCTCCCGGATATCCTTGGCGCTCCGCGGCTCCTCGAGATGAGGAGGGCCGGGGGAGGATCCTCTTTGTTTTTCGGGCGGCGCGGCTCCCCGATAACTTGCGTTACAGCTCGGTGCGGCCGCCCATCGATCTGGCCCCCGGCCCCCGGCGCCTTTTCAAAGGCCGCCGCGCAAAAGTATATATCCGCGGCCAACTTCAAAGATTCCTTATCTAAATAAAGCGGTGGCCGCGGAGGCCCTCGCCCGCTTTGTCAATTGCGTTACACTCCTCGGGAGCGGCCGGCGAGGAGCCGAGGTCCTCTTACCCTCCGAGCTCCTTATCCCCGGATACCCCTTGATACAATTACGACCTCGAGGTTTACATTACGGCTACTCGGCTAAGTGGAATCAGTCGAAAGTTCCTCCTTTTCATTACTAATAATATACTTATTCAGCCGAGTTATCCAGGTTATATAACTTGGTTTGTACGGAAGGCTTGGCAGATCACTCCGCCACCAGGAATTAATAATTCCGCAGACTCTAACCTGCGACAAGGAGCAGACTTACGCACGGACACTTGTCAATTGGAAAATACATCACTCGTTTATACATTAGCAACTAATCCAACGAAAGGAGGGAAGCGAGAGGCCGGCTGGAGTTAGGGAGCCTCGGACGTGACGGAAGCCGCGCAATCGTCGGAGGAGCCACCGCCGCCGCCGGCGGCGCGTCCGTCTCGGAGGCCGCAAAGCGGGGGTGGGGGGCCGGGTGGGCGGGGTCGGGGCGCGGGTCGGTGGCTGCACATCAAAGCGAGCCGGGGGCCGGATCGGCGCGATGCAATTCGGACGGGGCACAAAGCGGCGCGGGCGCGCGTCATCGGCTGCGACGTCCCGTCGCTCGGCTGAGCCTAACGGGCCGGCTGCTCCTCCCGGCGCGACGCATCGCTCGCCGGCGCGAGGAACGCCGCCTGGAAAAGGTGGCGCATATTTCGGGCGCGCGGTCCTTTGTGCCGGCCCGCTCCCTCTGCCGCCGGGTATATACATATATATATATATGTATACGTGTGCATCGGCCCCACCCCGCCCGCCGAGGATTGGCCCGGATCGGCCCGCTTTGACACAAGTGGGCACAAAACGTGTACACACGGTGGCCGTCCATTTTTACCGGCAGATAAGAGCCGCGCAAAGTTTATTGGGGGTGGGCGCGAGGCCGCTCCCGCGGGACCCGCGCGACTCCCCGGCTGAGGGATGGCCTATGGTCAAGGGGCGCCGAGGGAGGGCCGCTATCTCCGCGCGCTTCTTCATCGCGCGGGCATCCCCGCAGGATAGATCGTGCCCCCGAGACCCGCGGCGCCCGGGACAACCGGACCTTTATTCCCGGCTTTCTGCTTTTTTATTGATTCCGATTACGAGTATACGCGCGCCCGAGCCCTACCTTCTCATTCTATTATCCGACGAGGGTGTATCTTGCGTCGAGTCCCGCCAGGATCCGATCACTCATCTTCCCAAATAATCCGCGCGCTTCTCCCTCCATATTTCAAGAAATGGGATACGCCTGCGCAGGCCAATGGAAAGTAAGCCAGTTGAAAAATGTTGCGTAAATCATCAAATCACTGTATGATGGAACGAGCTCGAGGCCAAGATAACCTTAAAACAGAAGAAATTATTTATTACTGATATAGTTATTTCATTCCTGGTGTTACATTCGTCACGACGGCAGTAGATCGCACTAGGCGCTGTCTGAAATGATTCATTGGTCGCTCTACCGAGAGCTCAGGTTGAGAGGAACTTCGGGCACGGAGGCGGTGTGCAAGACCTGCTCGGGAGAAAAAAAAGCGGGCGCAGCGGTGGATCGCGGGAATCGGGATAAAGCCGGTGTGGGCGGGCGGCGCGTCAACAGCGTTAAAATTCTAATAGCCAAGGGAAAACAGCGATTAAAAGCCGCGTTGGAGGGCGGAGTGGCGGACAAGGGGAGCCGGCAGAGGATGTAAACGCGCGGGGGATAGCCGCGCGCGATGTCAATGTTATCGTTGATAAATCGACGCAATAATAATAGCGGGCGGCGCGTTAAACTGGCATCGGGCAGAGCCGCGTGTACACATCGGGCCGCGGCCCCCCGCCACCACCCACCCCCCCAATATATCTGCAAATTCCGCGGCGGGCCGATAAGCGCGCGTCGGCGCCGCCCGGCTCAATATATAATGCATTAATAATCAGCGGCCGCTCGCCGAGTGATCAATCGCGAATTGAATCGCCCGCGGCTCGCTTTGTCGCGGGCGGCGCCGCGGGAAAAAAATGTCAAAATAAGCGCCGCTCCTCGCGGCAATATGCGGCTAATTTGCACAACAAATAAAGCTTATTCCCCGGATTTGCATGTGTTTGAACTGCAGTGTAATTGGCTGGCGGCCGTTGTCCCTTATACCCCCGGGCCGAAAATGTATTCACCCTCGCGGCCACGGCGGCAGCGGCGCGGCCGCTCTTACCGAGCCGCTGCACCGGCCCCCCCCCCCCTGGCCAATTTCGCAATATCGGCTTTCCCGAGCCCGCCCACCTGTCCCTCCCCTATTCCTTCGCTCGCGCGCTTTTGTACGCGCCTGTGACAAAAACGCGCCCTCCAACTTGCGGCGATATTCTTGGGAACAAAAAAAAAAAAAAAAAAGGAAAGTCTCGCCACCCGCCCGCGGCTTTGTGCGCGCCCCAAGGAAAATTCGCGGCTGCAGGCGCTCGAGGCCGCCGCCGCCGCCGCCGACGCCGCGTCTTTCCCCGGGGCCGCAGCAGCCACCGCCGCCAAATGGAATTTCCAGGCGCAATATCGGCTATCTGTCTCCCGCCACCTTTTCTTTTCCCGCCGAGTAATTAGCCGGGGCCCGCGGACTTTGATCCGCAATTAGCGCTCAGCTATACTCGCCGAGCAACAAACTGTGACGGATCAACGTTCTCAAAGCTGAAATATTCGGGAGCGACCGGGGGAAGAATCGGCAGGAGGACGAGCGCTGCGCGATCTGTCCGATTTCCAACCAATTGGAAAATTGAAGATTTTTCGGTGAGTCGACGGTATTGGTATTGTTATCGTACGCAATGGCCGACGGAGGATTGCATCGGGGCCGAGGGTGCGTCGAGAGCAAGGCCGCGCGGGCCCCCAAGTGCCCCCCGGCTCGTAAATAATCAATCGGCGGGGCGCGTGGGTGGGTCCCTCGGCCCCAGCATCCGCGGCCGGCTGAATGGAGGCAAAAAAGAGCGGCGGCCCGCGAGCCAATCAAAAAGTCCTGAATGGGAAAGGCAAAGTTAAACAACGGCGCGGCGTAGGCGAAGGAGCGCGAGGATTATTGCAAGTCACACGATTATAACATCAAAGAATTTGGTCCTTTGTCGGGGAGCGAGGGCCGGGCCGCGGGGTAATAAGTTTCGCGCGGGCGTGGCGCGGCGCCCGGGGTCCCCGGCGCCTTTCCCCCCCCACCCACCCCTCGGCGGCCGCTCGCGCGCCAACCACCCCCCGGATCTAAAACGAAAGCGGCATTCCATTTCCATCAATCCATCCATCCTCGCGCAACCCCCTTCGACTACAGCCCCGCCTCGAGTGGAAATCAGAGCGGGACAGTGTTATATCGTTTCGGGATCTAGCGCGATTCTCGCGGTCGTTTACCCAGTGACTTGCACTCCATTGTCCGACCCCGGGGCCGCGCCCTCGCCCCCGCCCCCTCCTTTTTAAAAAAAAAAAAGCCGTCCGCAGCGACGCCGCGGCCCTGTGTGCGCGTGCGTGTGCCGTGAATTTGAATCGGCCCGCGGCCAACTGTGCACAGTCACCAGCCGCTCATATGTTAGCCGCCGCCACGCCATGCCCACCCACTCGGGGGTGGGGATGGGGGGGGGAGGGAAAGGGCGGACGCGCCGCGCGATTGCACACTCGTGCGCGTCTTGTCCGCGGGAGCCGAGCCGCCCGAGCCGAGCGCCTCTCCTTTTTCGCCGGCGCACTTTCCAATTATAGACGCGACCGGGGCAGAGGAAAAAACCCCAGAGCACTATTATAATGTGATTTATAGCGGCCTGGCGGAATCGGGGACAAGGACTGAATGGCTCGCTAAGCGCTTGCTTAACGGCGCCTCGAACGCGCGCCGAGCTGACCGCCACCATTCTCAAAGCTCCGACAACCCAATTCCTATTAGTTTTATTACCCCGCTGTACCTACTGACACATTATTCTTCTTGCGCATTTATTCTTTACGAGACTCTTTTATAATTGTTTTTTAAACATCTTTTGCGCCCCACTGCCTTGCTGGCGAATTATCCTATACTAAAAGCCCACCAGCACGTCACTAATTGCTAAACTCCTCTATTTACCTGCAAATTTATTTCTACGCCTATATGGATACTAAGTTTCCATGCCACATTTCGTTACATTTATCTTCTTTAGTGTCTTCCACTAATACTCGTTTCTTCTCCATTCCTTCTTATTATTTACTCTTTTTCTTCCCTGCTTTTACAAATAATGACAATCCTAAGGCTTCTTCCAAATGTACTGTCGTGCAAAAAGAATTATATCGCAGTAATGGAAAATAAATAACGAATCTCCCAATTGGAACTTTTAAGATACACCATTCAAATATTTCTTCGAATAAGATTTTTAAATTGCCTTGTAACGAAGCAGGAGCTATTTAGATCCCAAGTTTACTATAAAATTCAAATTCAAATTCAATTTCATTTATTATTTAGAGGCGCACTCTTTCGAGAGTATTATTAACGACTTATATGCATATTCACAATATTTATTTTACATATAAGGATATAATTACAATACAATACATAATATTTTGGTTGTTTTACATTTACATATTAACTTCATGTACGTAATTTTTAAAATCATATTTTTTTATATCGTTGTTATCCGCGTAAATCATAATTTTTCTTCTCATTGATGTATTTCAGACATAATATAATTATTTTTCATAAAACTGTAATTCTACAATCATACTGAACATTTGTAAGCTTTACTGTTAGATGATGTTGAAATTACAAATACAAATACAAATACAAAATGATATTTGAAATGAAATTTAGAAGAATTATATCTCATATATCAAATGCAATTTAAAAAAAATCATAATTTTTATATGACAGTAGAAAAACAATGATAATAAATCACAGTTTCTATTCAACAAATAAATTTATTTTCTGCGAATCGTCCGGAAAAATCCCATAACTTTAAAAATGATACTGTATCCATTGTATGGCGTTATTTTTTAGAATGTATTCGAATAATTTCATTTTATTATCATGAAATTGAATCGTTATCGATCGGATCGTATTCTGCCACTAGCTTTACTTGCAAGTATGAAGAGTAAAGCAATCCACGGGAGTACAATTAAACGGCAGGAATGATTGTTACAAAAAGCTTGAACTTGATGATCGAACGAATGTCGCAGCGAGCGTCGCGTAATCTAATCTGATAATAAGCAATAGAGAAAAAAGCCGAGAGACGAACGCGACTCGGATAGCATATCATGAGTACGGAGATAAAAATTGGCATTTCTGTGCTCTTAAAAATATCTGGAATTTTGCGGCTCTGAAAAAAAGCATAAAGAAAATCTGTCGATAAATCACGATTTTGTTTTCGTCGCGGCCTGCGTGTATAAACAAAGAAACGACGGGGCATATTTCGTAGGCACGTCAACCGCGGCGCCGCGCCACGGCTGTCAATAAATAACAATCGTTTGGTTAGCGCATAGTGTAATGGTCCCGCGGAAACTACTGAGGGAATACTTGGAAATGTTTAAAGAGTCGTTGCGCCTAATCTAGTTGGCGCCGATTACGCCTCTTTCGTCATATTTTTCGACAGCCCGTTAAATTTTATTGCGTGGTCCGCGTAACGCTCATTTCTGAATTAATGGCAGTTCGAGGAATCCATTGTACATTCGCCCTTTTTCCTTTCGACGTTATCCTTGAACGAACATTCGCGAGTCTTGCTCGGTTTTCTTTTTCACTAGTACGTTTTCTAAGCCAATAATTATTACACATTTATTCAGCGTCATGCGTATCGTGCGTGACGTAAGATCAAGATGCAAGATCTTTTTCTATCTACTGAACAATAATACTGAATTAGAACGATTCGACGAATGCTTAGAATGAAAAAGAGCAATTCAACCGATTGCCGATGAGCGAAGCAACGCCACTTCATACTCATTAACCCCTATTATGGTTTATTTGTAGATCTATTCTCGGATTTATCCGTATGTGTCAAAGGCGTTCGCCTCGCAAATCAACCTAACTCGAATACGAAGAAAGACAAATGGGGCGGAGCAAGGAGAGCGCGCAAACTCGATGAAATGTGATTCGACTTGACGGGAGGCTTAAAGCTGTGGGGCGGCTGGCGCGAGGTGCCAAGGTGCGAAGGTCCCCCGAAAAAGGGCGCGCGGGAAAAGAGGGCAGTGAGTCGAGTGGCGCGGGCGGGGGCGTCGGGGCCGGCGGGGCGGACGACATCGGCCGCGCCTCGCCCGGCCTCTCGATCAATATGCAAATACGCGCCCGGGACTAATTATACGGGAGCCCGGGCGTCTTTGATCTGACCGGGCCGGCACCTTCGGATTCGCAGAGCAGCCGGCCGATCCGCGCTGGACCGAGGGCCCGGGCAGCCTCCGTAAATACGCGGCGGCGGCGGCTCTTGACCGGGGCGCGATTAGTTTTCCGCGCGTGGCGCCCCGCCCCGCCGGTCCAGGCCGCTCGCCCCCGAGACGCTGGCCGATATATCTCCCCGGCAGATATATACAGTACCTTGGCTCCTCTTTCCGGGGTCGCTGCGAGGGCTTTTCTCCTTATTTTGCCAGAGATGTAGCTGAAAGTTATTACCGAAGTCGTCGTTTTTACGCGGCATATTAAGCACTCAAAGGCTCGGCCGCGAAGCATTTCCACGCGGACTTCCTTTTGTTTTTTAACCCCCGGCGAGTGGGAAAAACCAGCAATTGGTTTGGCTGCACAGGGCCGGCTCCACACTCGGCAACCGCCCCGTAAAACCGGGAATAAAATCAACAGGGGAGAAAGAAGCGGCTCCGCGGGGCCCGCGGTTTAATAATCGCGGGAGGGGGCCGGAGCGTTAATACCGGTGTCAATTACACGGGCTCGAGGAAAAGCGCGCGTAAAATTTGCATAAGAAAAGGAAGCCGCGGCATTAAGTGAAGTCGTTCCGTTTTATATGCATACGCGATTCGGCGCGTAAAGCCATGATTTTTCCGGGGGACGCGGCCCCCGGCGTAGCGCCCGGGGCGGGCGCCGGCCGAGGGATGGAGGGGGGGGGGGCGGCCTAGGTGGCAGATCGACTACTTTACGGTTATTACGGCCCCGCGAGGGGCGCTGCGGCTGCCTTCCCGTGGACCTTTTTTTTTTTTTCTTTTCGTGCTCGCATATACATAGGCGCGCCCCCGCGCGCCGCCTCTCGGCCCTCTCTATAAAAAAAAAGAAGGAGAAGGAGCGCCTCTCTTTTCTCATAATAACGCGCCGCGGAATAATGTATTCTTTACCGCGCGCCCCTCTGCGGCCCCGTGTGTATATTCATAAAAAATCATCGCAGAGCCCCGCCGACTGATAATCGGACTTTCTCGATGCGCCCGCGGGGGCCGAGCTTTTTATGCGGGGCGGATCGGCGTAAATCAAACGTGAAATCGCGCTCGGCTCCATTTGTCCGCGGGGGCCCGGCGCCCGAGACTAATAGTTCTATCAATCGGGGAGTGGCGCCCGGGAGCCTCTTCGCCTCGCCAAACAAACGGGCGCCTGCGCTTTTGACCACGGCGAGTGTGTGTATGGTCAATTCAAACTTTTGACTGGCGCGCACAAAGTTGTTTGAGGTGATCGAACGACCGACTGATTTGTGGAAATCAAACATTTGGGGCTTTAAGTGATTCCCGCCAGAGCGAGCTAGTGTAAATACATGGGAGCATTTCATAACACGCACGAGGAGAATTTCTTTGCGCAATTTATTCTAAATACTGGACGGGTATAATAGAGCTGCTTACATTAAGACTTGTTAATAATTGCTGTATATTTAAATAAATTTAATACTTGTTGGTTATACAGACCGATCGTTAAGAAAATACTACGTCCAAAAATTACAAGGTGCACTTCACATGACGAAAATAATGCATTGTAACTTACACATTCTCCAAGATATGCATGCTACGAGTGACCATAAAAGTTACAAAATATATTTACTTTGATTTTTTTCCATAAATTTTGACAAACAATGCGTTATCCTTGTCGTGCGTATTAATAACATAGCCTTATCATAAATGTTTATCAAATAATTGTAATACACTTTTAACCCGATGAATGCGATAACTGTTCTTCAATATTTGCACTTTAAACAATATAAAATAAACAATCGTTATTCCATCTTTAAATTCAGAAAATAGCGCTTTTATCGCTTTAATAGATACTGTCGTGGATCCGTTTAAAAAATAAAACCGATTAATCTTATCAAGAACTTGACTTGGAGCGTGCGTCTCCCCTTTCAGAGCTGTTATTTCGAACTACATTGTCGACATGACGCGAGGCTCTTCGATTAACGGCTTATGCATCGGTCTTGCGACACCTGCAGATCGCTAACGTGCAATTCTTTAAGTATAATATGCATGCACGCTAAACATAGGTATATTAGTGATTGTTTTTTTTTTTGTCGTATATCGTAAGCGCAAATTACGCTCGCTTGCCCGAATATCACAGGTATAAAGTCGAACTTTACACCTGGCGAGTTTTATGAATTTTACCGGGACGACGAGGCTAATTATATGAGCACAGGCGATGCGCTAAGCGAGGGAGAAAAGGAATAAGAAACTCGCTCAAAAATTGTCGATAATCACGGGGAAATGGAAGGTAACTAGCTCGGTCCCTCGGCCGGTCCCATCCGAAGCATTGAAACTTGCAGTATCGGCGATTTGGGCCGCAACGGCTCGTTAATCCCGTGGCGCGCGCATCGCGGGCAAAGTGGCCTTGCCATTACTCCCCGGGGAGCGCGGGGGGAAGCCGCGGCTCTCCAAGGGGGTGGGGCCGGGGCGTTTTTCCCTGCGGACGGCCGGGCCGCCGGACGGCGGGCCAATTGATTCCCGGGGAGCATCATCGGCCCGCGGAAAGACAGCGGCACGACTCCCCGGGTCCAAATGAGCCCCCGTCCTCGTAAACCCTGGTAATTTCGTCCCCCGCGGCCGAGAGGGGGCGCGCGGGCCGCGGCAAAAAGCGCCCCCATTATAATCGGCCGGCGGCGGCGGCGGCTGCGTCCTCCCCTCGCGGCGCATAAACTCGCCTCTCGTGACTTATCCCGGGGAAAGGCGGTTTAGCGTGGGAGGCCCTTTATGGGGCGGAGGTGGGCGCGGGGCCAAAGTCGTGCGCGGCTCGCAAATACGGCCTCGGCCGCGGGTCGCTCGGCCGCTCTCGCCTTATCTCGGGGCATAAAGGCCGGGGCGCCGCGGGCCGGAGGAGCCCAGCCCTCGCCTCGGACAGTTTGCGCGCGCGGCGCTAATGAGCTGGCAAGATAATTAGCATTATGTTAATGCGTGACGTGCCCCGGCGCGGCGGTTCGTCGCGCGCCCGCCTAACACGACGTAACCTTACCTCGCTGTCTTGCCCGCCCGCAAAGTCCTCTCGGCCTGTGTACGGGCGCCCAGAGGCTGCGGGGCTGCGGCGAATGAATGTGCGCCCCGGAGAGCCGGCGAGGGTAAGTGTACCGACCGTCTTCCCGGGGGGCAATTTCCCCGATGCCGCACTTTCTCAAAGAAACCTCGCGACCCGATTTTCACCTCCAACTTCCTCCAAAACAAGCGGTCGCGCGGAAAAAGTTTTCCAAGCCGAATTACCGACGTGCTCGATCTTGGGGTGAGGGTGCCCTCGGATATTCGAAGCTTTTTCCGCCCTGTGCGAATCATAATTCTCCAAATGTAATTATTTATCCTAAACGTTATTATCCATTTGAGGAAATTTAATTTAAAAATATTCAAGCATTAGTATTATTATGCAATAACAACCAATGTACGAAACGAAAAGAAGCACAGAATAGTTATAACGGATATAACGGGACTATTGTCAACAAAAAATTAGGGGGACTGATATAAATGGATAAAGGAAAATATATGCGAAACATTTATGCTTCCGAAATTTCATTACGGTTGAATTATTTGTGACAAATCATCAACAGTACGTCGACTGAATCCAATACACAATGACTGCTTAAAAATTACAATAGCGGGATTTCACATTAATTGTACAGTCAGCATTTTAGTTGAGAGCGAAATGTTGTCCTTAAAGTAGAAGAGAACAATTGGCTTTAAACTCGTAAATAATAATGATATTAAAAACTACAACTCAACAAAAACTATTATACAACTAAAATAAAAATGAAAAAGAGCGCCAAAAACGACATTAGATGCAAACACGTAGCTATATAGGTATTAAACAACGAGGCAAGAGATAGATTTAACCAGCACATTATTCTATCTTTCTATTTTCCACGGTAACATTATAATTATAATGCACACAATTATTAATTATATTCTGCTACAAGTAATTTTGTTTTAAATTCCTTTTCATAATTGATACCACGGCAGAGATTGAGTTTTACTTCTTAACGGATGTAGTGCGGCGGTCAACATTGTCTCAGAATTTAAACTTCAGTTAATAGCTTTAATTTGAAAGGTAGGCTATCATATCTACTGGTCAAATAAATTCTTTTCACTGGAAAGTGCCCCCTTAATCGGAGAAAAGGAGGTTCGTTTCTATTCACATTTGCCGGCACAATCCACATGACTACTCCGGCATACAGCGCGAATGCCGGCCTTGAAATATTCACGCGGTCTGCATTGTGAGCGGTCTCAACCCTCTCCCCTCGAGGAAACGAAGTGCGTCCGGCGAGCCGCTACCGCTGCACATTCATCGGTGCATATTTGTCCCGCGCGCGATACGATCTGCCGATAGGATTGTGGGATCGAGACGGCCGGCGGATAAGGATCGCCGCGGCCGGCCGTTTCTTCATAATTCAGGCGCACTCGACTTCCAGAGGCCGGCGTTCTCTTCGAAGCTCCACGAGTCTCCTCTATATTTGCGATTATCTCGATGGCGAGTTGCGGATGCTATCTTCTCCGCGAGGACGCGCCAGACGGATTCTCTTTATGCTCGCCCTGTGTACAGAGGAGATACATCTCGAGGCTTTCGTCCAAGCCTGCATAGGACTTGACCGCGCATTGTCGCGAGCTTATCTCGAGACGAGCACATGTCCAGTGGATGATTTTCCAGCGCGTATGTACCTATCCCCTTAAAAAATGCTCCAGTTGACGGACCTCCATGAGATATCCTACATCGAATCGCATGAAAGGACCTACTAATCCATAGTAACTAATCATAGTACTAATCCAAGCAACATGAATATTTACACCTAAATTATCAACAACTTGTCCTCCACTGAATCGTGACGTTGTACCGGATCGAGCGGAAAAAGAAATCGATATTCTTTGGGGAAACTATATATGAGGGCGCTTCAGTAGCCGAAACACGTCGAGAATTAGTTTCGTGCCGAGGAAGATCCGGGAAACTGTAGTTACTCGCAAGGAGCAAACAAGTAAACTCAAACGCCGTATACATGCAGGGGTTTCGGGGCAGGTAATTTCCGAAGACAACCGGGCTGAGGCGCAGTCATAAGCACATAATCGAAGGCACATAGGCACTCGCTCGCGGATATCCGTTGCGGGGCAAGTTTGTCCGAAGAAAGGCCGGGCGGCGTCTTAGTCGGCCGCGGGCCCCGGGCTCCTCGTGCGCGCGTGTGTTCGGCTTGGGCAAGCGCCGCGCGGCCCGTATCATATCGATCGGAGGGACGACGAGCGTAACTAGCCCGGGCTAATTAATTAATCATGCCAGCAGCCATTCAAGTTAGCCTGCTTATCCCGGAAGCGCGGGCGGGCGCAAGTTGGCCGCCAAGTCGCGTATCTTGGGCCGGGCTCTCGCGGGAGCCGCCCGCTCGTCCGAGGTGTCGGATGTCTCGCACAGGCGCGGCGCTCTCTCACCCTTCCTCGCCCTCGACGCGCAACTTTCCACTTCCTCCGCTTGCCGTCACCTTTATCCCCGGGACCCTTTATCCACCCCGGCCCACCGGCAGAGGCCGCGCATAGCTCTTCCTCTCTCGGAACTCGCCCCGCAACTTGGCTCTCATTATCTTGATTAATTGACCGATGGTCCACTCCTTTTCTCTCGCGCCACGCCAAAGCTCCTCTATGCATCCCTATATCGTCTCTCCCTTCCTGCCGCCTTCTCACGCGCTACCGCCTTCCGTAAACTTCGGCTCCGCCTTCGGAGCCCCCGCCCAATTATTGCATATTTATCAATTAATTACGCTAATGAAGCAACTAGTTGTACCGCTGCTTTTTCGACTATCCGCTCTGCTCCAATTCAATTTAACTAAACAATTAATCCTTCCATATTTACTCATCAGTACTTGAGAAGATTGCGCCGTTGAATGCACAAAACATGGAAAATTTAAGTTAACGCAATGCAACTACTTTTTTCGGGTGAAAAGCTGGAAAGTGAGGTCCTTTACGGTGACAGTTATAAATGATAGAAACGAACATGAAATACGAAGAAGCAGGTGTCGACGTTTTTAAGGACCCCCCGTCTGTGGCTTATTTTGAAGTATTGTGACATGAATACATTTTACCATCGAGAGAAAAAGGAGAAAAGCCCCGAAGAAAGTTAGCCCCCTGATTAATTAATCGTTCCCACGGGTGATTGGGTCGATCGCGGGCCGAGCTCCCCGACTGCGGCCCAATTACAAAAGCTCGCGCAAGCCCCGCGTAGATGAGGCGCCGGGACTTGGCCGGGGAAAAACGACCTGCGCGCGGGCGCGCGCGACGAATAAAAGCACGATATCTCGCGAGGACGGGCCCTCGTTTAGAGTAGACAAAAGATCTCGCGCGCGGCAAGAGGAAAAGTTTCCGGGAGGCGCTGGCGCGGCCTCCGATCTCTTTTCTTCGCTCAAATGGGGGGGGGCACGCGCGAGGCGCAACAAAGCGCCGCGAGAGTTGCAGCTATCGGCCCAGTCTTAATTTAAAGTTGAAATTAATTTTACTCCCCGCGCGTGCGGCTACAGCGGCCGATATGCGCGCGGCCCGCCGCGGCCCGTCCGCTCGCCCGCGTCCTTTTTCCCCAGACTTTCATCCACCCACCGTAATTCCTCGCGATATCTACGCCAGCCCCTCTAGGATAATCGCCCCTCCCGCCAGCGGCCCGTCGACCGAATGCATCGGCGCTGTAATCCCCGGCGGTGGCGCATCTCCCGACACACACAAAAAAAAGGGGGGGGGACTTCCCGCGCCCGTCGATCCGGGCCGGCCCGCAAAAAAAAAAGAGCAGCTCGCGAGGTAAAAGTGCAAACAAGCCGCGGGTCCACGCGCCCGCAAGAAACGCGCCGAATCGGAGAGGAAAGGGGGCGGGGCCGTGGCGCGCGCGCGGGGGGAGGGGAAGGACGCCGGAGGGCGCGCCGAGTGCGTCCGAGCTGCGGCCGTAAGGAGGCATGACCAACGCGGATTAACCCGGGCGTCGATCGGCCCACGAGGGCTAACGAGGAGCGGCTTGGAGCCGATGAGAGGACCCGGGATCAGGCCTCCGCCCGTGCCGCGCCCTCTTAGATGTACCGATTCGCGCGAGGAAAAGTGATAGTCTAAAAAAAGGAAAAAAAAAATTCCTCCTGGACAGAGGAGCGTAATAACGCACGTTATGTCACCTCGAGGCGCAGACTGTTATCATTCATGTATGTAAATTGGCGTAGGTGTAAATCTTTACTTGTACCTGCGACAGCGTGTGTATATATTTACCGTAACTTATTATATATGAAGGTATTTTCAATATTAATCGCGTCATTGGCGGTAAGCCAGTTACACGAGAGTCTTACATTATCGAACAGCCAGCGAATTTTAATTTAGAAAGTTCGAACAAAAACTATTAGCCATATACGTGCAGAAATAGTAGCAGTGTCGCTGTTATTAAAAATATACAAAATAAAAGTAATATTACACACGAGTTACGAATGTTTTCGAAAAGTATACGAACGAGATAACGCGTATCAGAAGAATATGTACAATGAATCAGAAGAAACACAATAAGCTTGCTATTAACGCTCAGTGATAAAAAATAAAACGCTCATTTTGTTGCTCTGATAAAAATGCACATGACTTGTAAAAATCGTGCAGCTATCTCCTGAAGCACTGCAATACTTATCCACGAACAATTAAATTGTATTGGCGCTTCATAAAAATGATAAAGCTCCGCTTGGTCGGCTTGCCGCAAAATCGAACGTTATAATTATAGCTAAACAGATGTTTAGGCGCTCGCGGCCGAGGGGAAGGCGCTCGGCTAAACGACAAGCTTACCCCAGGAGCTCCGAGGCAGAAATGCCCCGGTGCGCGCGGGCATAATGCAACAATGCTCGCCGCGGAGCGGGGCAATTTTCATAATTTTAGATCCGAGGCAACCCCCGCGTAAAAAGGCGAAAGAAGTCGTTTTCCTCCGGGAGGCCGGGGCCCGGCCTATCCGGCAAATTAAAAGGACCTCCGTCCTCGGGCCGTCATTACCCGCATTAACTCGAAACTTGTTAATAGCACGGTGGATTTTTCCGCGGGAGCTGCGGCCGGGGGGGGGGGGACTTGCCGGTGTAATCGCCGCGGGCGCAAGAAGTCCCGAGCGACAGGAAGATGGCCGGCCGAGGGCGGCCGACCCCCGTATCGAATGTTTATCGCGCCGCGGCCGAGGAGCAGTTGGCGCGGGTGATTCATGCCGAGGCCGTGAGAGCTGCGGCCGAGTAGGCGGGAGCCACGTCGCCGCGCCTGCATCATGCAAATGCCCCGAATCGTAAGCGGAGTCTATAATCGATCTATAAATCTGCTCGAGGGGATGAAAGGGGAGCGAGGCGCAGGGGAGCGCGCGAGGAATTAGAGCGGGGGAGGCGCCACCGACGCGGCCGACGACGCCACGACGCCCGCGACCTTTCTTTATCGCCACGCGCGCGCCGCTCAAAGCTTGCCCCCGCCCTCGGCGCCGAGCTCCCACAACAGTATGCTTTGTCCCTGTCAACTAGTACACTAGCATTTTCATTTCAAGTGCCACGTTCTTTTTTTTTTCCCTTCGCTCCTCTAACCTTTGTGCGTGTTGATCAAACTTTAACGAGTACCTCTATCTCTAGTAAACGTTTATACGCGAAAATGTATACTTCCCCTTCATGCCTTCCCTATCGCGTCTAACATAACATACGATGATTTCTAGTAATCGAAATTCCTTTAAATTGTTTACTTCCTTTATTTAGAAGATGTTGGTGGGTGATTAAAGTGTTGCCAATATTTCGATTTTTCCTTTTAAATTCCATGCTGGGCTCTTGTCAGTTGCTTTATTTTTTATTTCTTTTAATGCAGTTTTATCTGACATCCATCGGTCACAAATTGGCAGCTGATATGAAGGAAAATATGAAATACCCTCAATCAAAGTGTCTCGCTCTCACCTACAGCTCTCATACAGGGGCCACTGTATAAAAGAAACGCCCGACCCATGCATTTTTGTCATTATTTAGACTCTGTCTCCACTGTATCGCTGTCGGCTTTCGCACAGCCTGCACAATCGTCTACATTTCTAGGCAGATTCTAGGTTCGAGATCTACCGATATGACAGACTTCTCCCTAGAAAATATCGGAAAGTTTCTATCAGGGCTAGCGTATTATTTATTGCAATTATTGCTGCCACAGCTTCAATGTTTATTATATTATCTAATGGGATATTATTGAAAGTATAAAATTTAAATTAACTTTTTATGCTTCATTTTTCTAATTATCATATTATAATAATATAAGTGATATTTTTTAAGAATTAATTACGAAGCAAAAATAGTATTAAATATTTAGATGATTATGACTGTTACCTATACCAATTGCTTTGTTATGAGTACATATGTTTCCAAGTATATTTCTTTTGTTTTTTCAACATTTATTCATAATAATTATTAGCTAAATATATAAATACCTGGAATAACTAAATTCATTACAAATAAAATTATATAATAATGTAATAGTTCATTTCAATCCATTAATACATTACAATTTTTTCGTACATTATATGTTCAGCCGACATAATGTTCTTATCAATTATCACGTAACTGTTTATATTAAAAGAACTCGTAAAAACATAATAAGTTTGTTTTTAAATTCGAATGAAATTAAACAAAATCTCGAATAAAATGAATATATTCTATCCTCAATTTTATCTGATCTGACAAAAAATAAGTATTTTACTTATAAAATTCATTTCCAAGTTCATTTATCTATATTCTTTTATACACTGAAATATTTTTAAATAGTAATATTGTTGTCACCTTAACTTAGCGATGTTTAAATTAATGAATTCGGGTGTTTGTAATTTTAATAATGCAGAGATTTGTGCGTCACTTTAGGAGCGATTACTTAAGGAAGAATAAGAGAATGTCTCGGGTTAGCTTCCTCGGAGATACCTCTTAATACCTCTTTATCTCGCGATTCGCCGTTGGCGTCATAGCAAACGTTTAACGTTATGGGAAGGCTCGCGTAGAAAACATCCCTCCACTTTTTGTGAGGGATGCTGGAAGCAACGGAAAGATTTGGCCATCGGTCGAGAAGAGGTTAGGGAAGGTGTAGAGGTTGATTTGCCCGGTCAAGCCCCGAAGCTCGACGGCAGGCGACCAATGCGTCAAACTACCAATTTTAACTTGTAAAAATTTTAATTTGTAAAAATATCTCCAAACACTGCACCTGTATTGTAAATTATACTTAACTAGATATCAAAAGCATTTAAGTAATTCTAACCACAATCATCCAAAAGATTATTTATTATAAAAACAATCTTTTAAATAGTTGATTAAATTTAATTCCTATGTATAAAATTTTATTCTTATATTTAGTAATTAATATTGTTTTAAATAATATTAATCAATAACCTCAGTACTAAACCTTGGTTTGTTTCGGCCTCGGTTCTGGATCAAAGAAACGCTCTGAAGAGTGACTTACCTATAAAATGATTACAGACCTGTCCAGCTTACCAACTACTATAAATGTAGTATTTAAGCATATCCAGAGACTGAATTATAATGAGACCAAGTATGTAGACTTCTTTTGTAAAAAAATCTAAACAGTTAGCTGACTGTGCAATATAGTTCGTAATAGTGTGTACATGATCAAAATAAAAAATATAACAGCCAATTTTACCGACAATATTTGTTATTAACGATTTTACGTAAAAATCGCACTTTTTTTTTGTTTTTTGCTTGTATTTCAAAATATTACTCAGCGATAAAAATGCTATAAAGAACATACTTATAGATAATAGAAATATGAATAATTCTAAATTTAAAGCAACCCGATCGGATAATTAAAAGCGGAGAAAATTCGGAAATAGTGGATATTTTTTGTTTTTCTAAAAAAATTCATATCTTTGTTAATTATAAAGCTGGAGAGATGTTTTTTCAGAAATAAGTAACTATTAATGCACTCTTATTGTGCGCGAAAAATAGTTTCTGTCAGTTTATAAATTTCGAGGCAATCATATTTTGAATTTTTTCTGCTTCTAAATTGCAAAATACTTCACTCACTGGGAGATTATATAATTACAATTTTAAAAACAGATTTGGGAAATTGAAGTTTTGCTACTACAATTATACATCTCGTTTTTTGGTTTACTGCTCTGAAAACTGGTCAAAAATGTTTGCGAAGTTGACAATTTTCGGTCTTGAGCGGAAAATCATTCGAGTGGTGGGGGAAGAGGTGAGGGGAAGCGCGCACGGGCAGTGCGTAATGCCTATATACCATGTACAGAATACGTTGCCCGTCTCTGTTACTATACGCATACAGTGCTAATTATCACGTGACAATTACACATACAAATATACATATTTTATATACATATTTTATATTTTATAAATAAACATTAAACTAATAATAACATTTTTTTAGTACGTACAATTAATTATTAATATCTAATCATATAATATATTGATTATAAATTTTTTTAAATCCTTCTCTGATAAAAATTAATGATTAGCTAAAAACAATTCCTTAATTACATTACCTAAACGATACTATTCAAGATCAACTAACAAGTCAAATGATTGTTTATTTAATTCACACATTTGAATTTGTGATGAATATTATTGTTAATAATTCATTTTACAAATAATTTACAGTTAATTTTAAAATATAAATAAAATCTAAAAACTATTATTGCTGTTATATTTTTAATAGCCATTTTCTAGTTATTATTTAATATATGTAACCTCTCTATTTTTAACTGATTTTTTTTTGATTAACAAGTCATTTCATAATTCTTATTATTCAACAATCTTGTTATAAACAAGAAGTTTGCTGATTATGCAAGCTGACAATGGAATGACGCTATTGGAGGAGGGATTTAGTGACGGTATTCGAGCTGCAACTTTATCGCAATTCATTCATTGTTGTTCGAGAGTTTGAATCGCTAGGCAAGAGAGACAGCTTGTATTTATCTTTATTATAATATAACTTTTAGTGTACTCTGTTTATTTTGGTTTCTTACTTATTAAAATCATTATTAAATTATTATTCGTTCCCAGTCACTGTACAGAAGTAAAAACAAAAAAATATTTTTTTGTGATTTGTAGTTATTAAACTAGCCGTCTTCTTCTCATTGTTTTCCTCATTGATTTAACTCAATTAATTGTGAAATAAGTAATAATGATATCAATAACATAACATTTTTAGCATTGTCATAATGCGTGTATATGTATATATACAAATTTTTTCCCATAATATAAAAAAATTTATCGTGTTCATTAACACTTACAAAGCAAATATTTGTACAGAGGTTCACTCAAAACAATAAAATAGTTATCATTTTTTGCAATTCGTAGGAAAATGGATCGTTGGGTCGGAAAAGTAGCTGTTATTACCGGCGCTTCTTCAGGAATCGGTTTAGCAGTAGCGAAAGAGTTAGTCAATCATGGATTAATTGTCATTGGACTTGCAAGGAGGAAATCGAAAATGGAAGTATGAAATTAATGTAATATTTATAAATAAATATAATTTCACACTTTAGTGATGTAATTCATTTAGTTTATATTGAAATACTATAATTTATGTTAATATACTATAAATAAACGAATTAAGTATGTGATACTTAAATCGTTATAGTCAACATTTCATTTACAGCTGTCATTATATGTTTAGAATGAAATGAAAGATGTGAAAGGTCAGTTTTACGCTATGGAATGTGATATAACAAATCAAAAACAGGTCGAAGAAACTTTCCAATCGATAGAGAAAAATTTTAAGTCTATTCATGTTCTTATAAATAACGCTGGTATAGTGGTGATCGGCAAAATACAAGGTAAGTTTATGTTTTATAAAATAAAAATATTATTTTTATATTATAAACAATAAAATATTAAAACTGCTTTTTGTAAATTTTAATTTTTAAATAAGAATAATGAACTTATTATTAACTTAAAAAATATTTCATTTAGATCTCAAATACGAAGAAATGCTGAAAGTTCTTAATACTAATATTATTGGCCATATACATTGTTCTAAACTGACATTAGATATCATGAAAAAAAGAAGTGACGAATCGCATATTATTGCGATTAATAGGTACTTTCCTATTTAAATATGTTTTTTCATTATTACTTAATGTATATTTATATTCATCACACTATGCCATATTTAAATTTCAGTCTTCTGGGTCATCGCATTAGCATTTATAAAAATTATTATTCAAATGTTTATGCTGCAACTAAATTCGGTATACGAGCTTATTCAGAAAGCTTAAAGAAAGAGATGTGCAACGAAAATATTCGAATATCAGTAAGTTTCCACACTTAAATTACCATTTTTGTTTACCTTAAATGTTTTATTATTGTTATAGAGCATTAGCCCTGGACCCGTGAGAACAGAAATGGTAAGTAGTACAACGAAAGATACCGATGTCCAAGACAATATGTTGGAGTTAGAAGATATAGCAAATGCAGTATTATACATTTTAGGAACTCCCAAAAGAGTTCATATTGAAGATATTATCATTAATTCAAAAATTAATATGTAACGATCTCTATGAAAATGTATTAAACAATTAAATTCTACTTTAAGTAAAAGATATATGAACTTTTTATGTATTAATTGATAGTTTTCAAGCTAAAAGCAAAAATGCAATTGACTATTAAGGATGTTAAGTTCTTAGCCATAAATAAATGTAATTATTATTATATAGAACCTGCAAATATCTACATTGCTTATTTTGAAGATGAAACGTTTGTCTATAGAAAAGCCAATCCATATAGAGAATTAATAATTCTGTCAGACTCTACAAGTGAAATTACAAGTGATCAATAAGTGTAAATCATCCTTATATATAACATTAAGTTAAGGCAATACTTGTAATACAAATACAATATTATACATATGCATATTAAACTCTGATTTATAAATTTTTGAAAATTTTAGATATGACGTAGACTTTCTCTTGAACCGTTTGTTGAATTTTATTCTAGAAGCGCTTGAATTGTAAGCATTTAACGCGCAATTTAAGTGCTTTACTTTATTAAGTCAAAGTCATTCGATTTATAAACTACAAAAAACATCGAATTTCTCTTATTTCATATTAAGTTAATTTAATTTTAATATTAAATATTAGTATTCATTGGAACTCAATTGATTGAAGATTAAGTCTACTCCAAACCCACAATTTTCCAGTTTGTAAATATGAATTAAATTGGCATACGGATTTCGAATAGATTTTAGTCAACGACAGATTGTATTACATATTTCCATGTAAAATTTTAGTTTTATAAAATTGATTTATTTTTTTTGCAGGCAATTACACAATAAACAAAGATTTATTATATGTATACTATCCGTTTAATATATATTCACAATTTTCAGGATTGACATTCTGAAAGAAGGATGCCATGTAAGAGAAAACTTTATATGAATCTTAAAATTAATATATCAGGGTTTAATTTATACCTACTGAATTTATAGAAACACACTACTTATATGAACTTTTAGTATACATAGATATGTAGTACCCATATGCGATTCAAATATTTAAAAATTTAAAATATTTCTTTATGAAATATATGAATTATTTTAACAATTTTATTCAAAATTTATTTTTGCAACTTAAATATTTTGGTTTTCTTCGATGTATTGATTTTCAAACGACATCAGTTTGATGAATATAAGTGGTTTATGAATGTAAAGAAGAGTATTGTCGTATTACAGTAGACAAATGTAAGTCTGTTTTACATATCATTTGTATGCATAGAGTCACAATCGCAGTTACGGTAAGAGATGTTTAGACTATAATATTTTCTCGTCAAATCGAATGCAAATATTTTCTTACCAATATAACAGGTCCATTCCAAATATTTATTATAATATTGTTGATATTTTGACTCTTTGTAATATTTTCGAAATGGAATCACACCAAAAGTTTTGATTGAGAAAATTAATATATAAATTGATACGAACACAAGGTACATTAACAGTTCCGAGACGGTTAGATAACATGGAAAAAAAATAATGAATATAAAAGCTTTGAAATATCGAATAAAAAAGTTGAAAGAGAGGAAAATTAAAGCGGACAGCATAACTCTAATGATTGATTAACTTCTTTTTCTTTCTGACAATGAGAAGGTAGACGTCAAGAAGCCCAATTATAATCTTTATTCATTACGGAGTCAGTCGAACTTGCGAGGTTACGATATGATTATTTTTAGTCTTTTCACCTTTATTTTTGTTACTCTGTACTACGTATGATTGACGCAATATCAAGGTAATCAATGTAAATTTATGTTTGAAAAAATCATAAGATAAAGGACAAATGTCATTTTATGCATAGACTTTTAGAAACAAAGCCAGTTTTTATCTTCATCGAATGCAGTAAATTAATTCACAATAAAGTATATCGAATAATTAATCATGAGATAACAATGTAACTTTATTTACGTATTATTATAAATGTATCCAGATTTACTTTCCATTGTCAGAATACAATTAATCATTGACTATTATCGACATATAAAACGTATTACAGTATATATATTTTACATCGTTAGCTTACTTTCGGCATTATGAAAATAATTATGCAACCATCAACAATCTACAAGTCACATGTTCACTTGAGGCTCTAACGCAACTGGCAGCAAGTATAATTGACAAAAGTACTTGTTTTTCTGCAATGTAAGAATGCAATTAAGTTACTGTGATAAATCCTAAGTGTTTCTCAACCGATTCCCTGCATTAAAGACCCGTCACGGTCGGCGCGGCACGTAGGCAAAAAAAAACTAGTTAATTTTCCAGCGGGATGCAAACAATGCATATGATTAGAGTGGGCTGTCAAGCGAGGGCGGCGTCGATAAGCGCAGTAGGTACGGACGAGTCGTACAAATCAAATGGCGCGATCGCAGATAAAGGAAGCCGTGCAGCCGCGAGGGGAGCCGCCTCGCATGCAAATAGAGTATCGACGGGGGCTCGTGGGGCTGATCCCGGGGCGCGGGCCTCGGGAGTGGAAAAAAATTACGGCAAAGTGCTAAACGATCGCGCGGAAGAGAGAGAGCGACGGGGGCCGGCGGCACCTTATGTCGGGTTATCGGGGCCGGGGCGCCCGCGAGATTTGAGGTCGGCTATGCAAATAAGCCACTCAGCCCGAATGTCTCGGGGGCGCGATTCGCCGAGTCGGCCGGCGCTTCCCCCCGCACAAACTCCCCGGCTTTGACTCGGTGCCCTAGGCCCGGCCGCCCCCCGGTATATATTGACACGCGCGTCACGCGGGGGGGCGGAAAGACAACGCCCGGAGGAGACGGGGCGCGCGGGGCTGTCGCGCGCCTCGATCGATCGGCCCGCGCGGTACCGCAGCCCAATCGCGACCTCCCACTCGCCACGGGGAATTAACCGGCCTGTTAACCCGTGCACCTCGAGAAAGTCGTGTGTGTGTGTACACGGAGGTGGGCTCGCGCTCGAGGAAAACTTGGGGACTCTGCGGAATCGTACTATACAGGCGCGTAGAGGAGCCCAGTCTATAACGTTACGTGTGCCTGTGTGTATATGCATGTATACGCGCAGGCGCTTGGTGCAGTGCACAAAAGAGTCGCGCGCGGCGGATCTTTTTATTGCATATTGAAAAGCCGAGCGTCGTTAAGTCCAGCGTCGACGTCGGGACGCCGAGCCTCGGGAGGGCCTCTCCCCCTCATTTTTTACCCTTTATGCACCGGCGGACTTTACTCGCGCGGCGGCGCGCCCGCTTACTGCCGGCCGCGTGTATATAACGCGCGCGCGAATAAAAACCTTTACGATCTTACCTGGCTCTCCATCTCGAGAGCGGGATATCGAGAGTCGCGCTACTCGCGCACATCCGCCTCACGGAACTGCCTCTTTTTGTCAACGACCCCGGCTCCTCTTTTTTTTTTTTATCCACCTCGAGGCTGTGCGCGCACTTTTTCACGGCGTCCGCAAGGAGCACCTGTACTCCCGACCTGGGCCGATTTTCCCCTGATTGCCGAGGCAGCCTGGACGACCTGCTTGGCTGTCGGCGACGGCGACGTTTCATCCTGTCAGCGGTACAAAGTAGTGCGCACTTTCATTCTAGTCACTGGATTTCTTTGACAACTGTGCAGAATAAGACGGGCGACTTATCACAATCGGCTGCCATATTTACAATTATCGCTCTATAAATTTTATCAGTGGTTTTTTTTTCGATTGTGAATGTTTCACGTAATATGTTTTGCTTCAAGCTGACTAAGAAAAATAAGCCACTGCAATTGTCGCTATTCGCGTGTGCTTGTTACAGCATTCCGCACATTTCTCTGCAATGGGTACTGTGTAAGCCATTTCTGTCGGCAATATATCACTTCTGAAAATTGCGAAATTGTAGTTAAAATGTAACGACTGTAAAATAAATTGCATATATTTACCATATATTTTAGAATTTAAGTTAACCAAAATATTCCATAATTATTGTATTAATGGTGAAATCTCGATTTTACACATACATTTTCCATGTATTTCATTATTACAATATATCAAATAAAAAGATTTTTTCTAACAAATACATTTTTATTGCAAACATTTCATTTAATAATGTTTATATATTTGAGAAAAACCTGGACTTTATTTATTATTATTGATTAAAAGTTATCTTATTTAAAAAATGAAATATATAAAATGGTGTATTTTGAAAACTTCAAAACCTGACATATCATTCTGATTTTATACATTATTTCCGCAACTTTAAGTACTTATTTATAAATACGCTACATTATTATCAAAAAATTATTAATATTAGTATTCCTAAAATTATTAAAATCATTATTATAACAATTATAAACGAATTGGTACTGTAGAAATCTCGAAGGCAAGTTTCACGTGGTGCCCTCTCTTGGCTCGTTTAAGAATTTGTAAGCTTATCGGCAGAGCGAAAACTTTAAAATAATTCTTCTTTTATCTATTATATTCAAATTGGAACTCCATAAAAGCGTGACATTTATGAGTAATTAATTAATACAAAAATTTAAAAAATAAACCTGAAAGTGATATGTCACTTTGTACATTTGTTGTTTCAATTGTAAAATCATTATAAACCATAATTGAATTTTCACCTATTATTGGATAGATTTTATTACAAGTTATTGAATTTTTATGAAAGTTAGGAATCACGCGTTTCTTTGTACCGTTACCTTAACATTATATTATCGAGATAGTATGTGTTACATGTGAGCGTCCTGTGTATATGTGTATATATCTTATAATGTTTTCTTAATTACATGTATTCTTAATGAGGTTGTCTCAAAATGAGTTAAATGTAAGTTGATGGTACTTATATGACTCAGTCTTATAAGTATAAGGATATACTTTTTCTGCTCGCGTAAGTATTATATAAATGATATGCGTTTATAATTTTAGCTAATCACGCTACATGTGAATAATTTATTCATATATAAAGTATTCGTGGTCTAATGATTAATAATTTAAATTGAATGTGCAATTCGATGCTTGTTTATTGCTAGTTGACATTCGTCATTGACAAATGTAATTTTTGTCCTTACGATGAAACATACTTGTTATTGTTAAATTGTAAGAAAGAAAGCCGGTGACTCGTAACGCGTACGTGTAAAAGATGGCGCTGTAACGAGGAGAGAGAGAGAGTCGGGGCGAGCGAACTGGCGCTCGCCGCTGGTAAAAATGACGCAACCCGCCAGGAGATTAAGTGGCGCTTTGCCCGCGGATGGGCATGCAACAATGATCAAAAGCGGGCGGGGGCGCACTCGAGGCAAGAGGGCTCGATACGCATCTGCGGAGGCGGCGGCCGATCGAGCGGCCGGGCGCGAATCCGCTTAGCCGGCACCTAGCCGAGGACGTATATTTGCCCCTCCCCGCGGCGAGGGGCTCCACTCGCCCTGAATGCGCGGCCCTTGAAAGCCCGGCGGGTTTGCTCGCGGGCCGCGTCACCCGGGCGGCTTTAGTCTCGCGGTCCGCGCGAACGGCCCTCGAGGGCGCGGGCCGGCTTCCTCGGGGGGATGCATAGATGTGGGCGTCGTCTGGGGCGTATAATGCCCGCTGGCTCCTCCGTCCAAGCCCCGGGCTTTTGTCGCGTTTTGTGCCGCCTCGCGCTTTCACTTGGCGCCAGTTCGCATGTATATTACTCGAGTGTTTAAACGGGAACGCACCCGGGGGCCGAGCGCTCGGCACACGCGTCTAATTATTCATGCGCGCGCGGAGCCTTTCAGCCCCGCCGCCAATGGCCCGGGCCAATTATCCTTATTTCACGAGGGCACCGTGAGATGCATCCGCGGTTACGACGCCGGATACTCGCCCTCGGCAGGGGCGCCGGAGTGGGGATCGATTCCCCCGCGCGTTCGGCCCTCCGCGACGTCCGACTCCAAGTTCCCAAGTCCTTGCCGGCGCCCCGCCCCGAGAACCGAGGCCCAAGTCCTGAGAGCGTTACTTGCACCTTGCCGCGGCCTGGACCGCCGCGCTAATTTCCCTCCTGGAGGCTCGCCAAGATTTCCCATTTTCCACTTGCAGCCTGTAAGTGCACATTGTTACGTTCCACGGCTATCAATATAACCTTCATTGATATCTTGTACAATTAATTAAAAAGCCTCTCTGGCTAGCGACGCATCGGAATTTCGCGGCAACGGCCCTCTGTGTGCGTGGCAAAATCACGTTGCGCGGGTGTTGTTGCCCGGCAAGCCGAGCAAGTTTGACTTTCCGCCCAAGTAAAAGTGGCGCATAAATCAAAATGTTTACTACGAGGGAAAAGAGAGATCTTTACGCGATGCAGAAGTTGGCACTTGGCTGGCTGACGCGACGCCATTCTAGGACTCGCACACGACGTGTAACGTTCCGGCTTTCCGAACGGATAACGGGCCCAAAAGTGTAAAGCGCGCTCGGCTTTCTTTTCATCCACATTTTGGTTAACATGGCGCTTTGAGACGGTCCTCGGGAAGGCGCGGCTCGGCCCAAGAGTCGGACGGGCTACGTAGGTCGCCGGGAAAAAAAAGTCCCCGGGGCGCCGCGGGAGGAAAGGCCGCGCGCGACATTAATCAAGCTCGGTGCGGCGGTCGGAGGGGGGCGAGGAGCGGGTCGCGGCAGCCGTAGAAGAAGATCTTGCGGGGCGGCGAAATTCCGCGAGCAATAGAGGCGGCCGCGACTTGTCGTTTAGGCGGGTGGGGAGGCGGGCGGCGCGTATAAGAAGGCCGGGCGCCGCGGAAAGAGAAAGCCGTCGCGGCGGGGCGGCCGGCGCGGGCCTGGAGGGGAGAGAAAGGAAGGAAGGAAGAAGCCGAGGGGTAGGTGAGGTCGCGGCGGCCCCGGTCGATTCAGCCCCGGGCGCCTCGGCTCGCTCCCTCTCTGGCACATCTGCACCGCGCGCCGCCCGGAGCTGCAGCGGTGCGCGACGCGCCGCCGCTGCCACTGTTCGCGCGGCTCCCGATGCGCGGGAGGGGCAGCCCCGCTCCCGGTCCCCGTTCCCCGTTCCCGGCTCGCCTCGCACCTTGCCGGGCCGATCGTTATACGCCCGCCGAGATTGCCGGACGGCTCGGCCGGGGCCCAAAGCCCAAAGCGCGCCCTTCTCGCCCGGGACGCACCTGTGTGTCTCTCCTGGCTTTCGCCTGGGGGCCCGCCCTTGTTCCCGGGGAAGGCTCGCGCCGGGGCTAAACGGATCCTCTCGCCGAGTCAAACGCCTTCTAAACCCTCTCGCCCAGCTCAGGAAAGTGAAAGCCCGCCGCGGCCGAGGCGCGCCCTCGCCTATTTTCCTTATCTATATCTTTCTCGCCCGCGAATATTTGGCCGCGCGCGTAAGTATAAGCCTCCTCGAAATCCTATTCGGGGGATAAGCAGGCAAACATTTTCCCCGCTTTGATCGCCAAGGCAAACCAAACTCGGGCGTTCGGAATTTTTGACGATATTAGATGGCGCGCGGGCCCCGCCTACCCTTTCGCCTTTCCTTTACAGGATCACAATTAACAATTCAATAAACTTCTTGGGCTTCCACTCGCTCCGACCCAAGCCCTATAACCACCAAAAGTTCTTGTTTACTATCTTCATAAAATGTGGCAAGCTATCGTTACGATGGAACTCGAGTACGTATTCGTACCTTCCAATAAATAATGCATCCAGTTCAACGAGACATTTTTGTATAAAGTTTGCGTTTTATGCCTTTTGAAAATGTTTGCTTAGCAAGACAAGGGAAAAAGGACTGAATAAGTTTACAAAGAAAGCCGGCTCCGGCATCAATGCAGTTAGACCAATGGGATACTGCGCATACGATCATTAAATTATCATCAAAAATATGTATCTATTTCTAACTAAAAAATACAAGTAAAATTACTTGGTTTATGTAAGCAAAATAATGAAAAGATTATTGTTCAACATCTTCACTTGCAAAATCATGTGACTGAAAAGTTATGTAAGTACATAGTTCTAGGTCAATTTTTCCAAGTTTTCTTTTTTTTGTTGATTGGCTATTCCAACGCAAGATTTATCCAACAGAAAGCTCGAGTGTCACTTCTTCGAGTGATTCTTATTATACTTGTACTGGTAAAAGATAATTAAAACAAGATAAAACTTTATAGCTTGTATAAAGGAGTTTGAATAAGTTTCGTAATATTTTTGACGATGCATATAATATTAGACCTGGATCTGGTGCAATATAATTTTTATCGTGCCATAATTTATTTTACTAACTTGTATATATATCGAATGCAATACTTTGTTGCAGAAAGTAGAAAAGATTATATTGCATAAAAAATGATAAAGCACAAACATACATGGAGATTGTAATATTTGTTCCTCAACTTTCAAGTGGATTGTAACTACAAACATTACAACTGACTTTTTTATGGCTCCTTGATAAACAAAAGCACGACTATTTGTTGTTTTATCTTTTCTGACTCGGTGAAAATGAAGACAGTCTTGAAATACATTGACAATTATTATTATACAAGATTCTTAGGGAAAATGAACGAGGACGTGTCTTGAAAAAGTGAGTTGCAGCAAAGTAAAAGCAATAACAGCGAGACAGATGGTAAATAGTCGTTTCTAAAGGACGGTACGGTTACTTTCTATTACGATTAATTGTCCCTTCTTCTGGGCGGGGGGCGAAAAGTGAGGTAGACTGTTAGGTTGCAGGTTAAATGAAGTTGGTCCCTGCTCCCGGGAGCAGCTGCTAAAGCGCATCCTCGGGAAGGGCGAGGCGGGCGCCGGGGCTCGAGGAGCTAATAAAAATCATTGTAACTCCATTTTGCAGCGGCGGCCCCGGGAGTCGAGGGCGTCGTCGGGTCCGCGGGTAACTCCCCGGAGCGCGGGAGATAAGGCGCGGCAAAGTCCCTCTCGAGCGAGTCCCGGGCGGGGCGAGGGAGGGGCGGGGGGGCGTTTCCCGCGAGGGAAATCGGGGCCGCGCGAGGGAAAGCTAGACGGAGAAACAAACGGAGAAGAGAACGAGAAAGGTGGGGCGCGCGGGCCGGGTCCGCGGCGGCGGTGGGGATCTGCGCGGGCAGCGCCGCCGGCGCGCACCTGCACCCGCATTGGCAGGGTTTCTACGTCTGCGCGCCGTCTGTATCTGCGTCTGATGACGCGCGGCCCGCGAGGCTCCACCCCGCGGCCGCCCCGCGATCGCCCCGGGCAATGGGACCAAGATGGAGGCGCGCCTCGGGGGCAGAGAGCCCCACCCGCCGGGGACGACCCCCGACCCCCCCCCCGCCGCTCCCCGGAGGCCCTCCTCCTCGGCGTCCGCGGCCGGGGGCTCGACCCGCCGCGGATGACCGGACCCAGTCGCCCTCGAGATTTACCGGCCGGGGACTTTGTCTCCGCCGAGGGGCTGCGAGTTGGCAAACTTAGTTTCTAAACTGGAAAAAGTTGTCGGCGCGCCCAGCGGAGCGGACGCCTCTAATCCACTTTGGATTCGGTCGATTTATTAAAACGCTCCTCGGCGGGCCGCTCGACTCGCCGATCGACTCTCCCTGGGCCTCGCGGGCGCGCGGACTCGCAAACCCCGCGCAAAGTTTCCCCCAGACAAAGCCGATTGATTTGCGAGACGCGCCCGGCGGACTCCCTCCCGTCGGTCAGAGGGCGCGGGGGGATCCGCCGCTAGAGGGCGCCGGGCAGTCATTGCCATTCGGAAAACCGCCGGGCCAATCGCTCACCCGGACCTTCCGCCGGAGCAATTAAAACTTGGGAGGGCATAGTGTCACTCGCGGCTGAATGCGCGAGGCAAAGAGTCCTCGGGTGGACTGGGCGAGAAAACGCGGGAGGAGGGCCACGGGGTAGGCCGCGGGAGGGGCGCGCCGAGCCGGGGGCCGGGGGACAGGTGGGGAGGGCCGGGGCGCGCGGCGGAGGCGGCTCGGCCGCCCCCGGGGAGGGGCGCGCCGGGAGGACTTGCGCACCCGCGCCCCGACCATCCACGGGATCGTTTATTTGTATCTGTCATTGCGCGCGGCGGGAGGGGGCCGGGGTGGGGGCCGCCCGCGCCTACCCCCACCCACCCGCCCGCCCGCCCCTCCTCGCCGCTGCACTCCCACTGAGACCCATGCGGCTCTTTCCTCTCCGCGACCTTATCCGCCGCGTTTTCTTCGCCTCTACGTCTGTTTTATGTCCCGCGCCGCCTTCTGAATTTTTCCAATATAACGGCCACTCGGTCCCCGACCCTCGCCCCCTTTCATTCCTCTCCGCTCGCCTTTTTCTCGCTTTTTCTGCACTTTTCGAGAACACTAGCCGTCGATTCTCCGGAGACTTCCTTGCCCTCGGGTTTTACTGCAGTATTCCTCCGAGGTTACGCCAATCCACTTTTTCCATTTTCTCTTGTGCTTCTGTTACAATTATTTCACCCGAAGTACTCGATAACAATGCGTGGTCGTTTACTCATTATTGTTCAAATCACATAGCCAGCCACAGCACCAAAGTTTTTACATCAAAGCTAATAACCCCTAGCTAACTGCAACCTATTAAACTCAAAAATGCATATTAATCCATCGCGAGTATTAAAACATTAGCTGGAGAAATACGATATTCAGTTTCTTATTCAAACATAAATGAACCTAAATCTAATATGCATACACAAGTCTCTACATATATCTTGAAATCTTTTATTTTATCTCATCGAGTACTTTTAAAAAATTCCGAAATTTTCGATCAAATCTGAAACAAAAATTAACTTTAAAACTATTATAAAGTAGCGCTCTTTTTTAAAAGGAACAGTAACTATGCGTATTAATTCAATGAAATCTTTGAAACTATATTTTCTACGAAATTCTGCATAGTCCCATATCCTTTCACGAAAATATAATTATACCTATCGAAAGATTTGAATTTTTGCTTCAAGCTCTAATTGCTGCTCTAATGCTGTAATAAATAATTACTTTACTAATAAAGGTTTTGCATTTATTGAAAAAAAAATTCTTTATCACGACATCCTGTTCAAGTGCATACAGTTCATGTTTTAAAGATTACATACCCGCTCAGTAGATAATGTCCAGAACGGCAAGACATTCTAATTATATGCCTTATACTCATTTTGGCCATTAAAACTAACTTAATATCCCCAGAGTAATATAAAACTCCTAGTTGTTTTAACAATGATGATAGATAATGCAGTTTATTTTGAAAAACGCTCTTACCCAAAAAGGAATTAAGGAAGCAAGGCTTACACTTGGAGGCTCGTCGGGATTAACGGTTTCACCGAATTGTGGAAAAAGGCCACTTTAATCATCGCACCCACGAGCGCTCTTATGAATAACGAAAGGCAGCAATTGATTATAAAATCCATCCGGAGAGCGGAGTGAATTTCGCGGCGGGCCGATTGAGAACGGGCGCGGCGCTGGCATGGAGGTGGCTCGCGCGCTCGGCCGCCGCCATGCCTTTTTATATACACAGAGCGCGAGCGTTTCCGCCCCGGCCGGGCTGCCGGCCGTTTTCTTCTGCTCTCTTTGCGTCGTTCTCACTTTTCTCCCGCGGGCTTTTCTTTCATCCCCTTTATGCGTTCTCACTCCCGTTCCTCCCCTCGGCCCCTCGCTTTTTCCCTCCTCTGAGCTCGGCGCGGACCCCCGGCCTCTCTGCCTCCTTTTAATTTTATTTTCGGTCTTGACACGGGAGGGAGAGGAAGCCCGGCCGCGCATCGGCCGAAAGGCACCCGGGGAAATTTATTCTCCCGTTAAAGTGCTGCGAAACAGAAAACTCTGACCAACGCCGCGGCGGCGGTGGCGGCGCCGCCGCCGGCTTCCCTCCCGCTCTTTCAGTCTCGCCTCCTTCGCTCCTCCTCTCGCCCGCTTTTGTCCTTCGCTCTTAGTTACTCTTTCTTTTGCCACCTCCATTTTGTGCGGCCAACTATTTCCGTTATACGGGAGAAAGCGAGCGAGGGAGAGGGCGGGAGAGACGGGAGCTCGGCGGTGCTTTGCGCGGCGATGGAAAATAATGCGTGTGACGGCTAAAGTCCCTCTATTCCCTTGTGTACATTTTCCCTTTTCTCCTTTGGCATTAATTGAAGACCGACGCTCGAGAGATTTCCCGAATTATATTTAGATTTAACGATGCACTGCCCCAGTAAGCGAAGTAGCCTCAATGGAAATGGGCCGATCGTACACACGACTTTCTTCAAATCTAATTATAACAGAAAAGAAATGCAGGCACGAGAGTCACAGCAGCGGGCATATATCGACCGGGAGGTCGTAGTCGCAAAAGGATGAAAATACGATACCTTTTACCATTATCGAGGGGCGAGGTTGTATTTTTTGCGCGCTCGTTGAAAAGTGATTTTACCACAAATTACTCAGCTAATAATATTCCCGATAAATCAATGGCAAGCCATCTCTTCTTATGAATTTTCTTCCGCGCGGGCGGCCGTATAGTCTGATTGCGCGCCGCGGCCAGGCCGTGGGCCGGCGCCAGGTATTTTATTAAATTTTGATAAATACTGGGCTCTCGCGAGCCGCCCGCCCCGGCCTCCGAGCACCGGCCTCTTCTTCCTTTTCCCGCGGGCCGCTTGCCGCGGTCTCCGCTCGCCTGCGGTCCAGACTAAAGGGTTTTACCCGGCCGCCCCCTTCTTTTTCGTTCCTTCATCAGGGCGCGCGCGCGCGCGCCTCTGAAAATTGGCACCGGGAAATACGGCGGCGGCCACTTTGCCGGCTTTTACGCGCGCCCCAACCCGACCCTTTCATCCCGCGCGACCCGCGTGCCGCCCGGCGCGTTTTCATTCCGCCCAATTCAATTTTCGCGCGCGCGGCCCAGTGCAATTTTTCCCGGCCAAGGCGATATCCGCGCGGGCGCGCGCGCGCGCCTGCACCCAGCCTAACCCTTTAACGGGAATCAAGAGTAACGGCTGAGCGACGCCAGCGTCAAAGTGACCTTTAACGCGATTTCATCGGCCGTGTTGTCCTGGGCCACGCGCGGACTCCGGCTAATTTGGTTACAAAGTGCGGCGCCCGTGCCTCTCCTGCAAATATTTATAAATAGACGCCACTGCGAGGAAGAGCCGCCCCGTCACCGACTCTTTTCTACGTCAACGTTCTCGCGGTACTCGTGCACGAGCGTCGCAACTTTGATCACGCGTTGCAAACTTAACTCGGATCTTGATAATTTTAATTCATCTAAAGTTCATACTTTAATGATTATGTTGCAAGCATAATTAATTTTGTTGGCGAATTAATGTATCAATCAAGTGAATGAAAATAACCAAAAAATTAAAAATGACTAGTACGATCTACATCTTTTTCTATGAGTAACATTTTTATGTCTGCAAATGTAAAAAACTATAAAAAAATTTCTTTAAATTGAGAAAGGTTTGCAAGGATGCTCGATGGACTAATCTTGTGATATCCAGGATCTTTTGAATAATAAAAATTTTCATTGTCTTTTATCTTGCAAAAATGTTACCTACAATAATGTAACTACATAATATTAGATCAGACCACTAGAATTTAACTGGGTCATAATAGTGCATGCAAAAATTATTGGTCAATCTAAATGTTAGTTTAGTCATGAAAAACACAACGTGAACCATGACGTACGAAAAATGCAGACTTCACGTAAAACACCATAGGGCTATATGAGACGATACTAAATAAAAGATTGATATTATCACTTTTTGTTAAAATCCCAATCCAACTTCGATAATCCCAAGCGCAAAAAATCATGGGGAGTGTCAGGAAATGTTTCCACATCGACGCCGCAAACCGAATATTTATGGTGTCAAGGTTATGCTCTACATTTCATGGGACCAGCTAGGTGTGGTCTATTATAATCTGTTGAAACCGAGTGGAACCATCACAAGTGATCAGTTTCGAACGCAATTAATGTGTTTGAGCCGAGCATTGAAGGAGAAACGGCCACAGTACCAAGAGAAACGTGATAAAATTATTCTGCAACATGACAATTGCAATTGCTCAGTTTGCAAAATCCGTCAAGGCATACTTGGAAACCCTAAAATGGGAAGACTTACCCCACCCATCAAACTGCCCAGAAATTGCTCCTCCTGACTACCATCTATTCCGATCGATGGCACATGGCCTAGCTGAGTAGCTTTTCCACTTTTATGAAGAAGTCAAAAAATGATGGTATCGGACAATTACCCAAAAAATGCTTTAAATTTTGGAAAAAATCGGCAGAAGCAAAGTTGCGCACCTTATAAATAATGAAGTCCTGTATAAATAAACATCACTTTCCGTATTTTAATAAAGTAGTAATTTTAAAAACATAAACAAAAACTTGCATTTTAAAAAATCTTTGATAAATCAAAATACGATAACGACTGCTATTTGAGGGCATAAAGGGATTAAATAAACAAGCAGAAGATAGAAGGTATTGCTGCTGTCCTCATGGGCATGACAATCTAAATTAAACAGCGGTGGGCCGTTTGATCAGTCGTCGGGTCCGCATCCGAGCGGGGGCGCTCCAGTGGGCAGGTGGTGCGGAGGGCTGTCTGACGGCATCGCGACGCATTCTACTGGCTCCGGGCGCATCGGTTCTCTATACGTGCGCGCGCGCGCGCGTGATTTCCCGCTCCAGTTGGAGCGTGCGCGCGCGAATCGATACGGGCGCGGAGTTCCGTTCGCGTGCGCCGGGCTCTTTGCCCGCGCACATAATACCGCCAGTCGTACTGGCCGATCGGCGCCCCACCCCCGCCTATTTTTAACCGCGGGCCTCCCATTGCAATGCGGGCGCCTTTTTGCCGGGGCCCCCGCCAGAGGTGCGCGCGACGCCTCGGCCCCGGGAGGGCAACTTTGACGCGGCCGGTGCGAGGGGCGCCGGGTAATTATAATTAGAGTGGCGAACGCCGGTATAACTGCATAATGAGCGCTTGCGCCGGCGCGTCCCTGTTCCCGCGCTGCGTAGGGAATCGCGTTTGCCCCGCTTGATAAGTTATTGTTGTTTAAGCGCGCTCGCCCGGCTCCTGCCTGCTGCCGGTGCCTTTTTCTCACTCGCCCGCGCTGGTTTAAATGAAACGCGATGCTCGGACTACGAGGAGCTCCATTTTCTTTCGGGCCTTATTTCCAAGTCAAGTCCCACCGTTACGGAATTTATTGCTACTTTAGCGCATTATCCCTGGCGTGCGGTTCAATCGCTTCTGCACGATAGAAAAGTTTTATCCTTATAAGCGTTGGTGGAATCCGCTAATAATGATAATTTCTAATTATTAAAAGAAGAGCACAAGAAAGGAGAAACTATTCAAATTGATAATTTGCAATAATCAAGTGCAATCTTGCTTTACTCGTTAAAATGATATTTTTACCATCGCTGAAGGTTTTTTTTATCTAGATTGTTTGATCCCTCGTAACTTTTTTCGGGGTATGAGCATAGGAAAAATCCTCGTATATCTTCAACGACGTCGGTCTTGATGAATCTGTTCTTTTAAAAAATGAGAGCACACATCTATGTAAATAATTGCACATAATAAAAATCAAGTGAGAATCTAACGAAATTCAAAATCCCTTCAAGCCGTGATTATTTAAATTTTTATTTGTAAGAAAAAATAATTAGTACATATATTCTTCTGTTCTATTTCATTTTATTTGCTCAGTTCAGTAGTTTGTGTTTCCAATATTATATATGAGATTTAAGCGAGAACAACGATTGCAAAGTAAATTTGTATGGTACATGTAATTGTGATAGGAGGTACTCGAAGAATATAGAAAGAAAGTGAAGCAAATAATAGGAGTTTCATAACCTACTTTATAGAAAAAAAATGTAAAAAAATAAGTGGAGTTAGCGGTGGTGGGAGAATAATTAACGAACGGAAACGCAGGGCGCCCGTAAAAAACTAGCTCCCCATCAACAATTCAGCTCTTGGCTCTTTCCTCTTTTCTTTTCTTTTCATTATTCAAGCCCGACATCGAGAAACGAAGCACGAAGACAGCCCTGCCAGGCCAAGAGGAGGGCCGCTGGTGAAAGGGGAGTAAAAAAGGAAGAGGGAGAAGGAGCCGGAGTGAGCGAGGTAGCGCGGCGGTAAGAAGAGAAAAAGAAAGCGTAGTAGTCGCAGTAAGGAAAAGGGGGAAAAAGGAGAAGAGAGCCCGAGAGCGGGAGGGGGAGAGGGCGAAAGCGAGGGTGAGGCAGGGAGGGAGCCTTCGCCTCGGCTCACCCGAGCCCTGCGGAGCGCGGCGCGGGCGCGCAGAGGGAGGGCGGGCGGGCGGGGAGGCGGGAGTGTATAAGTGGCGGCTCGCTGCCGCTGCTGCCGAGTGTCTGCGCCTCCTTGTGGGATCGAGCGGCCTCGAGTCTCTTTGTCTTGCCGTCTCTTTCTCGGATCGAAGCTGGAACGCGTCCCTCCCCCTCCCCGGGCCCTCTTACCCTTTCGAGTGCGCGGCGTCGGCCTCCCCCGCCAGCGGCGCCGCCCCGCCACTCGCGCCCCGGCTTTGTCCTCCTCCGTCTCCCGCGGCTGGCGCTGTCCCCGCCGCCGGCGCCCCCACCCCCGAGGCCCGCCAGACTCGTTACCTCTGTTTCCACGGCTTCTCCCACCTTGGCGCATCGCTTCCAGATATGCAGTAAAAAGTACGCATAATGGGCGGCCGCGGGGAAAAGCCCTTGCGGGGCAGGGGGGGGGGGGGGGCTGTCCTCCGCGGCGGGCCCGCACAAATGGCGTCGTGCGCGCGGGCGAGCCGCGGGGGGCAGACGGGTGCTCGACCTTGATTGACCTCCTGGGGCAGCCGGCCGGCCGGCCGGGCGAGTTGGGCCGACTGCTGCCTGGAGCGCGCGATCCAGGCCAACGAACGGCGGGAGCCGCGGGCGGCGGCGGCGGGGCCGGGGCCGGGAGCGGGGCGCGGGTCGCGGGCGGGGCGGGAGGGCGCGGGCGGGGAGGGCCGAGGGCGGGGGCGTGCCGGCCCCTCTCGCGCCCGCGGCCGCGCGGCCCTCCGCCTCGAGGCGCCCGAGTCGGAGACGGCATCGCGCGTGCCATTGGCCCCGGCGACACTCGCGGGCCAATCCCCGGGGCAAACACGCGCCCGGCAATCCCGGAAACTCGCCCGCGCCCCCCCCCCGCGCTTTTCTCCCTCTGCGTGACGATTGGATTGCCGGGCGGCTGCGCCCCGCCGTTTCTCGCTTTCCTCTGTGATTTGCCCGCGGCTTTCCGCGATTCCACAGCCCGCGACTGGCCGCCCGAGCCCACACCTTTTCCACTTGCACGGCCCGCCCCGGCCCTAGTCCCACCTCCGCCCCGGAGCCCTTCCTTACCTCATTGGTTCCCTCCGGCCGATTCTCCTTTTGTTCCGCGGTCCCCTTGCCCCGGAGACGGCCCCCGGGAGCCGAGGGAGCGCTGGTCCGCATGCCGCGGGACCGGCCATCTACCGATCCGTCGGCGCCGCTGCCGCGGGCCTCTCGAGGAGCTTTGGCTGCGGAAATAAAAGCTCGCGCTAAGAGGCCTAGAGAACAGCCGATCGTCAAAGCGCACAAGCGTGAAAAAGTATATCCGTTAATCCCGAGTTATACCGAGAATAAACCTCAAGTTACGAGCGCCTTTGGCATTTACGCAGACCTAAATAGGCCATACCATGCGCGTTATAGTCCTAGAATTTCTGAAATTCGCCGCGAGACGTCGCTTTTCTTACATAAAACTTGGATGTTATATCTGAAAATTCGAGTTATTACCGCATAAACGACCTTTTTCCCGCATTACACCTGCGATCTCCACATAATAAATTTCACTTTATTTTCTCCGCATTTTTATTCCTTATTTTCGATACGAAATAACTGCACACAATCAAGAGTATGACCAAAACAGATCGTGTAGACGCAAAGTATAAAGCTCGACTTTACCCTAAACTTGTTAACTCGTTTATTTTTCCATTATCCTTATGCAGTTTCATATACGTTTCATTTTTACGTTAAGTGTATACATCTGGATAATCACGTTTGTCGGATCAAAGCTGGCCAAAAAGCTGAAAACATATCAGAGTTATTTTAATAACAAAATATTAACGCGGAAACCCGATGTACAAATATTATATAATTTTAACAACCACATTATGGAGCATGTGACATTTTATGAGGCACGGTCATTTTTTACGCGTATTATCATAAATAACATTGATGTAAAAATCAACTGCAGAAACAATATGGAAGCAAACTTATCGATTATCAGTGCCGGTGTTCTCTTTAAAGAGATAGAGCAGTGTTTCATTGTCTTAATACTATTCTCAAAATAGAAGTGCGATCGCTTGTAGACATCTAACTCTCTAAACTTTAATGTTAAATAACCATACGAGATAAAGAAATAAATTATACCGTAATATTTAAACAAAAACTTTTACAAACAAATATATTTATCAAAATATTAACTAATTTAGAAAAAGATAGTTTCTTCAACACTTGCTTTCCTGACCATAACAACTAAACTGCTTCAATATTATCGAAGCACCATTGAAAACAAATATTCAATTGCTCACTGGACTATTATGTGCATTAAAAGCATGTTTGATGCAATTATTAATAATTTATTCTCACGCGCTTGCGCAAACATACAAGTGCATTAAAACAAAGGATTGTTAACGTATATTGATTATAATAAAAACAGTGGAGGGAATGGAGAGGAAAGCAGAATTTTCTTTTGCACTTTATAGCGAAGCTAGGAGCTCCCGCAATATTAAGAGAAAACCGCGGAAAATAAAAGGTAAAATGTTCACCATCCGTAATAAAAAAACTCCCCCGCGCGGCTCCTCCTCGTAAATATCCGGAAGAAGCTCACGGAGCAGGACGGGGCGGGCGCCGAGGGGGCGGAGGGGGCCGGGTGGCGAGCGGGGTGGCGGGGTGGCGGGTGGCCGGGGGAGGGAACGGGAGGGCGAGAGGAAGGAGATATCTCGCCGCCATTTTCGATTGCCAAGGCGCGCGCGCGCGCGCGGATGCGCTCTGTCCCTCTTTGGGGGGCCGCGGCTCCGTCGCCGCGGCGCGCACTCAAAGGAAAGGAAGAAAGAAGCGAGAAAAAGAAGTGGAGGGGCCCGCGAGGGGTTGGCGCGGGGGTGGGAGGGAGCGTGGGAGGGGGCGGGAGGCGCAGCCATCCGTTTAAAGTGTCTCTCCCTCGAATCCCACCCCCATCGCGACTTTTCAGACCGGGTATATATCCAGCTGGGCTGCCGGCGCCGGCGCCCCTCCCGCGGCCCGCGCAGCCTCCGGGAAAGCTCGTCGGACGCTCCTCTCCCTCCCGGCCTAGGCCTCGGGGCGCGCGGCCTCGCGCGCGCTTTCAAGCCGTCGCCGCCCGCCCCCACTTTTATATCCACCTAAATCCATCCATTTTAAATGACGGATATTTTCTCGCGCGCCCGCCGCCGCCGCCGCCGCCCGCGATCCCGGCCCGTATGGATTTTATTCCCCCCCCCCCGGAGGTGAGGAGGCGGCGGGAGGGAGGAGCGCCGCCCCGGCTACCGCTTTCGGCTTCCTCCCGCGGTCTCCCGCGGCCCTTTCTCGCCGCGGATTCGGAGAGCCAGCGCCAGGCGGCGGCCGGACGGTGCACTCGGCCGCGTCAACCTCCCGGCGGCCGGCGCCCGACAACAATCCGCCCCGCTCGATCTCCGCTCCGGCCAGACTATTGCCACGGCATTTAGTATTTCCGCCCCTTTCCTGAATAATTACGCGCCCCCGTTAGCCTTTAACGTTTATTTTTTAACAATTTTAAAGGATATTCTTCATCGCGCGCGTTCTGTGGCAAATTAAGTTTCACTTTTACGCAATTTATTATTAATTTATTGCAATAATGCGCAGAATACGAGTAAAGCCGTTATATTTACCATCGCGTTTAAAATGAATTTTAAACTCCCTCAACCCTTATAATTTATACATGCATTTTTAATTATTAAGTCAATTATTTATGTTTATCGAAGGAAAAATTTAATGTATTTTCACCCTATTTCATTATTCTACATACAGAAAATAAGTTTAATAATACTAATATCGATTTAAATCTCATTTTTTTTACAAAAAGCCTTAAAATTTATATATACACTAAGCTTATTCGTTTGTGCATACGCTTTTAAAATTTCAGCTTTTATTTTATTGACCAAAATACTTAAAATCATTGATATTTTAAAACCTGTAGCAGAGAAATTCATTTTTATTTGCGTTTTTCTGTTGTTTTATGGAATTTTTCACTACCAAATGATTTTGAGTTTAAATAGATCCTAATTTTAATTACTTTATGCAGAGAAAATATTGATGGGAATTAATCGCAACAATAATAAGATTGTTTGCTTTACTTGTTGCTTTGTTCACAATAAATTGTTGCTACGGTTCTGCCGGTACCATATCCAATAGTCTAAAAATCTATCGGTAGCATGATTATTATATTGATTATAAATCTGCAATAATTCTTTTTTTTAAACAAATATAATAAATACTTATATGAAATCTATAAATTACTATACATACTAGATTATGTTATGAATGTATTATGATGACCTATAAATACACGCATCTATTTTTTCCAACTATAATTCAATATACATTGGATACAGAAGCATAAGCCATTGTAATGAAAATTTTCCTATTTAGTGAAAGAAAAAGAGTTTGCTATGGAGGAAGGAAAGAGAGATAGCTCTGAATAGAGGGAAGTATAGCGGGAGGGAGAGGAGGTAGAGACGAGCTGCTGTCTCGTGCCAGCAGAAGTGATGAACGAGCGATCGCTCGTGAGAGGAAAGGCGAAAAAATTATAGACGGGAGATTATCGAATCCACCGACGTCGCCGTCTCTCAGGATTCCCGTTTAGTCCGAAAAGCGCTTCAAGAAAAAGAAAGAGATGGATAGATTGCCGCCGCCAACGCCTCCAAAGCTACCAGCGCCGCCAGCGCCGCCAATGCCCCGCCCGGAATATATTGTTTTTATCTATTTGGGTACAGCGGAATTTTTCAGCGCGCGCACCAACATCTTCCGACGCGATGATTCGTACCGCTTTCATTATCACGGACAACGCGGACCTACTATATGCTCTCGGCGCCTTGTAAATACGATTAATCTCAATGACATTCCTGTCCGATTCAGATCAAGAATCCTCTCGCCATTGAAATACAAACTAAAACTGCACCTTATCCAACCGCGGATTTTGTGCTCTATTACCGATCAATAGACTTGCGCTCGCAGTGAGCATCGCCTGTGCGATTGTTGCGCGACTCGCTCAGCGCTAGAGGGTATAAAAAACGCGAGTCTTCTCAAAAGCGGAGTATTATATCGGCAAGCTTTGGCATAAGGCACAAAGGTTAGGTGGTCACTTTAAATAGTAGATTGATAAGTGAAGAAGTTGAGGTCATCCGCGTCACGCGCGCGTTCGTAACACTGATCTTGAAAAAGTGAGAGCCGAGCCTGTCTCCGTAGTCGCACTCGCGGCTCGTCATGTTTTATTGATGCCCTGCTCGCACCTTTGCCAAGTATATTATTCCTTGCGCTTGTGTACACATTCGTTTGCCCGCGGTTCAGTCGAGCGAGTCTCGCACCGGATATTCTATCGAGCTTCGGGTTTTCAAGCACTTGAAAGGTCGAGTATTACACGCGCGTATTGGTCCGCCATCCGCGCCGGAGCATCGCTCTTTCGTTTTTGCGCATTTACAGGGTTAATCTTCCTTTGGTTTTCAATACATTCCTTGGTGAAATTCACAGTCGACCGTCGATATTAAACGGCGCGCTTGCATACATACACCTGCAATTCGTCGGTCTCTATTTTTCCAACTCCACGCCATCTACTTTTTTTATTGATAAGTCTCTGTTATTGATTTCACCTCGCACAAGATGTACCAATTTTTTCTCTTGATCGCATTATAATAATCTCATTTATATAACTCGGACTACCAAAAAAATTATATAAACAAAAATGACGACGATTGTGTGACTAACTGATTATCAAATTAACTTGTGTATAGCAATTCAAATTTGGTCTCCTAAAGATTTTCAAAATATGAATTTTAATATGAAGATTTCCAAAATATGAATTTCGAAAATAGAAAATTCTTTAATAAATGAATTTGAATGTTATTATCCTCCTACATTTATAAGAATTATTCAAATACATTAATTTTTCATAATGATCTAAAAATATATGAATTTTTTAATTTATATAATATTATGAAATATTTGAATTTTTAATTCTGCGTATAGCGATTAGAATAATAATTTTAGAATACTCCTAGTATAAGCAATTCACTATTATATGATACTTTTATTAATAAGATAATTATACTTTTAGAAAAGATTTGAAATTTTTACTATATCCGATACTTACACGAACTCATTAAACCATATAAATTACTCAATTTAATAAAAAAATGGCGAATTTATATCTTCATTTTTTTCTCTGAAATGACTATTACATTATATCAAATTTTTACAGCAATTTATAGTATCTATATGATATCTATATAATATACTAATATACTAATTAGTATGTTACAAAATTATACGATCATATATGTATTGTAACAATTGTATTAAATCTATAAAAAATTTTCGACACCTTTGTTACTTTATGTAGAAATTTAACTAATAACTATTATTAAGAAAACTTAAAAATCGCAAGATTTTAACAACTACAAATAATAAACTGATAATGAATCGAGTAATGCTTAGGTTATACTATAACGCGACCTCAGATACTTTGCACTAACAATTAAAGCCCGCAATCCAATTACAATTTTCAATTTTTCAAGCGCGCATCTCCAGCGGGCACACAGCAGCCACAGGCGGAGAAAGAAGACGGAGTAGGAAAAGAAGGCTTTGATAAATGACTGTCGGGAAAAAATCCGCGTCGATACGTCTTCCTCGAGAGGAGCGGCCGCAGCTCCTTCTTCCCTCTACGTCCTGCCGCGGCGGCCGGGGAAAAAAGATCCGGAAACTCGCCCGGGTACCGAATTCCCTCCCTTACTTCGCCCGCTCTCGGCGCTCCTGATAAGAATAAAATGATAAAGGAAGGTGCTTCCTCGGCGTGCAATGTTTTATGGTCGGGCCTCTTCGAACTAACAATTTTTTACCCCTGAAAGAGCCAAGGAGGGTTTTGCAACAGATCGCTCCCGCCCCCAGGTCCGCAAAATAATATCTTTTCTTCGTATAGTTAAATGTTATTAATTTTGTTGTTATTCAATTTATACGTCAAAAAGCATACAAATGTATAAAAGCAAAATTGCAATCGATAATGCTGCAAACTTTACTTGTTGTATGCACTTAAACTTACTTTAAAGTTTGTATGTAATAAAACAAAACATGTTTGAAAGTCGTATTCTGAAAAAAATTTTATAGGGATTTGTATGATACTTAAATATATAATAAGATGTGTTACAGGGAAATCACAAATTTGCTAAGACATATTAATTATCATATATATTATGTTTATAAATTGTTATACACTGAGAGAATTGTTTTAGAAATGTTTATCATATTCTTAAATAAAATAACTACAGATTAGTCAAATTGAAATATTGTTAAACTTTCTAATAAACAATTCGATTATTAATATAAAGTTGATTAACATAATTTCTTCAATCTGTGAACATTTTACCAAAGAATGTGGTGAGAATGACAATATCATTTCACATTACAGTACAATGATATTGTTAATAATTAATTTATTTTAGTAAAATATAATTAAAATTTAACAAGTATATAATCTAAAACACGTAATGAATAATATAAGAATTCTGGATGTACTATTTTTTACAGTTTTGTTTTTAATTTAATTTTTTACTAAATAATAATAATTGTTTAATGGAAGGGAATTGAAGAGTAATGGCTACGGTAAAAGTGGCGGAAGAGTCAAAGGGAAGCGAGAAAAATACATAAAGTTACACGAGCGGTGGGTCAACTCTTGGTAGTCGAAAAACGCGCTATCCTACGCTCTGTCAATTATGCTAATTGCACTTCGAGGGGGAGATTAATGGAAGTCGAAGCCACAGCTCGGCCCCTGCGGCTACGCGAGTCATCATCGGATTTCTCGTCTACTTCTACAATATAAGATAAACGTGCCCTACAACACTGTCGGCTGGAACATTAGCAGAGTGCTCTTTTAGAAAATCCATTTTAGTTAAATATGTATACGTAGACTCGAAAACTCATTGTACTTGATTTTCATAATAAATACTTATGCAAATTTAATTAATTTGTATTTCTGGTCAGTGTATAATCCTAGATAGAGTCGGACAATCTCAAGATTCAAGCAATCGTAATAAAAGGGTCAGAATCAACGAAATATTTGAACAATTTAATAGTATTTATTTAGGTAAAGGATAATAGGGGAACTTTTCTACCATAATGTGTGTGGAGTGTGCGGGCGCATACGCAAATGTAGCGACGTCCAAGAGCAAATGCATGCGACCGAGAGATAAGACTGACCTTCCTCGGACTATAAGGGTCGCCAGTTAAATCGTGAACTTGAGACGGTCGCAATCAAAATTTCCCTACGTGATATCACGATTAGAGTACCAAGTTCAAGTGACCTATAATTGTTGACGCTGCAACATGTAAATTTTCAAATTGAATCGGTTTTATGTGTACTCTGATAAAAATAGCTATCATAGTAAAATTAAAAGTTAAATAATATCAGTAGTACGCTTAAAATAATGATTATTTCTATTAAAATAAGTTTTTCATTGAAAGTATAATGAAATCCAAAGACATAATATCTGCTAGAATTCTTAATGAATTTTCAGTTCATTAAACTACTTCAAGGAATTAAATTAGTTTTTTAACTCTAATTTCGAGTGAAGTGAAAATTTTATATGAATTTTATATGCATGTACATAAGTTTGAAGTTTTGGACTTTTTCATAAACTAAGATAACGATTTTTTATAATTCTCATTGCATGTAAATGTTAATTTTATTGATTCAAGGCTGCAGTTGATTAACACTTTAACCTCCAAAATCAATTAATATTCTTTCTAGGTTATACAATTTCTTAATCCAAGAATTTATTTACTTAAGGTCAATTTGTCTACTAGTATTTATAATGTAATTCAAATTCAAAAATATTTATTAAGCCAGACAGTACAATTATTATTAGAAAGAAGAAAATTATTCATTTATTGTATACTAACTATAAATATATACCAGAAACAATATTATACGTCAATTACCATTTAGAAGAATTATAATATATTTTTTATTCTTAGTTTTAAGTATTTCGGTATTCAGCCGTCAGACTTATGTACAGGAAAACTTTTTTTACCTCTATAGGATTTACTCTATAACCAATAGTTTTATAGAATTGTACTATAACTTTGCTGAATTTAAATAAATAAATATATTATATAAATATATAGATCTAAACATACATAAAATATTTATACATATTATTATTAATATAATCTATGGTATATCTACATGCGTAATGCATTACATGACTCTTTGTATAGATGCAGCACTCTCGTCAGAATAAGAAACAAGACAATGTTAAATATTGGCTTCGAGAACTACTTTAAAGAGATTTGCCAAATGTAAAGGTTCATCGATTTATTTTATATTTTTTTAAATAATTAAATATCATAGTAGAAAAAAATGAATAAAGAAGAATCTACACGGACCAAGCGAATTTTTCTATAAGAGAAATCTTTTTCAATTATAATTAAATTATGTATATAATTTTAGTATATTATATTGTGCAATATTAAAGTACTATAAAAAATAAAAATAATGCATTATGATACGTATTTGCAATAAATAAAAGAATTCAAACGTACATTTAAATCCAGTGATTTTAAACCATAATTTTAAATGTATTGCTGTATTATTAATTCAAGTGTATAACGAAATTTCAAGAATGCCTTTATAATCAAGAATGCCCGCTCCATAGATAAATGAGTTCATTATTAGTTGATTATTTAGCATTTTTTTCAGTTATTTATGGCTCAATTGGTTAGGGCCGTAGCAATCCGGGGCACCAATAGGCCCGGCATTTCAGTTTTGTTATTTATATGCACTGATAAAAATTTTAAAAATATGTCGTATATGATTTCCGACTACATTATATAGTTAATTTACTTAGTACAAAAAAATTTATCATTAATAAAAAAGTACGATTTACTTTAAAATTTGATAGATGTTACCAACATTTTTATAATTTTATAATGATTCTCATATATCAAAATCTATAAAGTATGTATCAAATTTCCTCCAAATACACCGTACAGTACTAAAATTAAAATTAAATTTTGAAATTAAGTCGAACTTGATGTTTTCATACTTTATATAATTAAGAAAAACAGAAAATATTTGGTGGCATGATCTTTTTGCACTATTTTTAAGCTAAACAATTATTTACTACAGATGTATCTGTTAGAAGAATTTCAATCGAGCCACTTTAAGAACATATATAAGCAGATGTAAAATATGAATTTTAAACTACTTTTTTCCTTGAAATGCCAATTCAGCGGATGTTTCTAACAATCCACGATCGTCAAATAAAAGGACTAAGCCCCGGCAAGCCAATGCTCGATAGGCAAGATTTTCCACATAATGCCGATTGACGCAATTTGTGTTACTGACCGAGCTTTTCTTGTCGGAAAAAATGTGAGGGACCACCACGACACTGAACTCTTGCCCTCCGCACTATTGAGTCTTAGCGGCTCAATGTCTTTTCGACGTAAGGAGTTATTATTAAAAAGGGGAGGGTTTTGTCGTGCGTGCGCATACTAAGTATGCGATACTGGTGAATGCGAACAGATAAGAAGTACTTTAAAATAACTCTCATGACTTGTTCAGTTCCTAAAGCGCCTAGTGTCAATTCACACGAGAATCAGGCGAACGAGCAACAACCCTTCACGATTAGCCTGAACTTATTAATACATTGGACAATTCTCAAGCGTTCGTCATTGTACACAAAGTATTCTGCGTTAATAGTTCGGCTCAATCGTACATGAAAAGTTTTAAAGCCGTTACCTTCTTTATGTGACCTAGTTGAGTGGCTATAATAGTTCTCGTTTATTATGAATCAGTCATATCATCCAAATCTGTCGACAGCTGAAGGTGCTTTATTTATATTAAAAATCAAAATTTCTTTTAGCAATATGTTAAGAAAAAAGAACTACATTTAAGTATACGAAAAAAATCTAATTGTCTTCGTATTTTTATTTTAATATATTACACTATATACTTTTAACTATTTAAAGCTTAAAAGATACATTACATATATTTATCCCATTTTTACATATTGACCCATTTGTTATATTGGATTAAATTTTGACATCAAGTCGTATTCACTTTGAATTATTTCTAGACTTTTATTTTACATGTAGACTTTGATTTTTTCTGCAAGAAACAGATTTTCAAAAAATTGAAAAATGTTACCGATTGGATTGATGATTGTCCCATAACACAGAAGATCTATTCGAATAGTGATCGCATCTCTAAATCGGGCATGATGTAACAATTGTACCCCTTTGACTAGTTGCGAGGTAAAAAAGAAGCATAAAGGAGGGTCGGGAGACGAGCTGTGTATATGTGCGCTCGGCACATCTGTAAGTGAGAAAATGCGAAGTGAGCGAGAGGGAGAAAGAAAGCGAAGAAGATTCAGAGAGGTGGAAGGCTACGAGAATCATCGCTGGAAACTCTCTGTATAAAAAATACCCGCACGGAGTGAGGCGGACAGTCAAGAGACGGGCTTCGGTTTGACATTTTGGTACTTTGCGTTTGGTCGGGTGAAATCCGCGCGCGGTATTATCAAAGCGAATTTAACGTACAGCGCGCTACAAGATGGACAATGTGGACACTTATGTTAAATCGCACCAGTTGCAGCGACAGGATGCAAAGGACTTCATTGACGAGTTCGCCGACGAGATACAGCAGATGCACGGCCTCTGCCTGGATGTTGGCTGCGGCCCGGGAACAGTAATGCGTGATCTTCTCTTGCCGAGATTGCCGGCCGACGCTAGATTGGTGGGTAAGTGTCGCTATTTTCTATGAGTTCTACAAATCAGACAATACTTCTGGTAGTTAAACACTTTCATTAATTGTCAACGAATTTAAATTAGACTGTAGTAACGTAAATGTTTCCTAGAAACAGTTTACTATCATGAGGGTATCATTACACTGCAATACGGCAATATTTAACCAGTGAAATTGACATAAAAGTTGATTACGTAAAAATGTGTGAATATTGAATAGATGTATGAATACATGATCGCTAAAACATCTTTCTACAATATATTCCAATTGATTCAATAATTAATTATTAAGTCCCACTTAATTAATGAAATTATATTATGCATCGATGCAATTAAAATTATAGTGTAAAAAGATTCTTTAGAATAATCTTTTTGAATTTATTTAAGTTTGCAATTATTAAATCTCAATTTTTGTTCTTGAATTAAATGTTTATTAACATCATCAATTATATCGATCTACTTTATACTTCTATTTAGATTTTGTATTAGCTTATTTTGCTAATACGAAATTTTTTATTTTTTTCGTATTATTTTATTATATTTATATCTGTACATAAATACTAACGTATATTTTACAAAAAAATTTTCATGAAAATATAAGAAATATTTTAATATGCTATTTTTAAATAAAGGATAAGATATTGAAATTTGGTTACTCCATAGCACATTTTCCTTATGTTAGAAATTCGTGATGTACAAAATATGTAAAAATTCTATGTAAGATGACTTGATATAGGATTAAGTAAGATTTTTTCAAATTTTAACACAATTAATTTTATATTTACAATAGCAAAAAAGACACATTCTATCATTTATTTTCAGATTTATTAATAATAAAAAACGAAAATAAATTATATATATTTAAGTAAGTTGTTCTAATAAATTTTAATATATTAATTTTTATTTTTATAATATGAGTTCGATTTTAATCAAATCAGATAAAATTGTAGAATTTAATGTATCAATCGCTATGAAATTATAAAAGTACATATATAATCATTAGCAAAATAAAAAGAAGTCCAAAATATTATTTCAAAGATTAGCCTGCAATCGAATACAATAAAATAAATATTTTTCTTTATTAGAAATAAATTATAATGAAATACGATTTATTTTAACTATAAATACATATATACATAACAATGAGCTAGATTGACCTCTCAAATTGTTACGGTCCTAATTACTGGAGCCACTTTAAAAAATTTTTTTTTGATTGAAAACATTTCTAAAGTAAATTATGGACGACATAAGTAATGTATTTAGAAATACGCTTGATGCACTAAATGAAACATTAGATTCATAAGATAATACGATTAACGACTTCAACCAAGACGAAATGTATAAAAAATATGCAGAATTTAAAAATTGGTTTTACTAACAGTGATCGATAATTTTTTATTATCGCTTTATTCAAAACTATAAATATGTATACAATATATTGTATTATATATAACGTATACTATATATAAATCCTTATAAAATCAACAGTAAGTATTTGTGTTACATACACTGAATCTGAATAATTCCTAAATACCGCTAACAGCCTTCTGAACTATATTAGCTTTTCGATTCTGTTAATTCAATACGATTAACACATAAAGTATTAGTATATAAATAATTAATTTTTTATAACATTTTTTATATCGTAAATAGTCTATTCCGCAATCTAGCGACATCACTCATAACAATGCATCAGGACGGTACAGTTACGAAGTAGACAGAGAACTTCACTTCAAAGAAATCCGAATTCATTCTAAGGATCCGGTGTAACTCCTATTTATTACATATAGTTATTTACTATATATAATAATATAATTAGTAAAATCATCAAATTTTAAATTTTAGAAAAAGATTATAAATATAAGCTCCCAAAAGTTTACGAGTACTTTGATGCTCAAGAGATTCAGATTCATTGAAGTAGCAATCTAATCTGAAAACTGTATAACCATCATATCCTTTCAATTTTATTAATTATATATTTATACATTATTTGCAACAAATATTTGTCAAAATACTACTAGGCAAAATTAGAATACCAGAATAATGTAAAATTATTTCCTAAACTGTCTTTAAATTTCACGACCTAATAAAAAAAATGCAAATAAAGCATAAGCTCCCACATCTTATCGATGGGTTCATAACGATATGCAACATAAAAAAACCGTGCAAGACCGTATAAAAAAACCGTACCATCTATGTCGGTGTTTGAGGTCGCAAGGAAGCGTCATAAAATTAAACAGATTCTACTGAAAAAATATGCGAGTTTATCTAGTGCCATTATATTTCAGGCAGCGACATATCAAAGAAAATGATCGAGTACGCAGAAAGAGCTCACGCCAACGAAAAGCGTCTCTCATTTATCGAGCTCAACATTGAAACAGAAGAGCTACCGTCGAATCTAATCAATGCTTATGACAATGTCGTCTCCATCTACTGCATCCACTGGTGTCAAAACCCGAGGTAGGTGACCCATGCTTAAATTTAACTTTAAAAATGTTGTGATTGTATCACCAACAATGTATTCAATATACAATACACATGTATAAAAATAGATTGATTGCCAATCAATCTTTCAAATTCAACGGCTATTAAAGACTCGTATTAAAACTAAATTCATCTAAATTTTGTTATTTCAGGAGAGCTTTTGAAAATATTTATTCTTTGCTGCGTCCAGGAGGAAAGGCCTTAGTATTGTTTCTATCGAGCAATAGCGGTTTTGATTGTTATTTGAAACTACAAAACAATCCAAAATATCTGCCTTACATGAAGGTAAATTAATAAAAGAATATTTTTTAATTTTAGAACAGTAATTAAAATAATAATAATTACACATATATTGTTGTGATCTTTAAAATAATGTATACAGTGTATCAATATTTATATTAGTCAGTGACATAGTGAATAAGTTTTATATACGTATATTATTCTGATACATTCAAGCTATGATAAAATAATTCTAATTCAACACAATTATTTTTTTACTAAAAGGATGCCTCACGATACGTACCTTTCTTCCAAAATTGCGATAATCCAAGAGCGACGTTAAAGAAAATGTTAGAAGAATCAGGTTTTGATGTATTGCACTGCAGCAATCGTGAAAAGGGATATATTTATAAAAATATCGATTGCCTGAAACGTAAGTTTATACAAATTGGATCTTTTCTATGAAATTTTCAATATTTTTGTACAAAAAATCACAGTTCTTAACAAAAAAATTATTATTAATTGTAAAAACCTTTTAAACATATTTTCTAAGATACTTCATTTATAATTTTAGAACATATATCGGCCGTAAACCCCTTTATAACACGAATCCCTGAGGAACTAGAGGAACAGTATTTAAATGATTTGACTTGTGAAATGTTGAAGTCAAAAATTACATTCATCAACACGGATAATGGATCTAAAGAGGAACGTAAAGTGTTGGATAGATATTGCTTATTACTTGCCTACTTTAAGAAACCGTGTACTGCAAACTTCTCTGCAGTAACAGGAACAACTTACGAATGTAACAAATAGCTATAATGCTTTTAGTCTACATGTACAAAGTATATTTCAGGCTATTTGAATAAGATTAAGCATTCCGTCGCGGTTAATTGTACATAATGATAATGACTACGAAATATATAGAAAAATATGCATAGAAAAATCGTCATTCAAATCATACGGCATTAGTTTTTATCAATCATTAATGAATCATATATTTTATTATTACTCTAGATATATATATATAGATTCAAGCTAATAAACTTAAAACGTATATTTAGTCGACCATAAAAAGTCACTGTATGAATTTCCACAGCTCATTTCAAAATCATGTTCATAACAATATCGGGCTCGCATCCCTTTAACTAGTTACAAACTAAGTTTTAAATAATATATTATTATCTTTATATTTGTTTTTAAAGATTTTGTACATAAACAATTTTAAAGGAAATAAATTTTTGTAAGAAGGATATGTAATCACAATAATGTAGGCAATTTCAGATAAACATGAATTTTTATTTTATTATCTATCACCTTGATTTTACATTGTGGTACAACCACTTACAGAATGTCATTACTTTACGAATTTCCATTATAATCATGGACTTGTTTTTACATTCAGCAGGTAACAATTGATTCGCTATAAGTCTAAATCCTAAAAATACACACTGGGATATTACATTACGAGGATTCTTCGATGGTACATGCTTCTTTAATTTTCGACCAGAGCAATTCTTAACTGTTGCTATAGATACTATGATTATCAGCTTTTGATACACTTAATCAATTTGCAAGAATAATTAAAATTCAATCGAAAATATTTCCACTTCGTGATGGATCGAGGTCTTAGAATATATCGCGAACGGTTTATACTAGCATTAATAGAAAAAAAATGTTTAACATTAAGGAAGCAAACTCCTGCAGTATTCATGTAAACAATCCGTCATATGGTATTTAACTCGATTTTATTATTTTGCACATGCTCGTTTAGGGAAAATTATATTGTATAACGCAACACTCGTTAGTTTTTCGAACTATTTAAAAATATTATTACGGTAAATTTCTAAAGTATCAGTTTTTCATACATAACCAAATTAAATTTATTTAAATGAAACTAGAGCTCCAAAGTTTACTTTTTAATAATCATACTATTTGAAATTTAATTTGATTTGTATTTAATGAAAGAGACTGCTCATAATACGATTCCACACAATTTCTTTTCAACTTGAGTCAATGAATCTTAATAAACTCTGACATCTTTATTATGGTACGTTTCGTCGTACTCTGTTGAAGACTGAAATAAAACTAACCGTCCTATATATTCTAGTCTTAAATCGAAGGTACAGATCTTAATTATCTATACACTATGTGTTATTGCCGACCTTGAGACAAACGCATTTTCATGATTAATCGAAATAATTAATTTTTAAGCAATATATGGAAGACCAAGGGATTTATTTCAGTAATTAACTCTTACCATATTGATATTATACGACACTATAATATACAGCAACAAAAAAGGTCATAGCAATAGTTCTTAAATCGATTTTCATATCGTTGTAAATATTTACGTTACATCAATTAATTGACTCTGGTACTATTCACATATCATAAGCTTTAAAAAATGGATTAATATAATATATTAATTTTAATTTTGTTAAAATGAATATTTATACCATACCATGGCTATGAAATAAGTTTTTTCCCGCTATTGTCACAGTAAAAATTAAACGAGAAATCCCTCAGTAATGAGAAAAATGGATACATTTAATGTTTTATTCTAAACGTAAAAAATTTGTTATTTAATGAATAATATGCAATAATAGGTAAACTATAAAGAAAATAGTTTCTATGTAATTGCAAATAACCATTTCATTGCACAAAAATAAGAAGAAATGCGTTTATTTCAAGAAAAGTCACGCATACCGGCACTCGAGTAGCAGCTTCTATTAATAGATGTCATTGCGCTTAATTTATACCTCACTCAATATCATTATACCTCAAATGGCTTAATATTAGCTTAAGTTACAAGCGACATCGAACATCGAGGATATATATGTATATATTATAATTCTTCGCCATAAAAGAAGCGGGACCATGCTTGCATATTTTCGCGCAATACGGGACAACATTCAATGGATGATCATCGAGGGCAAGGCACAAGTGAGTCAGAAAAAGGATCGTTAGATGAGCTGGACATTTTTTTGTTTGTATTCTTCTTTTAATTCTTTGTTATCATTAATTTGTTTCTTCGATTTTTGTATACGTACACTTTTTTTATCGATGCCTTCGCTTTTAAACTTTCAAATTCCTCCATGTGACCTTTCCTTCTTCGTTTTTTTTTAATTTAAAATCGACTCATACTTCGTCATTGATTTTTAGATAAGCCTCATCATATTTCGTCAATTGTAATGTAAAAAAAATAACGGAATAAATGGTAGAATGTATTGAGGAGAAAAAGGTTTACCGACAAGTATGTATCTATACTACATTATTAATATTTTATATTAAGTATCTCGTCGAAGTGACAACTCGGTTCTCAATTTTTTCATATATATCTACCTATCTCGATTTTTACAAAGTAATTAAACTCCTATGACTTTTGTATTTATTTGAAAATTTAGTAAAATGATTTAAATTAATATTATTTGTCAATAATAATATAAGCTAATGATTTTATAACTATTTTTAGGTTTCAATAATTTAAAATCCATAATATAATTTCATAAACTTCCTTTGAAGATTACAAATAACAATATTTATGTATTTACAGTGAACAATAAGCAAATCTCGCTAGACTTATAAAAATTTTTAATTTAACTAAATTCATCACAATTATCAACAATCCTTCAACGGTTATACATTATTTTCTACGCAAAATTAGTAAAAACGTTAAAATAAATGATAGATATTAATTCTTTACTGTTGCTTAAAGTTTTAATTAACATTATAATTACAAATAATAATTTTAATGTTGTACATTACCTATTTATATCAGTATAAAAGTATACTTTCAAATTTACATACGTATATTGTGTACTAAATTTGATAAGGTTAACTAACATTAAGAAAACGTAATAATAAATAATATACGAATTCTCATTTTCTTAATTTAAAAATAAAATCACATTCCTGTGTGTCGTATGAGAAAATGAAAATAAAATCAACAGGGCTACATGTAATAATGTACTTATCAATAACTAATTACTTTAAATCTTTTTTACATTATTTTATTTTTAAGGAAACTAGAGAAATACTTTACGAGTGCTACAGGAGATTATATGATGCGAGGACAATTCTGACAATAGAGTTCCAGACGTTTGTCATATATATTTAATATATATACTATATGCCCTTATATCGTATTTTGAATGTGAAAAAATGCAGTAGAGGCAGATACGCAGTAAAAGTTATTGCAGTAATAGATCAAAAGGCATGATCAGTATATAATAGTTTAAGAAAACTCGCACTGCATTAATTTTTATATAACCCCAGTTCTTTATTTCATCGTTTAATATTATTAAGTACTTTCATAGTAAAATTACGCATCCTTGCATTCAGGACAAAAGTATTGACTTGAAAGTATAAAAAAAGGTTTTGTTTTTAATATTTATTAATTTAAAATATTCACTAAAAAATACTGCAACTAAGATACAAATTTACTTTAGCTTCGTAATAATGTCATACCGTCAGAAATCAAATGTAAAATATCCCAAATTTTTAATTTCCCAGCGCTGTTTGTATAAAAATCACATAGTTTTCCTGAATGCAATAAAAATGCGCAAAATAAGCGAACTTCCGCTTTGAATATAAGGAGAAGAAATATCGCCACCTAATTGGGACGTATTATCATTTTAATTGAAAATTTACTTTTATATTTATTTGTAATGTATACTTTGATAAATAGTGTATATAATACAATTAATAAGCTTTGTAGAATATTTGTAGTTTGTATGAATTCAGCTTTAAGTACTTTAAATAGCTCACGTAGGCGGTTCATTATCCTTTTTAAAAGAATCAATTGAAAAAATGCTTACTTCAAATATACTTGATATAAATGAATATATATAACAACTAAACCTTTTAAACATTTAAAATATGTGATACCTAAGCGGAAGAACTAACGTTTTGTAACTTATCCAAATTTTACTACAAACATACTCATACTAATAATGCATACAATCTGTTATCATCAAATTCTCGCAGTTGCAGGCAAGTTAATCTTCAATACAAAATAAGAAAATATAATAAAATTATAACAATTTCATTATAAAGATTCTACATGATTTACGTTGTTTATCAATTCAATTTCCATACAAGATTAACTTATTCCATAGTAACTCCACAATTGATATCTAGGTAAAATTATAAAACGTTTTTTATTTATAAAAATCAGTTATTATTTGCATTTTCTTGCGCTTATAAATTTTGCGCTTCACTGTTAACAAATCATTTCCTGAAGTCATTTCAGAAAATGCCCTGTTATGTTTCAAAAACTTTTATGCTTATACAGAACTTTTAAATGTATAAAACGTATTTATCATTGTTGCGAAAACGAGGAAAATACAGAAGTGAAAAATGACATTCAGTTCGTGCGAAGAAAAACAATGCACTTTTTAAGAACTAAAGTATAAAATAATTAGTAAAGTAAATTATTTTTAACTCTATTTATAAACATAAACAAAATTTGATATACTAGTTAATAACAAAAAAACACAGTAACAAATTACAATATTACAACAAATTATGAAACACTTCCATATTTTTTCTAAAAAAGCATATTGTTTTGCTGTGTCGTTTCATGAAATACTACATTTTGTACAATAATCGGCGCTTTTAAAACCCAAAAAAGAAATCAGCACAGAATAGTTTAATATATAAAAATGCTATTATATAAAAATTGCATTATTTTAACAATATCGCTTACAAATTTCTATTGTACGTGCCAACATTATACCGTACAGAACATTCTCATAAGAATAAAACTGTAATATTTTCAAATATATTGTTCTAAACAATAAAGCAAATTTCATTCTATAAAGGGACAAGATTAATAACTTTATATTTCATTTTAGACACTAAATCTATTTCAACATTTAATTATTAAACTAAATTGGGTATCTTCAATAGTTAATAATTTTGTTAATGTAAAAAACTAAAATATTATATTAAACATTATATCTTGACTATAATTTTGATTTAAATATTCAGAAAGATCAGTACACTGTAACTATAATTTACTTGCTATCTGAAAATGCTAGCATCTAGATATGAAAAATGTGTATGTGTGATACATTGTAATTAATAATGTCTACTATATATTTTGTATAATATTTATGTGGGATGGAAAGTAAAAGTAATAGAAATTAATAATTTAATTATTTTCTTAGAACACTGAGATTTTCGTCCTAAAAATACTGATACAACTTATTAAGCTGATAAAAGACAGTATTTTTGAATAATATTATGAGATATTTGATATTCGCAATATAGTTTACAATATGAACAGCTATTCATTGTTGTCAATGTAAACTGCTTCATTATCAACAGTTAAACTAAACAATCGTTTAATGACAAAATCAGTACAAGTTTTAGGAACACTTTATACTCAACCTTCTTTGAATTTTTTACTTGAAAATAATGAGTTACATAATATATATAATAAAATGCAGATACTACATTCTTTATTTCAATTAGACACTTATATACAACAGAAATAAAATACGGAATTTTCAGAAAAATATTATTAATTTATCGAAGAATTTCTATACAAAATATAATGGAAGACAAATTTTATAATTACTAATATGAAAAAATTACATTCTACAAAAAGATAGCTTGATCATTTCATTCAAACAATCTAAACAATCATGTATGTTACGGTTATCAAAACATTTCAAAGGTACTTAACTATATTTAGAAGTAACAATATATAATTAAAACATTAATATGCAACAGAAATCAATGAAAGAATAAAAAAATTCTAGACTTTCATTTTTTCTGACATATTTGAACTTCGATAAAATCCGGAAATCAAATTTATTTCATAAAAAATTGTAAAATATGAAAAAAAATAAAAAAATTGTCTTATTATACGTGTACAACCGATTAGACATTTAATAGTAAATTATCGTAAAATTAAATTTATAAATTATGACAACTGACTTCATCCCTCAATCAAACGACTAGATTTTATTGACTTTTTAAACATTATGATGATATGCATAGTAAATTAATAATAACAATTTTAAAGTAATAATTTAATAATTACTAAAATAATATTAATAATATTAATTGCGCTGAGCTAAGTAGCCTTTGAGATATAATCGATAAAAATAATAATAAACTTTGAATTGCATGAACACAATTATGAAAAAACAAAATATACTTAATTAGAGATTATTAGCCTCTTTAAAATATCGTATTATAAACATTAAAAATATTTTTAATAGCGTACAGTAAGACGTTTTTTAGACATCGACTTATTCATTAGTTGATTGTAATTATTACACATGAAAGATTATAATACTACTAACTTGTCTACACTTACGAATAACAACATCAACAGCAACAACACGTAATAGTTTAACGCTGAATATAATATAATATAATACCTATATCGCTATACACCCTATTTACATGTTAGTAAATACCAGGAAGGAAGCATCGATGTATTGAGCGTTTACCTTTTGTATGAACTCGATTAAATTGGGATAAATTCAAATATTAATTTTCTTAACTTCCTGGTATTTCAGTATTTACCTCGTAAATTTTTTGCACGTCCTCGATTCTCAAGCAACATTTTCAAATATCTGACTCAACAAATATTTAAATTAATAACACTTGAGAAAAAATATTATTTACCATGTGCGATTGTTAAAATTTACATATCAAAAATAAGAAAAATTTACTGGGAAGTTAAATGCTCGTTCAAGGCATTTTTTAATATTGTTGGATTCGAGAGCGTGACAAATTTTAGCCTCTTTTGCTATGATCCTATTTAATTAGCTACCAAATAACGCTTGTACAGGCGCAAACATCAATTAACATGTGGTACTTTTTATATTATATAAAATCTCGTATATTTATCTTAGATTTAGTCTATTAACTGTAATAACTAGAAAGGACTTTTCGATCAAATTCCAAATAGTCGCGGTGGAAATATACATAAAAGATAACAAAGTCCAGCTTTTTGTTGTTCTTAATATATTATGAAATTAATAAATAAACCCCTTAATAAACATCCCAGGATTCATATATTAGTGAATCCATCATTAGTTTTCATTTTGTTTTGTTATTTTACATCTTCGCAAGTTTGATTATCATACCCAGTAATAAACTAAATATTTTAAATGAAAATAGATAAAATATAGGACGGGTGAATTTATATTTTTTGGACGCATGAAAACTATAAACGACGCGAAATAGTATATTCTAATTAACAGGCATAGTATACTTATTATATAATGCAATATATACTAAACTTACAAAAAAATCATTGCAAATAATCTTAGGATACAATTGACATACAGTACACATAATGGATCAATATATTATTTTATAATGTATCACATATTATTTTCTGTAAAAAATGATTAAATCACTTTACTGAGTATGGCAATCTACTTTTTAATTAGTGATTTATAAGAAAAATTATTTCAAATTTCTAAAAACGAAAAATCGAACGCATCATATTTTCTTTATATTTCATTTTCTTCTAAATAATTATATACTAATATTTTAACTACAGAATTATTATTTGCTTTTTCATTATAAAAAATATTTTAAAGTAATATTAAAGTATTAACGCAAGATATAACATTTTTATAAAACAGTCGGTTATTAATTTATAATTAATTTGTCTTTAATGAAAAACAAGTAAAACCTCATTTTTTGAGCGTAAAATTGAACGCGAATTTCGTGCATTACTGACCATTTGCTCTTCTTTGTTTTCTACTTCTCGCTAACCGACTAAATCGTGACTTTTACACAGCGATCCTATGATTGCTTTGAGATCCATTAATATCACAACGCGCCGCGCCTATATAAACTGCACAAATTGGTTGCTGAATTTATTTCGCATGGCTATTACACATCAAGTGATGTTTTAAAGGGTCGTATTTCACTGGGACAACCTGTGACCCATATAAATTGTACAACTCTTTCTTCAAACGTTTGTAATCGCGACAAATAAGCTTAAAATTCTTGTGCTGCTTTTTTTGTTAGTACGTCATTATAACTGTGGTATAGTTTTTGTATTAACTGTTATTGTTTATGATAATTGCTAATATTATTATCTTCATTACTCTTATTGTTTATATGTATAGTTTATGCAGTTTTTTATAATATATAGGTACGTTAATATATACATACGTACTTCGTATGAATTAATAATAACAAAGAAAATGTTACAGTCGCTTAAACATTTGCGCATATAACATTTTTGATTGTCTTCTCGAAAAGTGGCCTTGATGACCCTTTGTGGCTTGCTTACTCTTTTGCAAGTTTTTATTTAGTTTATTATTTTTTTTAATAGATATCAAAAGTTTTGTTTTCTATTTTATATCGAAACATATACTGGAAGAATTACGTCACAGAAAGTAGAGGTACACGATATTCTACATTCTGCTTTTTCAATTTTGTCTGAGAATATAATTTACAAATTTACAAGCAACCAATTGTATTCTCCTATCGCAAATTGTACATCGTACTTTCTTCTAATAAGTTTACATTCTTACCAGAGAATGTAAGTTTATAATGAACATAAATAAAAATTTAACCACGCTTTTGAAATAGCGTTTATTATTTATTTTATCTAAACCAGACTTTTTAACCCCGATTCTCCGCTAGGCCAGTGATTTACTCGGAAATCTTAGTAGATTTCCCGAAAACTTTTTTTCTTACAATAAAGAAAACTATTTGCAAGATTTATCAGTAATAACTGAGCGAAGAATGTAACGCCTTATGTATATAACAACAAGGTTAATTATTACAGTTTAAAAAGATTACACTTATTTAGAATCACATGTTCGTAGTGTGAATAAAATCAGAGTTCGAATTTCTTTCATATTCTTTTTCATTCTTTCATTAGACCTACATTATATACCGTCTATTTTATTTAATAAACTATTTTCTTTATATCTCGCCCACCTCATTCGCTTTGTTTGAAAGTCTTTGATTTAAAAAGTCTGCGCTTGATATTTTATTGTTACTTAATACTGTGACTAAAAGTCAATAGTTTAAAAAATGATGTTCCGTGCGTATAACCATTTATATAACATTCATCAGTACATACGAGTAGTGTAGCTCATATAAAGACGCAAATGTGAAGACGAACACCATTTACTTCTTTCTAACCAGTAACTTCAAGATATACTCGAAATTTCACGCAACTGAAGAATAATATCATGGGGAATCGGAATGTAGTTTATACTAAAAATGCAATTATTTTATGTTATCTACTGCCCCAAATGGTTCTTCTATTTGCGTTTCAAAATTCCCACAAGTTTTTTAAAAGAGAAAACTCACACAGGTGTATAAAGTTATTTCACCATTCAATCTATTTTTTCTGATTGACGTCTGTTGCGCTGAAAGCATTTCAAGCAACGATAACGTCTAGCCTCCTGCTAGTAAGTCTTTTCATTAACTGTCTCGGGAATTTCCGCAACATTACTCGAGGGAGATAAATCCATATCACCACTATCAAATTTGCTATAACGAGTGGTATACTCTGCCAGGAGAGTTGCTCTAACCTGAAATAACAAACAATGTAAAAAAATGTATTATTTGTTTTTATAATATTACAATTTTTAAACCAATATATATCATGATCTATATTTCAGAATAATTCATAAATGCATGAAAATTTTTTTTATTTTTATTATTCTTTTTTAAACAAAAATACCTTTGATTTTTCTTCATTAAATCTAAGTTTAACGTCCTCATGTTGTTTTTCTAACTCAATTCGCTTTTTTTCATATATTTTAGTCAATCTTGTACATTCATTTACTCCCTTTTCAACTGTTGATTTTGCAACTTCTCTTTTCATACGATCAAATTCAGCTTTGTCTTTATGAACTTTAGCTAACTGTTTTACCTGTTTCAGAGTAATTATATTCATTTTAATATTTCACTTATTAATTATTATTATTAATTTGATCATAATTAATGTACAAGTACTATAGTATAACATAGTATATACAAATATTACGAACTTCTTCGTGTCTTTTTGCTTGAAGTTTTCTCTTAACATCAGCAGTTTCTCGTTCATAAAGAACCTGAAGTGCTTTCATCTGGCTTGATTGAGATAATTTCATCACTTTTTCTATTGTCATGAACATACTCTCATGGTATTTTTCTTGCAAATCACGTTCTTGTAATACGTGCTCCTTGCATACGGCGAGCAAACGTTCACTTTGACTTCTAGGAAGTCCTTTTGGATGTCCTTCATTACCTTCGCGATTATCGGCTTCGGCAGCTTCTGTAGTCTCGGATCGAGCAAGATTACTTAGACCTACTTCGCTGGAGAATCTACATAATCAGTAATTATTTATTAATTTATTATAAACAATATTATCTATTCTGATTCGGAAATTAATTTAGGCATTAATATAGGCATTTTAAACATTCATTCAAAATAAATTTATATAAAAATTTATATACGAACATATTTTTACTAGAGAGGCGCTTTACTAGTTTATTGCTCACGCAAAATTTCGACTTTTGCTTTTCTCCTTCAGTAGATCCTTTGGCAGTTTGAACTCGCACTTTTTCCTGAAACATTATTTTTAATGTATCATGTACTTCACAGACATATTTTATTCAAATATTAGAAATATAATTTTAATTTTCCATAAAATCTAACATTAACCAAATAACTTGAAAAAATTAAATAAAAATTACTTTTTTAATAAAATGATTTTATTAAAAAATTTGGTTTGAGAAAATATAATTTTATATATATACATATATATTTATATAGATTTAATAATTTTTTTAATATTTTAATTTGTATTACAAGAAAAAAATTTGTATGATAAATACCTTTTCTTGCTTCTTTTTTAAAGAATCCAATTTCTTTTCAAGTTCAATTTTCTTTTCTCTAACTAATTTATTTTCCATTAATTGATCCAATGATTCAGCCACAATCTCCTTTGATACTATAGAAAATGAACCTTTTTTTAAAATTGGTAAACAATTGTTCTAGGCAGTATATTTCTAGCTACAAAATACTCACTTGTGCTGGCATTAAGAGGACTTTTATTTGAGGATGCATCGCCAGCGTTTACAATTAACGACGATACTCCATCCTCGAGTTCTTGTGATTCTAATGCATTTATTAAACCTATCGATGGTCTTCCATGTGGACTTCCTAAATTTGGAGCCACTAGCCCAGGCAATTCACCTATTGATTGTACTCTCTTTGTTTTTCCAGTTTCATCCTAACGAAAAAATATTAATTAAAAAAGAAACTCGTTACGTTTTTTTATACGAAATTCTACTGAAAACAGTTTTTGAATTATTTATTTGCATGTAGCAATTAATTAATAATGTATATTAAAAATACAACATTACTTTATTTAATAATCAATCTTATAAATAATTAAAATTTTAGATCTTAAATAAAACTTGCTATTTATATACGATACAATATGTACACATTTTTAATCAAATGGTTTGATATATCAGAAGAGTAAGAAATATTACAGTATTTAAGAATTTACTACCCTAAATTAGTATTTGGTTTCAATAGAATTTTCGTATAAAAGATAGTGAATCTTTTATGAACTCACTGGAGGTGGCTTAGAGGAACTTGGTCCACTGACACATTTTTCATTAAGCTTTTCATTAATCTATAACAGTTAGTTAGAAGATTGACATGTTATATAAAGGAGAGAGCAGCGTGGTTTAACAAAAACTTTTGACTTCAAATGCGTAGAGGAAATACACTTTGAATAGTTTTTTTGTCGAATTACTAAAATAAGACTTTACAAACTATTTTTGTGAAAAATAAGTAGATTTTGTTATATATTATTTAATAAATAATCTGTTTTCCGAATGTTTATAATTCATAGAATATGATTTAATTATAAAATTATAAATCAAATTATATTAGCTAATAATTCGTTTCTAAATAATACTTAAGCAGGTGAGGAAAGGTAATTCAATGACTATTAACATTATCCATTTTTTTCTCTTAATTTTTAAAATAATCCTACCTCAAGATCACCTTCAGATGGCTCCTCTAAATCGTCTGTGAGAACTGCTAATTGTTTTGTTCTTTTCTCTTGTTCACTCTGATATTTTATTGGATTAGCTAAAGCCTCTGCAAAATCACTTAAATCATCTGGTACATAATCCTTAACAATTACATGTAAGAAAAGACTAGCCAATGGTAACGGTTGGCCACACTCAGTTCTTAGAGCTACATGACGATAACCTGGGCAAAGACCAACAACAGGCAAAACCCGGTGGCCGATCATTTTTCCAGACTCCTCATATGCAGATATTCGAATAGAAGCCAATTCTGGTAAAACCACCTAAGAAAAAAATTTTTGTTTGAATATATCAGTCATATTATTTTTTTTATAAACTTATTTTTATATACAAAACGGCTTAAGATCTACCTTTTTGAAGACGAAAGGTTCTTCATCGTACACTGGATTTATGCCATTATTTGGGACTATTTTTGTTCTAAACTTCTTTCTAACAGTATCCGCTGGGAGTCCATACATATCTACTTCTACATATGTTCCAACTCTCTTATCCGTTAAAAATTGAGCTGATATCACGTGAATATGAACCATCCCAGCAATAATACCATCGACTATTGATTCTGCAAATGGATCTAATCGCCGATCCTTTCTACGCATAAATTCTGGTTTCAATAAATAACCACAGCGATTATTGTATTCGAAAATTCCCAAATTTAATTGCATAGCGAGATCTAAAATTATAGGACAAATTTCCAAACATGTGAAAAATTTTTTAATTAAAATACATATGTTTAAAAGACCTAATTTGCATTTAATTTATTCGTACCTAATGTTTGATAATTTAAAGTAACAAGCTGACAACCAGCATTCCAGAAGACTTGTGGCATAAAATTGCTTGAATCGAAACGTGTGCCTGATGGATAAATGCGAGACAATTGATGTTTATTATAATTGACAAACTCTAGCGGTCGTTCTTTCAGTAAAGTTGTTGCCTGTTTTTCATCAAAAGATGACATTTCATACATGCGATTTTTTTCTATGAACAAATAATTAATTTTACAAGTCACTGTTTATGAAAGATATTCAGATGTTTTAAAACAATTCTTACTTTCGGCAAATTCAAAACTACTGAAATGAACTGGTTGAACATAATTAACAAGCGCTGATATTTCAGCACCAGCTTCAGTTTCTTTGGCTGCAGGATCCTTATCAGGAACTGGAACATCGACATTAGATTCGTCCTCTTCAGTACTTGATTCATCTTCATCATCTGAAAATCAGCATATTTTGAAATCACTGATTTAAACTTTTACTACATAGATTTTGAATACAGAAAAAAGTAATGTAAAATTCAAACTCTGCAGACTATTTATAAATATGAATAATAAAAATATTTTTATAATTATAAAAATAAATTGTACCTTCATCATCTTGTGTACTATCCTTACTGCCCTGTCGCTGTTGCAACATGTGTGGATGCACCTCTCCATTTCCTATTTGATGTTCACCATTTCCATTACCCACAACAATTCCATCAACCACTTCATTTTGTGGAATAATATCAGGTGGTGGACCATTTTCTCCTTTAGCTGTTTGACCTTCTGAGCCATTTTCTTCACTTGGTTCAATATTTTCTTCTGTACTTTCAGTCTGTATAGGTTGTTTCTTTTGATTCTTTTTATGATGATGATGGTGATGATGATGTTTTTTCTTATTTTTTATTAATATTTTTCTTCTCAACAATGAAGGTGGTGGTAATTCAAAACCAGGCTCTAACTGAAATATTTAAAAAAATTTAAATTCAATATAATGCTTAAATAAATATGCATAATAAAAAAAATTAATTAAATTGATTAAATCTATTAAAGCAAAATTTCATAATTAAATTTTTATTTATTACCTTATGAGATTCAAGAGGTGCGTCAAGAAGCATATCTCCAAAGTACTCTCTACAATATTGAGCAATTTTAGCTTGCTGTCTTGGATTGCAATGATTCTCAAAGCTTAGTATCACAGGATACTCAGATGTTTTAAAGGCACTCTCAGCTATAGCTTCAATGACTTCACGAGCTGAAATTTCTGGTACAAAGGTATACCTGCAATTTTCAAATAAATCAATCAACTATTGCAATCATAAATTTATTTTGTTTTAACATATGATGTACAAAATGAAAATAATTAAGTCCATAACCATTAAATATTGAATTTAAAAAAATCGACTTTATTAATAGAACAATGTGCAAGCCTGTGAAAAAAGAGAAATATTTACCCATGCACAATCACAGGTTCATCAAATTTTCCATTCCAAAAATCAAGTTCCACACATCGACACCCAGCAAGTAAACATTGTCGATATATTTCCACAGAACTTTTTCCAGTCAACTGATGACCTGCAAAATTTATGAAAAACATTATTATTATTAGTTATAAAATGTACAACTGAAAAATAGACTTTAATAAATCTACCTGTCAAATATGTATTATGACTAGAGTTAATGAAATAGTGAGCAAGTGGTTGATCCATATCATCAGATAACTCAAATTTAGATATAGCCACAATAGGATTATCTTCACTCATAAGGTATCGAAGAAAACCATCAAAACTGAGCTGTCCTTTTTGAGCATTGTGTTTACTAGGTTCATACTGATTTATTATTTCCATTGCTCTTGCAGAATTAGCATAAGGATATAATATCTCATTGAGTCGTGGATCACGCTGAGTTTGATTTAAAAATTCAACAAGCTGTGGTACGAACATAAGCTTTTGTTTAGGATTGCCAACTATTTCCTCAAAAACCTTTTCTACATCAGAACGCTGTGTTAATGATTTGTAAAAGTTAAAGAAATCTTCAAATTGAAATTTTTGTAGTGAAATAGAATCATTCTTTCCTGAAGTGTGACCACAAATATCTAAAGCCTTCTCTACATGTTTTCGATCTTCCTTATTTTGTGTAAACATTTTTATTATACTAAAAAAAAATGAATTAATAGAACAGACTATATTTAAGCATATTTTATAAAAACTCATTACAGTAACACTCAAGTACAGATTATAAAATAATTAAAACATTTTAACTGAATATTTTATCATATTTAGATTAAATACACACAGAATTGTACTCTTAAGAAATACCGAATGGTTAATTATTGATTTTAAATACATTTTATTAGCTTAAATTAATGGGTAAACTATGTATGTAATTGCAAAGATCAGTTGTTGAATGAACACTTATGCAGCATTATGCATAAAACCATTAAAAGGCTTTATTAACTGAATATTCTTTTTATAGTGTGTATGTGATAAAAGTTAGTAATATTAGTTACAGTCAGTAAACAAAAAGAGTGTTACATACACTATAGCAAGATAATTAAAAACAATAAATGATGCTGTAGAAACCTAGTTATGTTATAATATAATTATATTACGCTATTTATAAGATTTTTAACATTAATAATTAAATAATGCATTAAACAACATAAATATGCAGAATTCTTAAAACATTTTTAACTCACTTTTTAACAGGTATATTTCCGAGCTTGTCAGCAGATAATGTAAGTTTTGTGTGAGCCTTTTGCAAGAACATATTTGTGCTAGTATTAAGCTGAGTGAGATTATAAGCCAAGTGGAGAATTTGATCTGTCCAGTGTCGCGCGATTTCGGCACGAGTAGTACAGAAATTAATGAAAGTCATGTTAACAAAGTCTGAACCATGACAGATCGTAACAGTCTTGTCTTCTAAAGAATCTTGAGAACCCATTGTAACTAAGGCTTTCAATTTGGGATCCTGTAAATTGCTTTCTATTATTTATTTATCCAATGCTTCAGCCAATGACACAAATAAATAGAATAGCAAGTAAATATTTGAAAAAAGAAGCAGTTTATTTTTTAACATAATTTAATAAAATATAATACACGAGAAGGAAAAATGTTTGTTTTATTTTTTTGCTATTTCAAGTTACTTGTTTGACTAAGTAGTTTATTTAAAAATTTACAAAAATGAATTTTTGTAATTACAACTTTTCACCTTCACAAATAATTCCCTATTAAACAATAATCATATAAGAAAAAATGAAAATTGATTTACACGTACAATCTAAAGTAAAATATTATCTATTTAAAGTTTTATCAATACTTATTTTGCTTAGCATTATAGATTTTAAGTAATCATGCAGAAATGCAAGAGTTTCATAAAAGACTAGAAAATTTATGACAAAACATTAAAGATATGAACATGCATTATGAACTAAAAATGAAACAACATCTTATGGAAGTTTTATTAAGAACCCAAGCTTCCAATTTTCAGTTATCATATTCACCTTGGGTATCTTAGCAAATTTCCCAGTTCTGGTGTCACGTATCATAGCTATATCGAGCATATCCATTTCGTTGTGCTGATCTATCCAGTGCAGGTAAAAACCATGTTTGTCGACTTTCAAAGTGACAGGTGTTGCTACCCCCGAATCCTACATTTAATTGAATGAATTTAGAAGTGCTTACCTCAACTCGAATCCTATAAATCTGCTTAATGTTATGAAATAAGAGATTTCTACAAGTTCATTTTTGTATGCAAATGATTCTAAGTAATCTATATTCTGCATGAACAAAGTTTTAAATCTAGTGTTTATCTTACAGTGTTTCTTTAAGTAATATATGTACAATAACAACAATTTTTAAACTAGAAAGATATTAATTAATCAAGGATTAAAATTTTAATTTTTAGGTTGAATATTATTGTCAATATATACTTAAAGTTCAATCATTCAAACCTAATCGAAGGTTCTAATTTTTCAATATCTGCAAAACATTTTAACGGAGTTTGGATAATCTAAATCATATATTTTCAAAAACTATAGTGTTTTTGTACAGTGAATTTATATTCTTGTATTAACGGTTGTGCATATTGCGTAATCTTCCAAGGTAGAAAAAGTCTATACCTCGTCCCATTTGACAAATTTTTCGCCATCCTGTAGCTGTTGAGATATTTCGACAGGCCTGGTCTGGACAGCATTTTCTGCAGATTTGGTGCCTGCCATTGCTGCAGAAGATTTTTTTAGCACAAGATGTAAAATCCAGAAGCATGAAGTTCACTAGTTATCAATACAAAGACTTATTTCCTGAAGCTCTTGGAATTGAATATTGGCTTTGATTTGCCCAGATGCAGCTTCTGCCACTACCTGGGTGGAAGATTCTTTGTTTCCAAACATTGATCGAACACTAAAATGAAACAGTGCATGTAGAGTCTATATATTTTGACCATGTACAGTATAATGGCAAACTATGCAAGATGAAAATCAAGAATGTGTAAAATTAGAATGTTTGTTGCGTACAGAAATAGGAATCTGTTGCATTTCAAAGAAGTAGATAAAAATGATGTCATTAAAGTATAATATAAGTTTTATCTATAATTAAAATGAGCAGCAAGAAAGTTGCAAGTAGAACGAATGCGTTTCCGCAAGATGAAATAAAGCGTTTGATTTAAAATAAAGAATAAGTTATTCCAAGTGAAAATAAGCGACCCATAGGTGAATTTGCTTGCCTGCTAATGAGAAAAAGATTCATCATCCTTGAAGAGCAGAGACTCGTTTCCATTTAGGGAGATTTCGAGACAAAGTCGGCCAAATAAAAGAGAGGCAAGTACACTATTTGGCAGTAGAACGATTCTCAGGCTGAGCCTGCGAGCCTATAATCCCGCGAACAGAGGGGTTTAGGTGTTGGCGTTCTCTCGCTCGGGCTCTGGCAAGAGCTGAATATAAAAAGAAGGTGTGCGCAGAAGCCGAAGTGGAAGATAAAGCGAGCTCGGGCGGGCTGGCTTTATCAATCCGGGAGGAGCTAGGGGCTCGGGCCTCGGGCCTGGGCCTCGCAGCGACGGGCAGTGCCCCCCGCGGGCAGGACGAAACGCGCCGTCAGGTGTTTCCTTCTCTCTCGGCGGCGGAGGAGGGGCTCCCCGCCCCCGGGCCGCGGCTCCTCGGCCTCGGCGTCAACGGCGGAGGCACTGGCTGCGGGCGGCGAGGACGGACATGGTGGCGGGCGCACCGGCTCGGGCAGGGGCTGCGGGGACGGCCTGGGGCTGGGCGCGCGCGCGCGCTCTCCGCGCGGCTCCTCCTCCTCCTCGCCGACGGGCCGAGAGGCTGCTGCGCTGCTCCGGGGTCTCGCGGGCTGGTGCGGGCGGAGCCGCTGCTGGCGCGCGGGACGGGCGCACTGGCACACGGGCGCGCGGGCACTGCGCGCGAGGCCGCCGCGGGCCCGCGCCTATAGGGTATATACACACACCTAGCGCCGCGCGCCTCCCTCCGCCTGCCGCGCCGCCGCCGCGCGCCGCCGAGCTATATCCGCAGCCTCTCCCTCCCGCGGCGGCGGCTCCTCTCCCGCGGCCGCCACCCTCCGCTTATCTACGTAGCCTCGGACCTCTTGTTTACTTCTCCGCCCAGTGAAAAATCCGCGCTCCGTGACGTCTTGTGCCTCGGGGGACGCGCCCTCGCGAGCCGCTGCGTACGCGAGGCGTTATCGAGCCGGCGGTCGGCCGGTGCCGCGCGGCCCCTCACCGGCCCTCGCCCTTACGCGCGCGCCGGCTTCCATTGAAAGATTGTTCAATTGCGAGCACTTGGGCGCAGCGCAACCTCGAGTGGGCGCGTATACGCGTACGTATACGCGCCCCCCGACGCCCGGCCGGGAGCCGTGGCTCGCGCTTTCAAAAAATCCCGCAGCCGATCCAGCCTTGCGTAAACGCGGATAATTACGCTCGACGCTCGATGCATCTTGCGAATGCTGGACTTTGCCGGCGAGCCGCGGGCCGTCGGCTTAAAAGCCCGCGCGGCGCATTAAGGAGGCCCTCCTCGCTCGTTATACCGGGCGCGCCTCCCGTGCACAGACCACACATATATATATATAATTGGATTTTCAGGCCTATTGTAGCCGGGCCGCCGCCGAGGGACGCTTGTAAGTCGAGCTAACGATTGCGCGCCTCGGGCGCTTTAAAACATAATCCCTCGGCCGGCATAATGGGACATATACAGCGTAACAAAAGCGACAAGCCTCCGAGTCTCGTTACGCCCCCGGCCCCGAGTCTCGTTACGCCCCCGCCTCCGGGCCTCGAGCCGCGGCGCTCCCCCGTCTCTTGCGCAGGCTTTTCCGCACCTGTCCTGCGCGGCCGCGCCCCGCTGACCGAGAGCGCGGCCGAGATTAAAAGCCGCCCGAGCTTTCGCCTCGTCGCGGGGAAGATAAACAGTAACGAGTCCGCCGGGAGCCCGAGAGCCCCGCGCATTATATGCACACACATATATATATAGAAACATCGGGAGATAAACGGCCCGGCCTCGCCGTCCCCGCAACGATTATTAACAAAAAAAAAAAAACGTGTTAAAAAGTCCCGCGGCGCGAGCGGGGAATCCGGGCCACTTGCCCCGCTCGCTTCGACGAGCCGCGATTCGGTAACGCCACTGCAGACTCCCCCGGCCGCGTCCTTTAATGCGGCTCTGTAAAAATTCATTACGTCGAGTGCTAATCGATTGCCCGATTTACCGCGGCTACTTTCGCGCGTTCGTGCAAGCGATATTCGGTATAGGGGCCGAATTTCACCCACGAGAGCTTAATATCGCGCGAGCTTTGGCTCATTAAGCGCTTCTGGTATTTTTGTTTTTTAATATCTCTCTCGCGGTGTGTACGACAATGTATATGAAATAACTCCAAAACCAACTCGCGGGGAAACTAGTTCACTCGCGAACCGCAACATCCTGCGCTTTATACGTATTTCCGAAGCTGCTGCGAGCCTATAGTAAAATAAAAGAAGTTGGCATACGCCGCTCTAGTTCGAAATAAATCTTCAGAGAAAATGATTACTAAAATATTAAAACAATAAATCATCTCTTAAACAATAAACCTACATCTATATTTATTTTTCGCTCTATAGTACTCGCCTTCTACTGTTTTCTCAGTGTCAAACACTTAACCCCAATGTACTGCGAAAGACAAGCTCTTAAATTCACGAATAAACGTATCAAAAATCACGAATTTAAATATAAAACTAGTTGTAATCAATTACGGCGCATATTAACGCAACAAAGATCGAAAAATATCAATATGCTTGTAATAAAATTCTTGACTGCGTAGAGTTATGGTGTTAAAGCTGTCACGAGTTCGGTCACGAGTCGGACAGATAACATGAATATCCACGTGCCTAAGCAAATGAGCACAACAATCATCCAGTCCGAATCCAATTTAATACCTTTAAACCTTGAAGACATAATACTTAAGCAGCAAACAACTCCCACTTGGCCCCTTGATTACTTGCTCGTCGCATATTTAAGTTTGTCGAGCCCGCGATGAATATATAAAAAGTTCTTTTTAGTAGTTGGACATGCCTATGATACAATCATGAGATGTCCTTCAAATCCATGGCAACGGTGACCCACAGCTTCCGAAAAGAGCGCGCTGCGAACATTCGAATCTTTTAAATTTCATTTCAAAGTACATATTTCATTTCTCTGGATCTAGCTCTAAATCAAAACACCCATTATTCTTTAAATAAGCTCGATTACCAATAATTTCCCAGCAACGTGAATTCGGTTAGAGGCCTTGGGATTGTTTTTAACTCATCCGTTGTTTTTGTCAATCCTCTCGATTTAATAACCATTAAGCAAATGATATTCCAAGGTTTTAACTTGGATTTTCGAGATGAACTACTTTCGAATTTAAAGTGCGATATACCAATAATTATATTACTTGAGCAGGTATCGATTACACCTTTTTAACTCGTTCCAATAATACGACCAACCAGACGAGAAAAAAGTAATTGAAAATTTGAAAGGTTTATTCCGCTTTTATTTTTAACATACGTCGTATTTTATCCTTTCATTTCAATTTTTAATTAACTGTTGTTATCACATCCTTGAATGTCATCTAAATTATATACATGTTTGTATCCCTTAGATACAGACGCAATGTCACTTTATTCTGTAATAAGATTCTGCAATTTTGCAGGATAGCATATTACGTATACAATGTTCAACTAAATTATAAATCGTGCTCTATGGAATTACATGACTTCAGACATCTCAAAGCCTTTTAACGGATAATGTCCAAAATTCAGAATCCTATTTAAGTCAGGTAAAATCATCTTTTAGTTACATTTGTACATTAAGTAGTTTCTGCATAAATGTCATGAAATAAACAATATTTGATTTTATATCTGTTACACGTCATACAGATTTTTTATATATAGAACAACTATGTCGATGATTTGTATACACGCATGAGAAGTATAATTATTGCAATACTAAATATACATTCATGTACATTATAATCTGACAGAAGGAATCAATTTTATTAATTCTCTGTATATAACACTATCAAAATACTTTCGAAATCGTATAAATAAAAATTCTCAAGATTTATTCATATCCATTAATAAAAGTCATTTTTAATTTATTTCAGTATTGCTTTATGGAAAATACTTTTCTGAAAAAAGTAATTTATTATAGAGATCAAATGTATAGATTTTTACTGTTACAAATCTATCAGTAATAATTTTCAAATTTATTTTTTTTTAAATAAATCACGTTGCGTGTGAAGTGACTATCAGAGAGATTAAAACCTATATGTACATAACGAGACTACGCGAGAATACGAAAATAGGGAAACGATTATTAAGTTCTGAGGTCTGAGACTTGCTCGGAGACTTGTAAATTAGAAAAGAAGACATAGTATCTTGCGTATTTCGGCCGTACAAGTCACACATACAAAAAATGCTAAAAGAGGAATACCTATTTTAGAAAGTAATGTTCGCTTATATCATTCAATGTTAGCATTTTGAACTCGATTTTGAAAGAATAATTTCAGATGGATAATAAAAGTTTAGTTGCAAAAAGCATAACGCATTTATGAACGATATAGCTGCTCTTTAATTATGAGATTTTCACAGTTTAAGCTATAAAGTTAGAGTAAACTGCAGAATTTAATCTAAAATAGTTTTGTACAAAAATGTATATGTGCACTATTAATTAAAATTGGATTTCCTCTCTTATATTTCACGTATTTATATATACACCTACCGAATTCTGTTTGAAAGCTTGATCTATTATTAAGCATACTTACCTGATCGCCTTTAGCAGATAATTCTATTAATAATGTTTGTTCTCTGATTATTGTGACTCAGCAGCTTAACTATTTGGACATTAATGAGAAGAAAATGAAAAAATAAGTACTAGTAAAATCAAGATTAGATTTGGTAATGTGGAAAGAAAATGGGAGATGCGCATTAATAAGAGACAAATCGTACGACGTTGTAGATAATTACATTGGTATATATTTTATATCACAAGTTTCATTCGTATACATATGCGCGTGTATAATTGTAGGATAAACGCATAAAATTGAACAAAAAATACATTTTCTTTCTTGGCCGAATTGAAGGCGTTTATAAATAAAATAGAATTCTTAAGGGAAAGAAATAGCACAACGAGGGTAATGATGATTAGGCAGAATACATTGTGCGGGCTCGACGGAGCGCGCACAATGAAGGGCAGGAAAGATCGGAGATGCCGAATTTAACGCCGAGATTTGGAAAAGTGTGTCGAGAAGAAAGGAGGAAGAAATAAGGGTGGATATAATGAAAAGGCGAGGGCCGGCGTTGGGAGGCGTGAGGCGACAAGGGCGCCCAGCGCCAATGAGAAGATTAAAAGCCCGCGGCCCCGGGGAGGGTGGGAAAGGGAGCGGCGCGCGAGCCGCTGCAATAAAAAAAGAAAAAAGAGGCGCGGGGGCACCGAGGCGCGTCCGCGGAGGCCTCGCCTCGCGGCCCAGCCTGATATAATACGCGCGGATTGATTTTATACGCGGGCCGCGCGGCGCGTTCGAGGGCCATACCCGCCGCGCCGGGGGAGCAACGGGCGCGAGGAGGTGGCCGCGCGCAGGACGCTCGATGCCCGTCCGCGTTTATTTATACCGCCAGCTGGCGGCCGGAGCGCGGCGGGCCTTTAAACTCCTCGCCGCGGCCGATCATTACACGCGCGTACATATACGTGTAGCACACGTGCATGTGTATCGCGCCCGGCCCCCCGCTAAATCTGCATTTCCGTCAATTTGCGTGGAAGGAGCGAGGGTGGCCCCCGCGCAACGCCCTACGCGTGTGTGTCTGTGTCTGTGTGTGTGTGTACATATATATATATCGATTGGCCCCGCGGGCGCACGCCCTTTTTTTTTCTCCCCCCACTGACAATATACGTGTTCCGATTGATATATACGCGGTTCTTCGGAGGCGCGGGGGCCGGCTGTGCATGTGTTGGGCGTCGCACCTCGCGGCCACCGGGTGCGGCCTTTCGTCGGCCGCTGCCCGGGCGCCGCCTTTCCGCGGCTCGTGCCCGATTTTTAATCAAGAGCGCCAATTGCGCGATTAGAGCCTTGGATTAGACGCTTTATGAGGTTTCGGGCCGGGGCATTATATAAGCCGAGGAAATTCATTCGCTTGACCCTGAGACATTTTTTTCCCGCAATATGCAGCGGATGCCTTTGCGCTTCCTTTTCTTTTTTTATCAAATTTTCCCCGCACGTGTCATCGTTTAATCGTTATAATGCATTACAATTGCACGTGCAATTGGCATCCCTCGGTATTCTGTGTACCTTAACCGAATCATACAGAAAGTCTTTACTGCACGAGTGACGTCAATAAAATACGATTATCTCTACAAATTATATATTGCATGGAAGTACCACGGCACGCAAGCAATTTCTTTCCAAAAACAGCCACAAGCTTCGTGTAGCAATTTTTACTTGATTTATAAACTCACGTATATACGGATAAAATACAAATAAATCTGTGTATTTTCTGTTCATGAAATTGAATGCGACTAGTTTCATTGGCCAAAAAAAGCGACACGGCCACACTCCCATTTGATCCACGGCCTAGCTATCTCGATATCCATCTACCCTTGCTGTAGAATCTTTCTATCAATGATGTTAATCGTTTCTAGGCCAAGTTACTTCTTATTATCAGATGAATACGGCACCTTAATTACGAATAAAAACAGAATTATTCAAACACAGCGGTTTGTGTATATACGACTATATATGCATATGCTTGAACATGACAAAATTGTTCCAAAACAACAATAGGCTGCTGTTCGTTTTCTTGGCAATTCTATTTTAACCAGTTGTATATCTGAACTACATGAAAAGATAAATAGAGTTCGTGTATAAAGGAATTATTATTCTCTTATGATTATACTCACAACATCTATTAAAATAACAAATTGAAGAATTAAAATTTTTTATCTGCTAGAAATGGGAGTTTGTTTATTTATTAAATAAACCAACCTTTTTCAAAAAAAGTAAATGACGGTGAATTTTATGAAATAATGTCGCAATCAATATGTGATGATATTTGACCTTAATAAACAAATAGATTATAGGTACTAATACATGATATTTTTATTTTTGTTTATATTTTATTTTTAAATCACATTGAATTAATAACAAATAATTTCGCGAAATTATAAGTTTTTCAATTTTAAGGAAAAGTATAAATAATAAATAAACTATCATAATATGTGAAAATTATGTCTGACTGTACATGAAAATTCACAAATTTTAAAACATATCATTTTAATATGTTTTATTAATATGGAAATACGTATTTGGTTATTGTTGAATTCGTATTTCTAAATTTTCAGTAGGGGTTTGGTAAATAGAAAAGTATATATATTAAATATCTTGCAAAAATAAAAATTAACACATTATACATTTTGACAATTATTATTTATGTCAATTTATCGGCAGTAAAAACTGCATGTAAACAAAGTAATATATAAGTTATTAAAACAACATGCAAAAACTTTTGTACCAAGATTCATCTGCATTGATGCTCTGACTAAGTAAACGCAAATGAATAACTAATAAAGTTGGACTAGAAAAGAGAATAAGGTAAAGACATCACAAAAGAGACGTGTCTACTGCTGTAGGCATCTTTTCGTTATACTTTTCATTGCCATACAAAGCAACATCATTCATTGTGGCACTACTTTAATTTTTAAATAAATTTATGTATTATTTTTAATTCCACATATGCAATAGATATTTTTTTCAATTGGGCTCGATAATTGTTTTTAAACATTAGATAGTAAAAAGCAGTATGACAATAAAAAACCTTTTATTAATTATCATAAATATTACTTTGCTAAAACCTATCCTATTCTGCTATGAAAAATAAATTTAATTATTTTTTTGAAAAAAAAATCATCAAGACTAGAAACAAAATACATTATAAAAATAATTATAAACGTTTCAGTCTTGATAAACTCGAAAAAAATTTCAAAGTGCTACTTTTCATACCTAATTATGTTCCAAAAATATTCTACTTTCATAATAAATTATTCGATACAAAAATCACATCTTTGGCAGTAAACAACATTGAATTATATATATATTTATATATACAGCTATTGTAAACCATGCTCATTATTCTTAAAGTCTAGAATTGTACCATGTCATCTTCATGTCTATTTATTGGATCTCCTTTTAATAGTGCTACAATTAAACTGAAAACAATTGTCAAATTTTTTAATCCGAATCACTTACATTTTCAATAATTATACTAAATTCACTTACCAATATAAATAAATAAAGAAGAATAAAAGGTAATATCCAAGATAAACAAAGCAATCTCTCGAATGTCTTTTCAGTTGTCTTCTATTATGTATTTCTGCAGGATCATACACACCCATGTTACCTTTTGGAATACTAATATATTCATAAAGGAGCCACATTGTCATTGGTAAATTAACAAGAGTTAGAATCCATTCACCATGAATAAATAGAAAGACTAACAGGATTACATGGGCTAACATTTTTGCCAACACCCACTATTTAAATAAATCAATATTACAAAATGATATTATAAAATATATACATAAAATTCCTAAAATTTAATCATAATTTTATACTCCACCCTGTTTAATCTGGAACAGCATTGTGGAGCATTTAAATAATCACACTCTAAATCTGCTAGTGTTATTACCTGTAGTTTAAAAAAGTTAAGGTCCATTTTTTTATGTTATATCGCATTTTACACATATGAATAATAAGTCTTAAGAAACCATTAACTAAAATATAATTTAAAATTTCCGCCATAATCAAAAACTAACCTAATATCATAAAGTTGAAAGCAAAACTCCCTAGATAACCGATGCATTATTATTATTGTCTAGTACAATTCTATTCTTATTAAACGATCGAAACATGCTTGTGATTTTAATAATAAAAAAATGTAGAAATAATTTTATACAAATGATGTTGTAAATTAGATGACAAAAGGATACAAAGTAGACTAGAAGAAATAGTAGAGAACCGGTATCAACTAATGCAAAGACGAAAAGCAGCGCCTCCGGCAGTATCATGGTGATCGAGTTGTCTAAACCTTATTCACTGAATAATGTTTTGCTAATTATTATAGCATCTTGCTCAACTTACACTCTTTCAAATTAAAAACTAGCTGTGTAGTAGAAATATATTTGAAACAAACTTTACAATTTATATTCAATTACAATACTAAACAAAATTACGCATACTTCACGCCACTTTTAGCATAGACTAGTATATGCTGACTTATAGTAGCTGATACTGATTACGGACACAACATCAATTATAACGGAGCAGAGCACGAATGACTTGTATAGTGTAGTGCAATTTTTTCTTATACTATATACTATTGTTCTCGCACCTGCTGAGTTCACTGCTTTATATGATACCATATAGGCACTATAGGAAGCAAAAGGTAGTATACATTCTAGTGGAACTACCACTGTTGACTTAAAAAACACTATTCCTACTAAGAGAAATCAAATGTTTCTTTACTTTTATTGCAATAAATAAGAATATTACGTGTGTTTGAAGCTAAAAAATTATCGATAATAAAAATAACTTATTATTTGATTAATTAATTTACTTTGAACATGAATTATTTTGATATGTAGTGGATTAAAGTAGTGATATCACTAGGATAACATCTAAAAATGTATAAATGTAGATCAATATAATTATTTAAGTTAAAATTATATAATCATTTTTTTCTGGTAATTAAAACTTAAATAAGACTATATTTATTAGAAGCCTTGGCTCATAACAAATTATGTATTTATGATACTGAATAACAACAAGCAGAAAAAAATCTCTAGGTTTGTTTTGTTACATTTCCATAGTTTAAGATACTCAATACTTAAACCGAGTAAGCATTTGGTATAGTAAAAAGGCTCTCATTAACGCATAGACAGCTAGTTGAAAAAGAGACGGAAAACGTCAACTTAATTGACAAATGACAACACCAAATAAATTGATTTTCTCCTGTCTAGGTCATATAACACATCAGATATAAAGGTTAAAATATATCCGAAAAACATAAAGTAAATAATTTGTAAAATCTAATATTCTTATTACGGCAGACACCGATAATATTTTTTTTGTAGATCCACATTGTAAAGAGAATCTCCTCACTTTTTATTCTTCCTCAATCGTACAACAATAGCCATAGTTGCATATATGACTTATTGTTGGCCGTTGCCCTAGTTGTAAAGTGTGCCCGACAGTGAGAGGAAAAGGTTCAAATAGCACCGTAAGCTTTTCATTAATGTTTCGATTTATCTTGACTTGCGGCTACAGTAATAGTAACTGTTCACACTTACTCGTCGTCACCGCTGTTCAAAACAAATGGTTCGGATAATAGATTTTCTTGCATAGAGAAGTTGTAGGTGGTAAGTCAATCTCGTTTCTAGAGTAAGTTGATTTCTTACCTTTATATTTGAAATACTTTTAAGTTATTGTAATGCATTAAATTGTAAAGTATTTTACCCAAGAACTTAAAATATACTGTAAAAACAAATATAAATTTCTTTTAATCGTAATAAAATAATTTAATATGACTACCATGGTAACCTTCACTTAATGTTTTCAGACTGAAACAACCATTGATATATAGAGCTGATATTTAAGCCAAAATAAAAATGTTTAGGGATTCACCAAAAATTATTATTGAAGATGTATCAGCACCTTCTGCAGCATTTGCTGCTAATATTCAAATGGAAGATCTATTTGAAAAATTAAAATTACTTAATTATGATTATGAATTTGTACAGGAATTAAAAATGAAATATATCAGCAGGTATAATATTTAATGATGACATACAATTTTACAAAAAGTTAAATTTATGAACATATCCATACTTTTAGGCATTATTTTATGATTGTAACAAATCCTGGAGAACAATTTTATATGTTTACATCCCTAGCTGCATGGTTAATAAGAAAAGCAGGAAAAAAATTTAATGCTCCTCAAGAATCAGATGATCCAAATTCAACAATATCAAATATACTTGAAGTATTAAAGGAAATAGATGTTCCTGTAGAATTTCCACCAAACAAACTAAAACAAGGAGTTGGTGAACATGCAGTTTATGTACTCGATAAATTAGCAGATTATGCTATTAAAATATTAAAATTTAAATGGGGAAAGTATGTATACATAATACCCTTAGATCTAATTGCATCAATACAAAATAAAGTATCTATAATATAAACTAAGTAACATGTTTATACTGCAGAGTTCAAATCCCACCTGATGAAACAACAGAGGAACCAGAAATTGAAGAGGATGATGCAGAATTAATATTAGAAAAAGTTGATGAAGATGTGATTGCTGATTATGATGACGATGACGATGATATTATTCATGTTGATGATATCACAAAATTATATAAAGAAACTCTGGTTAGTATTTTGAATGGTATATATGATACATGTATGAAAATTGTTTTACAAGTAGTGTAAGCAAAAAATCTTAACTGTTTGAGAAATAATTAAAAAATTACCATAACTGTTTTAATATTATAAATGCAAAAAGATGAAGTCACCTATTATTTTAGAGTAACAGTCAAAAACCTGATAAAATATTAGAATCAACAGTCGATGCAGAAGAATGGAAGCTGGAGCTAGAACGAGTGTTACCTCAACTTAAAATCAATATCAATGCAGGTAAATACACAATTTTTAACATTTACAACATTTTTAACACAGCACAAATTTTTCATACTTATTGTCTATAAAAGTAAATGTGAAAAAAACTTAAATACTACACTATTTACATAATTTTAAATATTTCTTAAAGAATCTCGAGATTGGAGAGAACACCTTAATAAAATGAAAATGCTGCATTCAAAAATGACAGAAAATCTTTCAGGAACAAAAGGTCAATTAGAAAAACTTCATAACGAAATAGGCAGAACACTTGAAAAAATAAATACTAGAGAAATAGAGTTAAATCGCCAGTTAGAACCAGTATCTTCGAGAATTAAGGGGTCTTCAAGTAATATTAAACTCTAATTATTATAACAATGTATTTTTCAACTATAATTCAATTATTTTAGGAAGAACATTCAAAAGTAAAAGAACAATATAGAGATATTAGTGGAGGAGTTATAGAACGAACTAGAACTTTAAATAAACTTACAGAAGAACTAGAACAAGTTAAAAAAGAAATGGATGAAAGAGGTTCTAGTATGACTGATGGAAGTAAGTATTTCTCATGGTACCTATAAAATATTCAGAATTATTATATATAAAGCTTATTTCTTTTCGAAAACGATGATGAAATCAGATTTCTTTGACAGTATAAGTCTATTGAACTTTTTATGTGCATACAATATTTAATACCATGATACATATTTTGAATTGAATCTGTATATTAGAATTGTATGTTTTTATTTCAGCTCCATTGATTAACATTAAAAAGACTATGTCAAAAATGAAAAACGAAATTTCTGAAATGAGTATACGAATAGGTGTTTTGGAATATAGTTTAATGTGTTCAAGAGTTCGAGATAGTGCACAATTACAAGAAGATATGAACAGTACTGCCAGTGCTATATCCATTTAGTCAAGTTTTATCAAATTACCTAGTCATTTTTGTACATATTTTATTTAAAAAAAGCAAAATATTATTGCACTTCAACGTTGCAATGATTTACTTGCATTTTATTTTATTTACTATAGATTTTAAAGGATGAATCATAATTGATAGTTACACAGTATGATATCAATGTGATGATTCACTTAAGATGTCCAAAAGGTCAAAAAGAGGTCAAATAATTGAATAATAATTTATAAATAGAAAAGCTATGTTCTAACATTCTCTATAGTGCTTAAATACACTAAATGAGCTTAAATGGATTTCACTGTGGTCTTAAAAGTGTCTTACAACTTTTAATCTGATATAAGTGCCTTAAGGTAATTAAACTTTTAAGACTGCAAAGTTAAATGCAAATGAATACAGCCACTGAAAACGTTAAAGAACTGTTAAATATATGTATAACCATTGACACAGTGTACGTGCGAAACAACATACGAATATTAATTTTAAAAAAATTTACAATATTCGATCAAATTTTATATATATATATATGTATATATATATACATGTACACACTTTATATGCAAAAGAAACGCGTGTAAGTACTATGCCGTTCCCCTTCCAACGCTCGCATAAAAGAGATGCGGGCATACTCAGCAGAGAGGGCGCGAATTGAAACTACACGAGCAGTCTTAACACAAACCTCGACTTTCGATCGCGCGTTCCTTAATCTTCCACTAGTTATCGCGAGTATATTGTACGATTATTTCGTCTCCTTCATTATCATAATTGTGTTTCTTTCTATTCTGGAAGTATTATTGTTTGATTCTACGTCATTAAAAAGTCAGTGTAAAAACTACACAATTTCTTTGTTTGAAAAGTAGGTGTATAAGTATAGACAGCTTAGTACTTGTTAGAGATGGGTACAAATATGAATGATATATTTACACTTTAATCACAGTAATTTAATTACTATTAGTACTTTAAAAAATTAACAACTTAATTTGTTGAAAGTTCACTAAACTAATAATTATAAATAACTGAATTTATAAATTCTAATTAATAGAAATTTGGACAAATTAGTTTATATAGTTAAGTGCAATATTGTGGCTGTTTAGTTAATGGTTTTAAATAAAAACTTATTAAATATATTCACTTGACTTGAAATATGTGATTTTTCCTTTTCATACTTAAAATAAATAATTATACAAAATTATTGTAATTATAATATTTTACAGATTAAAATGTTTACCAATAATAAATTGTACATATATGAATATATGTTTAAAATTTATATAATAGTGAATCATATTGCATTACTTAAAAATGTTGCAGACATTAATTGTAAAGTTGCTTTAAACTTAAGAACATAAAGTACAATGAAAACTTAGTTGCAATAAATAATTATATTCATTTTAAATCGAAAAAAATATTTATATACAAAACAAACAGCGTATAAAGTTCATTACTACTTGGGAAAAATATAAAACGATTATCCATTGATGCAAGCGAATGAGAACGTGAGCAGCATCGAAATTAAACTTATACGCACGATCCAGGAACACGACAAATTACGCGACACCCGTCTAAATTTAAGATCGTTGACCTGGACCTCGCAATTGTATTCAGTAGCAAACGACATTTCGACATCATATTGGTTATGTAGAAGAATCTAAGGTAAATGCTGTAAAGCGCGTCTTAAAATGGGCACAAGATCTGCAACTTTCTTTTGCAAGAAAGAGAGCGTACCAGAACTGAGATGAGATCCTCAACTCTAGTCTCCGGTGGTCTCCGGTTTTAGACTTTCACCATACGTGGTGTTCGCGCTCGCGTCACGCGCTTACACCCAATTGCGGTGACTCGGTGTCCGTATCATGTCGTTCACGATGCAGAACGAGCGCGTTTCCTGAGTGATAACCACAAAAAATGATAGGTATTGTCCCTCTGACGCGGTGTAATAGCCGCTGCACGTGTAGAGCGAAATGTGAAAATTGCAATCATATACATAATAGACGCAAATCGGTTGCTACGATACCTGCTCGAAATTTGTTGTACCTTATAAAAATGTAGAAATTAATTTAGATAGGACTTTCTTTGACGTCATTAAAAATAAGAAGACAGAGTTTGCATTTTTCTACTGTTTAATTATGATTGATTATAATCTATAAATTTAAATTATCCATACAAATTCCGCGTGAAAAGTTATTTCTGTATAAAAACAAATGCGGGGTCCACAAGAATGTACATTTTTTGCGTTTCATGAAATTATTAATGAACTACCTATTCATTAGAAAGATTATAAAAATGATAATATTATTAATTCAAAATTTTAAACAAGCTTACCATAAAAATTGTTTGATAAATTTCGTAAGTAGTAAATATTCATATATTTACTGTTCTATATTTTCATATAGAACGATGAATAATGTTAAGTTATAACAGTTTCACAATTTGAATATTAATAACATATATTTAAGTACACAATATAATGCAACAAGTATTATTTTTAAATTAATATATACTCAAATATATACTACAAAAAAATTACATTTTATCATTTTTATAAAGGCTCTTCACTCTGATCTTAATGATACAAACTTTTTAATGGAAACTATTACTATTCAATATTCTTTTATAAAATTAAAAGGATGTAAAAGAAACAATATTTATTAATTATTAAGCTAAGTACTCGAATCAAAATATATGAAAATGCAAATTTGGTACTACATATATAACTCATATAGATACAGTTCGATGAGTAATCTACATGCGCGCGAGGGAATTAATTGTATGCAAATTTTTTAAAATAATTATTCTTACTCATTGCATTAATATTTGATAAAATTTATCCTATATTATAACTGTTATAGATTAAATGTAGAAAAAAAATATTTGTATTACATTTTTATCAAATACACTTTATGACAAGAGAAATCACAATCAATATAAAGTAAGCGATATTTATCAATTTTACTTTAACTTCGTTTTAAGGAATTCACATTTCATAACGTTTAAAATGAGGTTTGCAATTTAACGAGCTGTTGCTTTTTTGCATGGCATTATTTTAAACAGTTTCAAAACATTAGAAAATGGTGCGTATTTTGCAAGTTTAAATACTCTTATTTGTACCTGAAGGCTAAGATGAAGGCACAGTGAACAAGCATTTCATAAAATGCACATGTATAAACAATCGATATTATGAATCTTGAAATCCGTTTCGAATTTAACTTATTATATTTTATAGAAATTTCTAATTTATTGCATGCGTAAGTTGATTAAAAATTAATTTCAAATGAGAATTTTGAAGTTTATTTACTTGGAATAAAGTAAAGAATAAATATTTAAGAGAACTAACATGTGCAGTTATATAGATAATGATTAAGTACGATTTGTTTTTCCTTTACCTTTTATAAGAAAACAGTTTTCCTCTTATTCCATACTTAGTGTTTACTCTTAAATCGATTTTAACCGTTTCCTATCTCCGCATCTATCTTTATATAATGATATATTACAGAACGTGTACAGAAAATTTAATTATCCATACATCTGTACGCGTTAATCTAATCAATGATTCTTTGAAATCGAAAAATATGATTACTCTGTTCTGAAATATAGCACAATATACAGTTTATTTCTAATTAAAAATTAGAAAACATTTTTTTTAGTATTATTTGAGATAAATATAAGGTAGAACCTTCTTAAACTTATTCAAGTGTACCTAAATGCATAATCGTTAAATCTGCCACACCGCAAATCAGAATCTTTGGAACAACGATATTAAACTTAGGGTCGTAGCCTATGAAATCAAAGGCTGGGCAAAAAGAGCGATTGTATATTCTCCCGCCCCTCCCCCGGCTATCCATCAGTTTGCGTTGCGGCTTTTTCTTATCGATACGCACACGGGCGGACAGCGCGTGGCGTTACACCCTCACGGCAATATCGGCGCGTCCGAGAGCCCAAGTGGTCGCAAACACGTGTGCATCAGTTCAAATAGAGAGCGCGAGACAACCGAAGCCAAACTTGAGCGAACAAGTAGAAATCATGAGTGAGGAGAACGATATTCGGATGGAGAGTATTGAGGAGGTCAAGAAGCCGAAAATGCCGTCGGCTCGTGGCGGCCAAGGTCATCTGTGAGCAACTCAATATTCTTTTACGTCCACATGATTTCCGGAAACTAATATTCTAGTGTTTCATCATTCTTCGTGAATTTTAAAGTAAATCAAAATATTCGTATGTATAGATTTTCTTTATAATTCAGATATTATGTTATTTTGAGTTAATGCTTTAACTTGATCTAAAATTTTATGAGAATAATGAAAAACTATAATTATTAGTTTAATATAGGCTTCCCATTCACGAATTAGTGTAGCGCGCGAGTCTTTATATAGCGTTTTTAAAATTCTAAATGGCTCTTTTATAAAAATGTTCGTTAAATCACTTACATTAAATAAGACTAATATAACATTGTCTTCATTGAATCCAAACGAATTGATAAAAGATCATCAAGCACAAACTGCTAAAAATTTGTGTTTGCTCAATTGAAATACTCAATGAATATATGTGATTGTTGATCCTCATAATTACTTATTCCCCACTGAATTTGTGTAGGCTTTTTATAGAAACCAAATCAGTGATGTCTTATTGGAGGAGTCTTTAATTTAGAATAGAGATGCCATTGCTCATAGTCTAGTTCACTTAAGTATACATTAATTTGCATAAGTAGTTTGCGTTTGATATCGAACGATTGACATGCTTTCATATCTCAATATGCAGCAATGATACCATAGTGGAAAAGTTAAAAATTGCACTTTATTAAGATATATGGCGCCTATAATAGTCACTAATGCACATATTTATTTTTTTAAATTAGTTAATTGTAATGTAATTATTAAAATCGCATTGTTTTCATGGAGAAATATTAATTTAAAGTCATATATAAAAGAAATAATTACATCTCCATTAAATTGATCAGTCTGATTATTATGACGTGTATATAATTGCTGCATTAATATTTATAATTCACAAGTCATTTTATTATAGTTGAAATAACAAAGTGTTACATGAACTACTTTTTTCGGAAGTTTTTTATTTTTAAAACCGCTATTCTACTCATATAAAGTTTTAAAACAGTCTTGACCTATGATTAGTACACATTACTTAACTCATCAATTATTACTAAATTTGATTACAGATCGCGCTTGAACATATTTCATTCATTTTTTGCGTTTGCCCCACAATAGTTTCTTTAGAAAAAAACAATTGATTTGAATCCATACTTAAAATCTAATTTATCAAACATTGTACAAAGGCTTATAGATAGCAGAAACTATGAAACTTATTCATATATTCAAGGGATTGGTATAGTGAGTACTTTATGATAATAAAACTAATAATTGATTATCAATAATAGTAGAATAAAAATAGTAGATTTAAATCATTTCTTATAAAACTAATATCAATAATAATTTATGATATTGATATTATATTTATATCAATAATAAGTTTTGCGATCAATTTGGACAATGAATATATAATCATTGCTTTCGGTTTACGACGAAATATTTACTCTTAGGCTTGGAATTTAATCTTTGATATTCTGGATTATATATTAAATACTTCTCAGTATCTAAGTTAATTTTCATCAGGCTTAGATAATAGCATTACATAAATAAATGATTATTTCAAAAATATAAAATAAAAAATGTATTACTTAATTCTATGCAAAATTGTAATTAAACATAAACTATGAAATTTATGTTAAATTTTGAAATCAACTTTTTTGATAGGTATATAGTACAATCGTAAGATACAACAGTAATAAACTAATATATAAATTTGATATGATAGCACTATACATGTAGATCTCCACACGAATAATGTGCAGCTTACAACGTTGTGATACATCTTTAAAAATCTCTCTCTCTCTCTTGCACATCGCTTCAATGAACCTTTTAACTCTATAAAAATCTAAATTTTTTAAATTAAAAATTCCTTTTTTAAGGAAAAAATATAATTTAAATTTACGTGTGGAAATATTTTAAAAAATTGAAAATAACTAAACGAATAAACATTTTTTAAAAGAATATTCTATAAAACACGTACAATAAAATATTTAATCAAATAACATTACAGAACCTAAAATATAATCTTCAAAATATGATATGTTCAAGTTAGAAATTTCTTTAAAATAACATTTAGTGTACAAAAATGTTTATATAAAATAAATATATAAGCAATATAATACAATAATTGGTAAAATAAAGATTGAATAAATATAATTGCATTTGTATTAATATAACACTTTGACGTTTTTATAACTATTTAATGTGCAACCTTATTTTTGTACGAACTAGTGTTTTTTTAACTTTTTTTGAAGTTTGCCGCTTTAAGTAACAACATGCGCGCGCATTTACCAAATGTATAGAGTTTTAAGTATATGATCTGCGTCACGTATATAGCATACCAGGTACAATTGAAAAATAAATATATATAGTAAAACATAGTAATTTAATGTTATTATAATGTTATTTAATTGTGTAATTGACTACGTTAGGTGTACATAGTACTAAATAGTAATATATGTTGGCATACAACAAACTAAACCATATCTACTTTACTTATAATAATTATCTTAAATTGAGTGAAAGCAACTTGTGCGTTTTAAAACGGACATAAATGACATTTCTTAACAGACAATATGACTGATTACTATCACTACGCAAATAATCTCTATTTTAATGTAACTATCGTTACTGATGGTTATACAATGATCAGCTGATTTCTGATCATACTCTCTACAAACGTCAATTAAAATTCTTACTTAATATGATGCATTCGTTTCTGTAACATGAAAAGTTATTGTAATAAAATGTAACCTACTTAGCTGTATACATGTTTCTTATTTCATATATATATAATAAAACAAAAAACAACATTTATTCCAATAAATAATTGTAAAAATTGTAAAACATAAGTTTAAAAATTATGGGAAGAAATTTTGAGATTGTTTAGTTTATAAAGATTGACTTAATATCACTCACAAATTCTTGAGATTTTAAAACTTTTTATATTTCTTATCTTGTAAATGTTATAAATGATAATATAATAGTTTCTAAATGATAACATTCAATACTAAAATCTATTAACTATATTCAGATCAAAAGAAAATTCTATAGAAATGGAAAGGATAAAGAAAAGAATAGGAATTATATTTCTTGTAGCATTTAGCTGCATTTCCTTTGGATTATCTGGTGCATTTTTATGGTCATCTTACTTTCCAGCAATTATGAAAAAGGTATTTAAAAAAATATTATTAGTTCCAAAATCACTTATTTTATATTTACATTGATTTCATACTGTAGGAACTTGTTTTAACACCAAATTCTACAAGTTATGGTTTATGGAAGGAAACACCAGTGCCAATGTATTTAAAGGTTTATCTTTATAACTGGACAAACTATGATGAAGTAATGAATAAGCAAGATGTAAAACCACATTTTGTTCAAATGGGACCTTATGTATTTAGGTTTGTATATATTAATATAGCAACAGAAGTATAAAAAAAGTCACTATCAATAAACAAATAAATTTTATCAGAAAAAATTACTATATTTATCAATACTAGATTATTTATGAAATCTCTATTTTAGTTTAATGATCAAAAAATGTTTTTGATATCATAACTAATTTATATTTAACTTCAATTTAAAAAGAAAATGTAGTATGTTACAAAAATAAAATAAAATATCATGTTTAATAAACTGTAGTAGCTACATTATAATGAAAGATTGCAGATAATTGTACAATAAATGTTAAATTTTTTAGTAAAGTAGATAAATTACTGAGTAAATGTATATTTACATTATCGTAGGTGCAATATTATTAGATGAAATGTAATATGTTAACAATATAATTTAATAGCTTTTATTTATAATTTAATATGTTAAAATTTTAGGGAAATAGATTACAAAGTAAATAAAACTTGGAATAATAATAATGGAACAATAACATTTTATCAAAAGCGAATATGGCACTTTTTACCATTAATGTCTAATGGATCTTTAACTGATAACGTAACAAATCTAAATCCTGTTGCTGCTGTAAGAAAATATACATTAAAATTTGTTATTAAAATAGGAGTCTTAAATGTATAATAATGTTTATGAATTATTACAGACAATTGCCTATTCTGTACGAGCATCGAGTTCATTATTAAAACCTATTATTAATAAAGTGTTGCAAAAAGTTGAGAAACTAGTTATTACTAAATCAGTGCAAGAAGTGCTTTTCGATGGTTATGATGATATATTGTTGAAATTAGCTGTAGAGTTGAATCTGACAAAAATTCCTTTTGAAAAATTTGCATGGTTTTATAGTGTAAGTAAATAACAAATAACTAATAATTAACACAAAGAAATTCCTATTGTAACTGTTTGAATATTCTATAATAAGTTTAAATATTACATATCTATTATAAAATTTGTATTTATTTAACTTGAGAAAACTTCTAAAATTCTTCTAGAACTGATTACATATAAAATTGCAGATACTATAATAAAAACATTTACCACTATAACTATTTTTAAATAAAATTTGTTGCTAATTTTATTAATTTGTTTTGTTTCATTAGCGTAACAATTCTGAATCTTATGATGGAATCTTTAATATGCTAACTGGAGTAAATGACATACAGGATCTAGGAATTATTCAGGAATGGAAATATGAAAATACATCACCTTACTATTCAAATACCTGTGGAAAAATAAAAGGAACAAATGGAGATTTATGGCCTCCTTTATTAAATAATAAAACTGTTTCAGTTTTTTCACCTGATATTTGCACGTCAGTTTTTAAAAATCTTAATTAAAATAAATAATAGTAAAATATTCTAATTTTCCATTCATTCTAGAACATTAAATTTGAAAGCTGCTGGTAAAAGTGAGTGGTTAGGATTGACAGGAAGCAAATTTGTATCAGATGAAGATATGCTTGATAATGGGACAAAAGTTGAATCCAGAAAATGTTACTGTGCAGGGGTCGACTGTCAACCAAGTGGAACATTGAATGTTTCATCATGCAAATATGGAGCACCTGCATTTGTTAGTTTGCCTCATTTCTATTTGGCTGATAATAGTTATCGACAAAATATTAGTGGAATGAATCCTAAAAAAGAAGATCACGAATTTTTATTAGTTGTACAACCAGTAAGTAATTTCATTAATATGTACAATTTTGAATATATTTATTTTAAATGATTTAAGATATTAGGACAGGAAATAAATAAAAATATCAATAAATTTATTATCACTCTAAAACTTTCATAATGCTGTTGAATTATTGTTTTTTTTTTATTTTTCTGTTTAATACATTAAAAAACTAATAATATATAAATAGTGCCCATTATAGATATTTAGAAGAACTAAATTTTAAAATTAATTTAAATTTTTCTAATTGCAAATGTTTCAATGACATTATACATTTAAACAAATTAATCATTGCTGTAGAAAATATTTAAATGTTAAATATATTCTTATATTTTAATTAAACATCTTTATGAAGAATTCTTTTTAGTTAGAATAATTTTATATTTAAATAATTTGAATTACCATTTCAGGATACTGGGTTACCAATGCAAGTAAGAGCTGCTCTGCAACTTAACTTCTTAGTACAACCAGATGAACATTTAACGTGAGTTTCAAAATTATATTTATCTTAATCACTAACTATTTACTATATATGGAACCTAACATTTCCTGTTTTTATTGTATTGCTCACTAAAGGTATAAAGTATTTCCAGCACAAATCGAAATTCAATTCGTTTTTGTAAATTCAAATAGCTGAAACTCGAAAAGTAAAGCCAAATTTAAATTGAAAAATTAAGATAATAATGAAGAAGTTTTCTGATACAGATGAAGTGTCAGGCAAAAGATATTTATTATCTTAATTTTTAAAAAAAGCTTATTTTCAACTAAGTTGAATTAAATTACATTTACTTTTTACTTATCCAAAATTATCTTAACTATTGTTTATCATTAATATAAGTATAACCAAACAAAATATGTACTTAAAATATTTATATTAAATAGTTTAAACAATAAAACATTTTTATTAATATCAATGATTAATAAATTTCGTTTTAAACCTTTTTTTTAATATTTTACAAAGAAATTTTATTATCAGAAAATAAGATTTTATAGATATTAAAAAATATTGTTCACTTAAAATTAATGTTTCAGGTTCTTTAAAGATTTTCCAAAAATGTATGTGCCAATGTTATGGTTTACACAAGAGGTAAATTTAACATCTCAATATGCCAATCAAGTTAAACTATTACTAATTTTACCATCAGTTGCAAGTGGATTACTATATTTTCTTGTATCAATTGGAATAGCATTAATTTTTGTTTGCGTTTTTCTTTATGTTAGACAAAGGTTTAGAGACGAGCAAAATGAAATTCTTGTTTCTAAAGATGACGAAAACAGTAATAAAGAGGAAGATGTCAATGATAATAATCAAGAATGATTATTTTCATATTTTTGCCATGTTGTTTATAACACAAAGTTAAATCAATGATTCATTTTAAAATTTGACTTTAGTAGCTAAATTATGAACTGAATTAGTGTTTATTGACAAGTAAGTAGATCACAAAAAAATAAAGTGCCTTGAGATTTTTACTTATATATGTAATTATGTAAAAATTCTTAAAGTCTTAGATAAATTTATGTCAAAATAATATTATAGAATATTATTTTTTGTAACTGTGTTACATGTTTTTAATAAATATGATAATATACTGCAAATATATCTGTAAATAAAACAGTATCAAAATTCTAAATATTGATACTAGGTGATTAATCTTTAATACCTATTGTAATAAATTATAAATTATAATTTTTTATATCTAAGAATTTAAGAATTTTAATATAATAAATCTCTGTAAGTACTTACAATGTGATTGATTAAGGTGATAAAACATTGGATAATTATACTTTTATAGAGCATGATTGCATAAAATTGATTTATGCAAAGCCTTATTTATGTATTGATAACATTACATAGTTTATTAATTTTAAAGAAAAAAATGCCTTATACATTACTCCATATTTCCAACAACATAGATTTAAAAAGATAATTTTTTTGTACTTTATGCTATTAATTTCGTAGATTTCTATTCATAATATTGCTTTTGCATATTTTGTTATATTTATATATAATCGTAATAGAAATAGTTTAATGTACAGAAAAATAATTTTCAATTTGCAGTATAGACTTACTAAGTTAAAGTCTGTGATAATGAGCTCTAAGTAAATCATTACTTAATTGTTTTTATCAAGATATATTGTCTTTTTTACACCGTTTTTTAATTTTTGTATTCAGTATCTCATACTAGAGATTATGAAAATATTGAATTATAAAGTTTAAAAATTAAAAAATAAAAATAAAACAATGAATACAAAATTAATTCTATTTTTAAAGTTTGTAGTAAAAATTGTTAATACAAATAATTAATGTATTAAAAATGTTTGATATTGTTATAAAATAAAAAATGTTAACCATTAGATTTTATTTAAAGAATAAATTATAGTAAATTATATCAAATAGTAGCACTCTATATTATAGTAAGTCATTAAAAAATATACATATATTTTTTTCGATTAGATTAACTGTATATATTAAATATGTGAATATATTATTTCAATAAAAAGAATGTTTAAAAAATATTTCTTAATATTTTTCAACTATATAATTAAGTGTAGAAAATATCATAGTATTATATTAAAAGAATTTATTTTGTGCAGCTTAATGTAACTAAAGGACTAGTAAGTAATCGATTTATTTCGCGACTAAGTTTTTAATTTTTTCTCGATATACTCAATCTATTTATTTAAAAAGTTGATTAAAAAAATAACCCTCGAATTTCTATTTTACAAAGATATGTTCAGATACACATATTTATCATAAAGGATTTCATAAAGTTATGCCAAATTTATTCTTTATCATAATATAAATAAAAGAACTCGATTTTAATCAATACGCGTATAATAAACATATATTACTATCTCAAATAAATTTTATAAATGTTAAAAAATATTAAATGTATGTAAATAAACTTGTACTAAATACAGAATTCAGCACCAATCTCGGGTAAATTTACGCTTTTCTGTATTAATAATATGTATTGTAAATTTTTATTAAATAAATGCTACATATATTAACTTAATCATGTGATGCAATCAATGTTTTATGCAGAAAAAATACTGCAAGATGTAAAAGAATTGCGGCCCTCCCTTCATGGCTCTGTGACATACAAAAGCAAAATAAAGAGCGATTTCATTTTTATTAAAATATATTCAAGCATATAATTATGAACTGCACTTCATATGTATTAATTCTCTTATAAATATGTTACTAATATTTTAAAACAAGCTATTGTCATTACAAAACTACGAAGCTATTGAATGGAAGTCACATTCTCAACGGAATAATATTGTATCTAAATAATACAAACAAATTCTTAGAATTATGTTTTATTCATCAAAAACTAGTCGCGCAAACTGATCTACAGGATAACCTAAAATAAGTAATACAAATAAAGTAGGTAAAACCAATATTTTTAAACATTTGACTTGCATACTAAAGTAACTTGAAAAAAGTTATACGCGCATTTCGCCAAAAATAAGATACAGACGACAATGTACAAGATACATGTATATTATTAAGTAGCAAATAATATTTTTATTAGCATAACAGTTCAACTAATAAAATACAAAATAATAATAAAAACGACACGCTGTGGAATGATGTTTTAACATGACAAAAATAATAATTTAGGTATAGTATCGTAAATCTGTTTTAATTTTATATATTTGCATGAAATTAAAAATGTGTGATTTATTTTTTAAATGAAAAAACAGTTATACATTAATTTTAACTACTACAACTAAAATTATTGCATTAAATGATCACTTCATTTTGTATAGTTGAAATTTACTGTTACTATATGTTCTATGATATTTAAAACATTATCATTAAAATATTACTTGATATTAATTATTATATTTGAAGTTTGTACGAAGTTAATTGATTTTCTACATTTTCTTTACATGTATATATACATATGCTCACAAATTTTGATGTTAAAACTGACCGCTTGGGTGCGCTTCTATTTGCTAAAACCATCATCAACCTAAAGTATACATTCCAATTCCAACCCAAGCTCCTTCGAGAAAAATGTTTTTTCGAACGTAACAGGCGCAGGGGAAGCGCATCGTCGCCGTTGTTTTGCCCCCTCCCCCAACCCTAAATTCATTGTTCGCAGCGCAGTCAGAGCGAATGTGCGCGTGAGTGGAAAAAAACTATACCTTGCGAGTTGCGACTTTGCGAGTTGCGACTCTGGCGACTTACGAGTAAGCGAGAGAGCAAGAGGGCATATAAGAGAGGGAAGAAGTAAAAATTAATCGCGCGGATATGCTGGTTCTCGCCTTGAACGCCACCGCTCGCAGAGGCTCGTCCGCGAGGTGAATACGACCTTACTGTGGACACGCGCACACCTGCAGGAGAGACATCGAGAGCAAAAGAGTCCAATATATCTCATATATTATGCCTAAAGTCGGAATGAGGAGGCAGGAGCCGCGATGCAAGGAGCAGCATAAGGGGCACCGTCTACAGGAGCAACGGCCACAGGATCGCCGGTAATATTGGGCCGTACGCGCGACACGGAAAAAAGTATCCCACCAGAGATCAATCTGAGCAAACGAGAAAGAGGGAAACGAGGCATAAGCCGCGGGATCAAGGACATAAGTAAATACGAACCCGGAGGAGAAGCGGCTGTGGCCGCTTTAACCCCTTTGTGTCATGCAGGCGCCCAATGGTTTGTAAACCGAACTTTTACTGTCTTTTACGTTATAACTAATACCCGATTAATTTTTACATTCCCAGTAGTTAACTCAGATGCTCTTTTGTTATTTTTTGACCTGCATTAGCGACGAATCATTTTCGTTCTCACCGTCCACTTCCTTGCTAAGTAGACAGGGACACCGCTTCTTCATAGGTCTTTTCATTTAATACCTCGAATATGTGTGTCCTTTTCAGACATCAATATGTGCAAAGCGCATTATAATAAGAAAATTTGTAAACATTTTATTTGTTTTCCTTCGCAAAGTAGCACAGTTTACTTTTCAGCAAAAGTGCATTTATTCCTGTGAAGGTTATATGCAGGGTGTACGTAGTCGTAGGCTCGACGTATAGGGACGCTAGGCGTCGCTTTCGAAACAACAGTCAGTAAGGGGGGAGACGCACCACGCGTCTTTAGTACTTTTTCATATACTTACATATGAAACTGTCTTTTATTACATTGCAATGTCTATAGATATATGTTTTTATTTTTATCTTTACTGAGATTGCAGAAACTGGACTATTCATAATATGACTAATAAATACTGCTTAAATTAACTTTCATTTGTTAGTTTTCAATATTTTACTTACAATAGTATTTCAATTTCATTTAAACAGTCCGAAATGTACTAATAAATGTACGTAAACCGTAGTTTTACGAACGAAATTCTTGATAATAATTTCAATTGTTTTAAATGTAAATGTTTGTTGATAACATAAGTTGATACAGTGTGATTCTAGAATTTATCGCAGCTTAAAAATGAAAGGTGCTATTAAATTATTTTTTTTTTGGCTCTCACAATTTATTTTTAAATTATAACCTGATTAGTTACAAATTAATTTACATTATTCATCATTCAGTTTATGCAGCCATTCCAGGCATGCCTGAGTTGAGCATGGTCTGGATGGGGGATATGATGGTCCACAATGATCCAACCCAAGAACTGATGATAGATCCCCGACAAGCAGATAATTCATTTTTTTCACAACATCACTCTTTCGATGACATAAGAAATCATCAAATTCCACCAACTGCTATGGTTCGTTACTTGGCTCCTCAATTTCATAATGAATGTTCTGAACCCGAAGAAGCTATGGATGGTGTTGATGTTCAGGATATTCAACAAGTTAGTTAATTTGCAGAAATCAATTATTTGTTTTATTAAAATTACAAAACATTGTGTATTCTACTATTCTAATCTAATTTTAGGATTATGACCAAACTGACGGTCAAGAAATTAATGATTATCTTGGTCTTGAAGAATATATGGTGGATGAAGAAAGGGAACAAGTAGTGAATAATGCTGCTACACAAACACAGGATGTTCGTAATCGCAAAATTAAACCTATTAAACATCCAGGTTTGGTTTTAAAAACACCAATAGCTTACCAGCCTCACACAGATTTGAATTTTATACCTATACGGAAAGATGGTATTGGTTAGTACAAAATGAAGTTTTTTTAATTATTTTGATTAAATAATGATATATATATTTTTTCTATTGTTAAAAAAATGTTATATTATTTGCATTTTTAATAATATTTGTATTTGTATTATATATATATAAATGGCAGTGCATATTGATCAAATAAAGAACCAAACTGATCATTGTTTGGAGTTAAATTGTTCTTTATATAACTTATGGAACTTATATAATTTATATAAAAGAAAATTAAGAATAATCACGAAAAATATTACAATATTGTGAATGTCTTTAATAAGAAATTAAATTTTTTAGCTGTTTGTGAAAAATGTGGAGCTATAGGAGTAAAACATGCATTTTACACAAAAGAACGCCGATTTTGTAGTCGCGCTTGTGCTCGTTCATCAGAACATACAGCACCACATGCTGATTCTACTTACAGTCCAACTCATTCTGCCGAGCAGAATGCAACTGATGCTAATTTACCAAATGATGTGAAACCTGTGCATAAGGTTAGAACCCTTACATATTAATAGGCACATAATTCTTTTTAATCTGTAAATTGTCAAAAATGAAAATAATTAATTTTTTAATAGATATTTATAAAAGAAGAATTTGCTGTTCCAAAAGAGCAAGTGGTAAAAGAAAATGTTAAAACAGTAATACATGCAGAGCCAGTAATGCCAGAAGAATTACCAGTAAGAAGAAAACGTACAGCTGAAATGGCAGGATCATACGATTGGACATCACAGTTAAAAGCACCAGGGTTTTGTGCAGCACCTGTTTCATGTTTTAAACATGTATGTTACAGTTTACCGCACATTATAGTCCATTGTCATTTTTACTGGAATATATTAATTTTTATAACATGTGTTTACAGGCACCAATATCAGAAATATGGGATAATATATCAGTAGGAATGAAAGTCGAAGTCGAAAATACAGATTGCGATGAAGTCTGTGAAGCTTTTCCAGATTCTTTTTGGGTAGCAACTGTGCTTCGAATTTCTGGTTACAGAGCTTTGTTAAGATATGAAGGTTTTGGTCACAGTGTAGAAAAAGATTTTTGGGTCTCTCTATGTTCAAATGACATTCATCCAGTGGGTTGGTGTGCAACTATTGGAAAACCTCTCATTCCACCTAATAGTGAGTTAATTTAAAATTACTTTTTTTACAGTATAAAATATACTCTAGTAAAAATAAAATTTATATTGTAATCGTAGCGATTGCTAATAAATATAAGGACTGGAAAGACTTTCTGATGCGTCGCCTTACTGGTGCTCGAACTCTTCCGACTAATTTCTATAGTAAAGTCAATGACAGCATGAAATCTCGATTTCGATGTGGTTTACATCTGGAAGTGGTCGATAAAAATCGTATATCGCAAGTTAAAGTTGCTACGATTCAAAAGGTTGTAGGAAAACGTTTACATGTACGTTACTACGACTCGTCACCAGAAGACAATGGGTTTTGGTGCCATGAGGACTCACCTCTTATCCATCCAGTGGGTTGGGCTAAACTTGTAGGACAGGCCTTGGATGCATACCCTGAATATTTGTTACGTGTAGAATCTGGAAAGTTGAGGTAATAAAATAAGGATACAAAAATTCTTAAAATATTCATAAACGATGTTTGGAATACCTTAGAATGTATTTTTAAATAGATTAATTTTTTCTTCTGGTACCGTACAAGTAACAAATAATTTTAATAATTGATTATTGTATTTAGTGCGGATGATGCGACCAGTGAATTATTCCATGTATCAAAAAATCATCTTGCCCACTATGGGTATGCTTTCCGAGAAGGAATGAAAATTGAAGCAATTGATCCACTAAATTTATCGGCTATTTGTGCAGCCACTGTAATGCAAGTGTTAAAGGAAAGTTATATTATGATACGAATTGACAGTTATGATGAAGATGCAAATGGTTCTGATTGGTTTTGTTATCATTCTTGTTCACCCTGCATTTTTCCTGTGGGATTTTGTGCTCAACATGGTTTACCTCTTACTCCACCTAAAGGATATGACCCAACAACTTTTACTTGGGATTCTTATTTGGATGAAACTAATACAATACCTGCTCCAACAGAGCTTTTCAATAGAGTGAGTTATTTACATAGTTTAATTAAGAATTTAAATTTCGATTACAAGATTAAAACTTTAAATATTAAGTTTAACAAATCCATATTGTGCAAAAATTATAATTTATTTATTTAAAGATAACAAATTAACAATAATTAATAAAATTTTTCAAGGAAATACCTCAGCACGGTTTTATAGAGGGAATGAGGTTAGAAGCAGCAGATTTAATGGATCCTAGGTTAGTTTGTGTAGCAACTATTACGAGGGTAATTGGTAGACTGTTAAGGGTACATTTTGATGGATGGGAAGATGAATACGATCAATGGTTGGACTGTCAAAGTCCTGATATTTATCCAGTTGGTTGGTGCGATTTAGTGGACCACAAACTAGAAGGACCAAGAGCACATAATAAAAATACTAGTCCTTCAGGTAAATAATAATTTGTTCATTGTATATATTGTTCAGGATGAAGGAAGGGCGAAATAACGAGACACTGTATGTTAGCAAGCACGCTTTCTTATTTCCTTAACTTATAACTACACAATCGTCGATGTTGATACTTTTGAGACCGACTATGATCTAATCGTAAATTTGAGACAACGCCGAGGACAAAAACATCAAGGATTACGTAGTTATAAGACGGAAATTAAAGTGTGCTTGTTAACATACATCGTTTGATTATTTTGCATTTCCTTCATCCTAAAAAGGCAAAGTATAAATTATTTAGTGAAAGAAAATTTTATCTTGCTGCAGTAAAATCACCCAGAGGCCTTAAACGTAAGGGTAAAAGAAAAATGAAAAAAGCTGGCGCAAATAAGCCAGCCTACGCCAAGAATTTGCTTACTCGTCCAAGTGATCAGTCTCCGTCGCAGCAAAGTCTACAGCAGCATCAACAGCGACAGCAGATAAAAAAAGAAAAGGAGGAACGTGAGTGTTACGATCGGCAATTGGGTCCTGCTCAAGGCACGAAAATTGAACGAGACCGCGGTGACCACGAAAGCATACCCGAGCAGTCGACTGCACGGGAACCCGAACCTGCGCAAGAACCCGCTGGTCCGGATCAAACCTTGCCCAGTCCAACAAGCGGTCAAGGACAGTCGTCGACAAGCGAGTCGCCGAACCAACCCCCGCCAAAGGAAAGAATCGCTACTTCATACATAAACGTAAATAAGCTTTAACATTTATTTTTTTCGTTCGTTTGTTTTAATTGACCTTTAAAAGTATAGTAAATAGAGAATTTAGTCTCTGTAAATGATAAAAATATTCGAAACCAATTTTTATAATTTACATATTTAATTAATCTTGTAACGTAGGTTACTGCTTCAAGTGGTAAATATATCCCAAGGATAGCGGACGGATTACAGAAGAATTCTGATTTGGGTGAACTCGTGCCTGTTGAGTGGAACGTCTTTGACGTGGCGCAATTTCTACGAGTCAATGACTGCGCGGCATATTGTGACAACTTTAGTAAACGTAAGGTGGATGGTAAGGCATTATTGGCCCTCACTAAAGATCAGATAATTGATCTGACTGGTTTCAAGGTAGGGCCTTCTTTAAAGATTTTCGATCTTATACAGCAACTTAAAATCAAAGTAAATCCTGCACAAGAAAGGTTAAAATTAGGATTGAAAAAGATCTTATAACAAATTAGTTACAATTAGAATTCTGCGGTCAGAGTTGCTCACCAAATGTAAATGGGAGATAATTTTTTTAAACAACGATAATAACTTTTATGCAATTTTAATTTGCAAGTATTCTGATGAGATTTTTAAGATTACAATGTTTGTTATATCTAATATTATATCAGTTGTATTAAATAATACTGACAAGAAGAGAGAGAAATGAAACAGGATTTCTTACCAAAATATTTTTGTTGTAATTCTTATATTAAAAGTAGAATTTAAAAATAAACAGAGTATTTGATTCTCATCTAAGTTTATTAGAATACTATATATGGAATGTTTCATAAAATACGTTCAAATACTACTATGAATAGTTCTGCTGATTTTAAGTAAAAGATACTTAATGATTTTAATTGATTTAAGCTCATTAATTGTGCTTTTAAAACTTGCTTTTAATTCTCAACAGAGTTTCTTTTAGTGAGCAAAGGATAAAAAATTTTTTAGTAAAATCTGTTAATTTCATTTATTTTTGGTAGGCAGCCCTGTTATAATCATTGATATAAGTTCAGATGATATGTATATACAATATGGATTTACAATTAAGGCTTTTATTTTTTTAATTTTAGTATTATGCGTGTGTGAAGGATTGAAATGGTGCCTAAAAATGAAACAAAATTTAGGCAAATAACATTAATTTTTACATTGTGAATTGTGATTGCTTAAATTTTGCTTTAGTAAATGAAAAAAGCAACGATAAACAACTGCAAAATGTATTTAATTCCAATGAACTAAAATTTTAATTTTTTACTGATAATTTGTAGGTGCAATATTTAGTGATCTGATATGTATGAAGTTTTACATACAAGCAATTACTTGACAATCTGAGAATGCTCTCGTATTAAGTGGTAAATCTTAAACATGACTTTCCTGCTGTAAACTTACTGTACAAACGTAACTAAAAAGTGCAGAATTAAAGTAGAAAAAGTAATTCCCTTACTTTTGTTTATCTCTTTATTTTAACGTGGCCATTATATGTAAATCCATATACCTGTTTAATCAGATAACTTAATATGTACATGACCAGTTATGTATAATACATACAAGTCATTTATCTATCAAGCATTTTAAGATTATAAAAATTTGTTTACATCAAATCTGAAAATAATTAAAAGTCGCACATGATGTACGAATAGAAAACTATAAATAATTAATAATGAGCCTATTCCATGCAGACGCACAGGAATAAAGTTTGCGTACATCTAGCGTTAAGTTGATTGTAAATATTTCATTTAATGACAATGACTGTCAACTGATACTGTAAATAATAACCGTAAAGATAGATTTTTGCAGCCATTTTTTGAATTTTGTAGAAGTTATTACATGATAAGTCTAATCAGGCTAATGAACTTTATGTGACATTTGATATGTTATCTAATACCCTTGTTTATCCACTGAAAAAGTATAAAATATAGTAAAAATAGAAACTATCAGACAAATCATAACTATATTCTGTACATCTTTTGTAGAAAAAAACTGCCGAAATGCTACCCATTTAACTTTTTATACACCAGTGATAAAATATGTCTTATTATTTTAAAACAAACCTAAAAATTTTATTTTGCAAAACATCTGAAGCTCAACTTAGATTTATAATTTCATTATTCTAATAAGTAGATTCTACATTATAAGTTTAAATGCTATGTTTATTGTTGTATATATAGTGTTTTTGCTCTGAAATTGAGGTAAAAAATTATAAATCGTGCATCAGTTTACAAAAAAAGAACGTTAAGTGTTGAAAATAATAAATCATTTAAAACATTTTTAAAGAATTTAATAGTAAACTTTAAGGAATTTTTGCTTAATTTGATTTTAAATTCAGCAGTTTTTCATCCTTTAATCACATTTGAAAGTGATTGAAAGTTTTGAAGTGTACTTCTATGTCATTAAAAATACATCGCATTTTCCCAGCTCAATCGTTTTACAAAGACTTAAAAAACAAAGAGAAAATTCGTTAATGAACGAAAAACTGGAAAAAATCTTTCTCAGATCACTTTAATTACAATGATAACTTTAATTTCAGAGCAACCCCGAATTTAAGACCTATATGATAAATGATTTAATTATTTACCAAGCTAAATATGCGACTCGATATTGTAAAAAGCATGAATCACTCAAATGCGTTACACAAAAATTGAACAAAAATGTTAAAAAAAATGTAAAGAAAATCGTAGATAAAAAAAATTACCCTGTGTTCGAGCGTGAACACAAACTATGTTAATCCGTAAGTAGTCTTTACACAATTTTATTCCTCGGAGCAAATGCCGTAACGGATGTGCAAAAGTAACATATTTTCTCAGCTAAATGAAGGCAATGATTTGAAACGAGCAGTAAATGGTACGATATTTTCTAATATTGTATTTCATCTACTCAATAACGCCATCGAGTATTTTTGCTTGTGATGTTTAAATTTTCACGATTGTTTAAATAAGTTAATCAAGTGCGAGAAATAAGAAAGAGAAAGATTGATTGGTTGAATATAAATGTTTTATACGCATAATGTAAAGAAATTTGCAAATAATAAGATTTTATCTTATTGGCGCAGTCATAAATATGTGTATTTTCATTTTCCTGATCCTCTTCTTAACTTTTTACTATTTATCACATAGTTTATATTTTACACCATTATATTACATATTATTTGGTGCGAGTACAAGTAGTAGAATTTAAAAGTAGTTTTGTAGAATTGACAAATGAATATTAAGATAAATAGTTGGGAGATTTATGCGTATTTCGTAAATTGAGGAAATCATCACAAAAGTAATAATAATTCTGCCATTTTAAGTCGCGACATTTTTGTAACAAAAAAATCTTTTATTTAAAGTTTCCAATGACTGTCTTAGAACTCAACACAACTGAATACGTGATTTTAACATTATATTTGTAAACTTAGTCATCAGAGACTACACGATAAGACTATGACATATTTTAAAATTTATTTTCCGCGTACGAGTGCATGCACTTGCGAGAACGTGCGCCCTGCAATAACTATAACCATCGTCCGACCAGGCACATGGATAGCATGCATTTCCAGTCTTAACTTAAGTTTGATTTTATCGCCATCCATAATTTAGCTCATTCTTAGTAATATTCTCGGTCGAATACAAATCAAACCTAATGATTACTTTAGAGTACATATGTTCGGTGGTACACCGCTGTAGGCGATGTTATTCTTATCTAGTCGGCTGGTATTTTGAACGCCGGTACTAGACCTTTGATTAAAAATGAAAGTAAAAAGAGCGTTGCTCGTGTTACTTTTAAGTTGTGAAATTAAGCACTTTTGAGAAAGTGATCTGTACAACTGACATTCCCGTCCCCTACAAATATAATTAAAGCAATACAAAATTCATCAAGTACAAGTTGATGACATTGGGCCTGTTATCTACGCATGACAAAAGATAATTCGTACGACACTCGAGTGGCCAACTATATAAATAATAGGCTCGTATAGGATGTGAGAGGTAAGTTGAGAGCATCGGCAATTGCCTGTTGCCATACGATGTTAACTATTCGCGGCTAGATTCTCGCGTAGGCCCCAGCAGATGGCGACGCAGGGCCAGGGGTCGGCGTCTCAGTTTTTCGAAGATGCCGTTTCGCCGAGATGAGATGAAGAGATGACGAGATGAGAGCAGATGAGGCGTCAGTGGGGTACGGGCTGCTGGGGCCCTGCGGGCCTCCTTCGAAAAGCGGCGTACTACACGAGAGAAAAATGCGCCCCGGCGGCGCGCGTCCCTTACACACACATGCGTGGCCGGCGCGCACCAACGGCCGCCCGAGTGGAAGAATAAAAAGCGTCGGCTCCGCCGGGCTCTTTCTTTTTCACTCGTTGATTCGGGAGCGAGGGCCGGGCGGTGGGGCGGTTCGGCGTAGCCCGAGGTAGGGCGCGGTGGGGGCCGGCGGAGGGGAAGTCTGGCGCATTCTATTATGGGCGGGGCTTCGGCCTGTATACCTATATCTGCCCATACCAGCTGGCAGATGTTTCCCGCGCCGGCCCCGCGTCCCGCGATACCGCGCGCCGCATGGACGGCATTCCACGGCGAGCTACGCCAGCGACACCGCGATGAGCTATATACGCGCTCGCACACAGGCGCGCGCGCGCCCAGAGGCCGAGAGACTTTTTTTTACGTCTCGCTGGCGCGCGCGCGCGCACCTCCCGTCGACTTGGGCGCCGTAATGTATGGGATACGAAAGAATGCATAAGGGTGCGATTTATTGCGTTCGCGCTCCCCACCTCCTTCCTTCTCCCTCTTTCTCGTTCTCCCTGCCGGCGGCGCGCGATCGATGATGAATTTCAAATTTTCAGCTGATAACGATTTATCGCGAGCTTGCGAGCGCACGCGCGCCTCGCCTCGAATCGATCCACGGATTTTTCAATCCCACGCACCTGCTCTTATCGATGCCGCACGAGATTGTTGGCTCCGATTAAAAAGAAAACACTTACTCAATTACCGTGCCATTGTACTCTTCGTAACGTAAGAGCCCGGCCACGATAAGCGATTACGAAAATAAAATAATACCGCTTTTATAATTTTGAATCGAGCTCGTTTATTCACTTTCAGAGGTTCTTCAACTTTCGTAACGCGGGCTGATTGATTATCTTTTCGAAACACGAGTGAGATTATTCTTAAATCTGCGTAGGGAAACCCGTATATCGAGTATGCCAGTGAATTTTAAGTCTTTTAGAAAACTTAAATATTCCAAGCGATCCCCGGGCAGTTAACTTTTTCTCGTTTACTTGAAAACTATAAGAAATAAAATGACCGCGAGCCAATAGCAAGTCGCTGTCGCAGTGGAAATTGGTGTATATACAGGCAGCTGCCGGGGTTGGGGCGCCTCGATTAGATATACACTAGTACAAGTGAAGCTGGTCAGGTTGCAAATTTTTCAACCAAAGTAGTTTGTAAGTTTGAATTGCCAGCAAAGCGTAAGAATATCGCTAACGGGATAATCAAATTTCGAGGAGTTGACATTCTCGTGATTTCTCAGAATTTGAACACTACTTAAATCGTTCTAATTTGTATTGCACTAGTTTTTGCAGCATGTTATTTTCGATACTCTTTTGTCAGAGGAAGCAATTAATTTTATTTTGGAAAATGACAACTTTTCAATCCCAATTGCAGCGAAATAATTAATTTCTGTTTATTCCAGTTTTATACCAAATGCGCGAGGATAAGAATAAAAAACGAATTAAACTTTAATGATTATCTTATAAAAAATGGCTCTTTTTGCATTAAAATTCTCATCTTATCGACAAGGTTAATAGAATGCTGCAGTAAATACACCGAATCGCTCAACAACAACTCGTATTTAAGCTTAAACTTTGCCCCGCGATTGAAATGCAAGCTTTAAAGTTTTTAAACTGTGAAATAACGGCCGAAATTGTGATGTAAAACGTACTATGAAGATATTTTGATACTTTTAGCAAGGAATTAAGTTTTTACGGGGCAACTCTCAAGAAGACAGTAAGTTCAAAGTTACTCCTCAAGTCGTAAATGTCGTATATATACGTACATATATTTGGATTCGAAACTACGATTGCCCAGACGATTGCAGTTCCGTAGAGCGAGCGTGTAATAAGCATCAAAGTTGCGTCAGAACTTTGAATCAGAATATCAACGTCAAGAAAGGCCCTATTCCAGAATCTGAAGCGGAGACTAACAAACTGTAGATGCATATGGCTATTCGCAAGCTATTTCGCCAAATCGGGAGGTTTTTGAGCTTTGTCAATTCAAATTGAAAGCTTTCTAATGTTCTTGTCGCGCGGCATGTTACTTGCTACTTTTCGCGATGCTTTTCTTAATTAACTCTTAAAATTTTGCGAATATTTTCAAAATTGTTAAATGGAACGAACTTTTAACAAAATGGAGTTTTATGCCGCTCGCCTCCTTTACGTAGCTGAATGGTTTATGTTACCCGTGGAATAAAAAAATTTAATAATTAAAAACTAACACGAGAAATAGACCAATCACTCTTGGTAAAAAGGAGACGGGGTTTGATAGCTCTTTTTACGCAGTGGCTCATACGCGATTTTCGAGAAGTATTTAAAAACCGCAGACTCTTTCGCTGAACCAAAGGAAGAAGAATGTATTCGTCAAAACTATTATGATTAGAAAAGTGAGATTACGCTACTTAGTCAGAGTTTAAAATAAAGCGAACTCATTCAGTTTACTTTACCTTATCGAATTTTTTTTCGCTGGAATAAGAGGGAAGAAGGCGGTAGCGGGTCGAAACGTAAACTAAAACGATATTCACTGGGGCCAAGTGGGCAATGCGCTCGAGCGATAAGACGCACTAGGCGGATATTCGTGGGGTGGTAATGCGCGGGGCAGAGGTGGCAGATTTTTGGCGAGACGCGAGTCGAAATAATGGAAAGAATCCGGGGGCGGGCGGTTATCAATAAAGGAGCGGGCGGGCGGAGCCGGGGCTCGGGCCGGGGCCGGGCGCAGGCGCGGCGGCTTGGGCCGGCAGCGGCCAGGGCGGCACGCCGGGCCGGGCGACGTCATCCCGGCGGCGTGGCCGTGTAGTACGCGCGGCGTAAGCCGCACACGGGCGCGCTGGTCACACGGACGGGCCTCCAGCTGTGGGACCGGGGCGCGAGGGAGAGGCCGGCGGCGCTTGGGTGCGCGCGCATCCGGCGCGGCGCAGCGCCGCGGCCGGCGGCTGCGCCGCCGCGCGGCCTGCGTCATTCCCCGCCGACAGTCAGTCAGCCAGCTACGGTCGCGCGCGCGCGCTCCACTCCGTGTGCCCGACGACTCCGCGCTCCCGAGAGCCAGGCCAGCTGTGCGGCGGCGCGCGTAACCCGCGGGAGCCGAGAGCCGAGGCAGCCCGCGAAGCCAGCGAAGCCAGCGAGAGACCGCGAGGAGGGCCCCAGCCCGGCCCGCCCGAGAGAGGAGCACGTGCTCGGCGCCTCCCGGCGAGCGGTCGCGCGTGCCGCGCGTGTGCCCGTCCAGTGCTTGAGTGCCGCGAGAGTGAGTGCGCGGCTGTGTGCCAGTGATAAGGATAGAGAGCGGGGGGCTCGGGGGCAGCCGGCCGGCTCGCGCGGCGCCGACATGCCGCGCGTCTCCCTCATGCCGCGGAGGAGCGACCGCCGAGTCTTCGCCCTGGCCCGCGGCTGCCTCAGCCGGTGAGGGGCGGGCGCGAGGAGCCGCGAGGACGAGCCGCGAGGAGGAGGGTGAGGGTGAGGGTGAGCCCGAGGGCGTCGAGGGCCGAGGGCTCGAGGGCGCGCCGCCCGCGGCCGATCGATAGGCGCACGCGGCGGCCCGGCCGCGACCCAGGGCCAGGCGCGTCTGCGCGCTGCTGCCCGCGCCGCCGCCCCTCCACGGGGCCCTCAGCTGTTGTTTGTTTCCCGCCAAAGCGCCGCGGCCATTGCGGGGCGCCTCGCCCGGGCGCGGCCGATAACGGGGAAGCTGCCGGCCAGCGGTCTCGAGGCCGGGGGCCTCCCGCCCGCGGCCCCCCGCCGCCGCCGGGCCCACCAAGAGCAGCAACCCGCCCGACACCGGGAGGTGCATGCCCACGAGCTGGCGCCCGCCGTCCTGCGCCAGGCGGCCCAGCCGGGGGGGCGCCGCGACCACCAGCCGATTATGTCAGTCTTCGCCGGGGCCGACCTGCTTGAGGAGATCGTCGAGACGACCGAGGAGGAGGAGGCCGACCTCTGCAGGTGAGCGTCTTCTTTTTTCCCTCGCGTTTTTGTTTCTCCGCGCCGCCGCCGCCGCCGCCGCCGACAACTGTATACAGAGCATATCGAGCCGACGATTGTGGACAGTTCGCCCGGCGGCGGCGCGGCGCCGCGCTCCCCCGTTGTCCGGGCCCCGCGAGCCACTGCCAGGGATTGCGATACGCGCGGCCCGCTGACAATGGCCGCGGCGCCGGGGAGCCTTTTCAAAACATGCGCGCGCCCGTCTGCTGGCCCCCGGCGGCTCGCGGCCTGCTGCCTCGCTTGGCACACCCCCCCGTCCTCCCTCCCTCCCTTCCCGCTTGCCCGCGGCCGCGAGCTCGTCCTCGAGAGCCACGGGGGCAGCCCTACTGAGTGCGCCCGTCGCGGGGGACGAACAAGTGACGGAAAAAGGAGTTATCATTGCACGTCACTTGCAGGCCTCTCTTGGCCGTTCCATTTTGTGGCGGTTACGCAACCTACACATGTGCAGCGGCGCTCTCGCGGTCCCCGGGCCGCTGGGATTTTGCACGGGGCGTCGAGTGCCCTTTAATCCCGGAGCGCTCGGGCCGCCTCCGCGGGATAACCGCAGGAGAAACAATGTACGCGCTATTTCTATTTGTGCTTTGCGTAATTATGTAGCCGGGGAACGATTGGAAGCCTCCGCGGCCGTACGCGAGTGTGCGCGATAAGAAAAGAAACTAATCATATGATTGAGCGGGGTATTTATCGTTACGAAACGAAGGCCGTGGTAAATCGGTGACTTTTTCCCTATCGTCGCGCCGCGGCCGAGGCAGCGCCTCTCTTCAGCTGTTCATCAGCAGCCCGTGGCGCGAGCCGAGGGCACTTTGGAACGCTCGGCACGCGCGCCTGTGCCCGTGTACACGCACACGGCCGAGGCGCGCTCGGCTGCTCGCGGGGGCTATTATACACTTACGCTCCGAAGCAAAATAAATATTGGGCAGAACGGGCGCGCGCCGAGCGCTAGCGGCTAGGTCACGAGTAGGTCTGGGGGGAGGGGGGGGACGAGCCTTGGCAGGCAGAAGCCGCGCGGCTCGCGGGCCCCCCGTTAAAATTAAACCCGGCCGCGACAATTATCCGGCGCGGCGCGCGGGCGCTCGATTTGAATTTTCAAGAATAGAGCCGCGGCGCCCGAGTGTCATCGAACTGGCCGGCTGCTTCCGAGAAGCTCTGCCGCTCCTCTCTCTCTCTGTCACTCTGCGTACCTCGGCCCCCCTCGCGCCTGTTTTTCTAGGCGCGCGCGCGCGTGTACTTACGTATACGCGGCGCGCTCGGTCTGCGGCAGACTGCCGTGCCGCGGCGCGGCCGAAGGTCGCGGGGTCGCTCTTTTCCGCCGCGCGCGCTCTCAGCTGTTTCTCCGAAGGCGCGCTCGGGCGATCAAGGACGGGGCGGCGATCGGCGCGCGGCGCTCCGCCGGTACACCGGCTCCGCGGGCCCCCGGCCGCCGGTCGCGCGCACGTGTGTGCGCGCGCGCGCGCGCGCCTCTCCCGGCCGCGCTTGTTTGTCAGCGGTTTGACGCGGGCCCGCGCAAGGCGCCGAGGGCCGCCGCCCCCTCCCGGCTCGACCTTCTTCTCCGTCTCGGCCGGCGGTGCAGCGACCGGGCGGCCGCGATTGCTTTTTACGACAGCTGCCCAGGGAGCGCTTTTCAGCTTTTATTCGGCCGGCTGTCAATGGGCTTTACGGCCGGCGCGTTTATCGATGCTTTTGTGCCATCGTTTCCCTCCGGCTACGCTCGGATTTCCCTTTATACGCGCAAGCTCCCGACGACAGCCGACTTACGCGCCGCGGCGACGCCTCGTTGTTTTAAGTCGTGGGCCGCCGCTGGCGCTTTGGCCGGATTGTGGCTCGTCGGTGGCTCGATTATGGCTGGCTTTGGGCCTATTGCTGCTGCTGCGGCTGCCGCGTCCCCTCGTCGCTCTTATGGCCTCCGCCCGTAAACTGACCTTGCCAATCGGTGCGCCGGTACACCTATGGCTCGTCTGGCCGACTCTTACTTGCCGCCCAGACGGTAATTATAGAGATTCGACTCGGTTAATCTTGCGAGCTTTGAGGTCTTAATTACGCCGAGAAATACCGAGCAGCATTTTATTGTTACTTGATATTAGCACGCGAAAATCTGCTATTCGCTTCGTGATTTCTGTTGTGCCCCTTTCCAATTAATAATCGGCCAGCGGCCCGTTACGATTTACCTTGCGATTAACTCCCAGATTTAGAATCCCCGTGCACGCAAGATTAGTCTTTGTTTTGTCCGCGGGTCGGGCCGAGCGCGACTACGGCTCGGGCTATAGAAGCGGGCGCAGGAAGAAAAAATTAATCCGAAATAAAATATTCCGTTTGTGCCTCCCTGCCGTTTAGCCCCGCAGCGACACAATGTCGAAAGAACAATTGCGACGGTTATAGGCTTAAACACGTCCCTGCACTCCTACGCGAGTCCATCAGACAAAGAAATGGAGTAGACAATCGTTGGTTTATCTGAAAAAATTATCAACTTCCTCTTTGAGCAGAGCGTGAATTTGTACCATTTAAGCGATCCCGAAAAAAAAAAAAAGAACAAAGCCCGGCCCCCGGGGACGAGTACACATCTGCGCGGCGCGCGACCCGAGCGAATAAAAAGGAGGGGCTCGTTAATAAAAACTGGAGCGAGCCCTTTGAGGAGCGCGTGCGCGCGAGGCGACTTTCTCCTCCAATTAGGCTGGAACTAGCCGATGGCGACTCCTCGCCCTCGACCGCTCGCAACAATCGGCCGGGAGGCGCGGGCGGCCCAGGATGACGCGGCCGGGCCTCGGGATAGGCTAATGAGAAGCGCCGAGGATAAAAGGGAGAGAACGAGAGCGCGAGAGGGAGATTATTTTGGTATGCCGGTGCGCTCGCCGGCGCTCGCAGCCTTCGGTCCTTTATTGCCGCGGGGGGACGGGGAGGAGGAGGAGGAGGAGGCGGGGGCCGCTGCTCTCCCGGCCCGCCGGCTATTTCGGAACGTCGTCGTCGTCGGCACTCGGAGAAGCGCGTCCGTGTACCCGGTCCGCGGCGGCACGCGCTTCGCGCCCGCTGCCGTTATTTTCTTTTTTTTTTTTTTTTCTCTTCCTCCTGCTCTCCCCCTCGGATAAGTCGATGGAGCGCGAGATGAGATGCTGCGGACCTTTTTCAAAAGCGCTCTCGGCGCGGGGTGATAAAGAATCCCCGGCGAGCGCGGCACGCGCGCCGGCTCTCCTGCTCCTCCCCTCTTGCTCTCTTCGATTTTTCGAAACGGGTTTCTCGCGCGCCGCCGTCGCCGCGAAAGTTTTACAGGCAGCTTTCGCTGCGCGCAGTCGCCGCCGCCGCCGCCGACGCGAGGTTTCGCCCGCCGTGGCCCGATGCCCCTTCTGCTTTTTAATCCCCTCCCTCCCGGGCTCTTATCTTTATCGCTGTACGCGGGCTTTAGCCTGGGGTGCCACGGGGCGAAAGTGCCAGGCACCGGTTCGTGCCAGTGTCACTCGCGCCGCGCGCGCTATTGTTGCTCTTACGGTTTCGTGGAAGTGGCGACAATTTTATCGCTGGCCCAGTTATCGGCTCGGACACCGCGGCCGGCCCTCCTTTTCCATCCAATGTTTGAATTTGAAATAGTACGTCGAAGGAATAACATTGCGCAGTTTGTCGTCGGCTATGCGTGACCGGCGCGGCGCTCGAGGCGCTGTTATGTCTAGCCGCGGGTCTAGCCTGCCAACCTCGCGAGCGTAAAAACTTTTCATTTTAACTGCGCCACTTGTGAATTCGTAATAACCTTATCCAACCGCGTTATATCTATAATTTTTCTCTATTAATTGTGAATTATTAATTAATAATCGGCGCGGCAGCGCCGCCGGCAACCGAGCGGTAAACACAGGAGTGGCCGATGCCGCTGCCTAGCTGCCGCTCGGATCGGCATGCGATGCCTTCCAGCCACTCATTAATCATCCGTTATCGATTGCAGAAATTTTTTTACCAACCGTTCGACGAAAACGCGGCGTATTTATCAAAAAAAAAAAAAAAAGAAGGAAAAAAAAAAGTTGCGACTAGAGGGAGAAGCGCATGCGAGTCACTGGACTGGCTCGGCGCGTAAAATAATTGCTAGCTGAAAAAAAAAAAAGGGGGACAAGATTGAGTAATAATCAACAAGCGCGCGCGCGCGCGCACGGGGTCGAGGAAAGAATGGGAAAAAAGGGGGGGACTGCGCACGCGAGGGCTCGGCGCATGTGCGCGCGCCGAAAATGATAGTGCGCGGAGAGAGCCGGTGGCTCCGCCGATTGCGGAAAAGGCCTGACGCAAGCAAGGAAGCCAGCCGCCGAATCGGGCCGAAAAGTCACTGCGGGGCCTGGCCGCGTGTGCACCGGCCGGTAGCAGTGCCCTCCTGCGCCCGCTCATTTTTTTTGCCCCGCCTCTTTTTGCGGAGCGCCGTAGCGTAACAGCCGCGGCGCGTATAAACACGCGTCGTCGTCGTCGTCGTCGTCGTCGTCGTCGTTGTGTCGTGACCGAGGTGGGGGCGGGCGCAGGGAAGCGGCCGACCGTTATTTTCGCTGCAGCGCCAGTAGCGCGTAGAGAGGCGAGAGGAGGGAGGATGAAGGCGAGGGATCAGTCGGCGTCGTCGCGGCTCCTCTCCCCGCGCGCACTCGCCCCTCCCGCGCCGCCGGCTCTCCTCCCTTTGCGCGCTCCCTCCTCGGCTCCTCTCCCTTTTCTCCTTATTTGCGACTTTCTCTCTTTCTCCGCGCCGCGCGTAGCAATTTCTGGCACTCTTGACTTTGTATTATGTGCGGTCGTCCCTCCGGCCGCAAGACAGGCGGTGGCGGCGGCGGCGGCGGCTCCCCGGCCCGACCTCCGTCTCTCTCGCCGCGCCCGCCTCGGCCCGCCAATTAATTTTTACGATTATTATCGGTTTTGAATACGCCCGGCTCGCCGCGCGAGACCCAGCCTCCGGCTCCTTTTCTTCTTTCGTTACCGCGCGCTAACCTCGACGTGCGAAACCTCGACCAAGGGCCGAATTCCATTCGGGAAAACACCGGGCCTTTGAGCGCCACGAGTACGATGTCCCCCACTCGGCGGGACATCGTCCTCGGGCCTCCAAAGCGCCCGGCCGCGCTGCTAATTGGCAAACAATTGCAATCAATCGGTTGGTCACGTGCGCCCTTCAACCGAGGATCCAACATTGGTCGCATCCTCGGGGGCAGCCGAAGGGAACAAGTGCAGGAGGAGCCGAGTGCGGAGGCGCGCAGAGGCGGCACTGGCTCCGGCCGAGGGGCACGCGGCGACTGCCGCCGCGCGCCGCTCCGCGCGCCCGCCAACTCGCTGTGCGCGTAGAGCCGCGCGCCGCCGCTCGAACAGCTGGGACTCACCGGATCGCCGGGGACGTACGCGCTTTACGAGTATGGACCTCCGCGTTAAATTCATTATGTGTGTCGCCCGGATTTTTTTTACGGCCGCGCCGAGTGGCGGTGCGCTCTCGGTCCATCTACCTGTGAGGCTGCGACGCCTCGGCGGCCGCCCGAGCGTCTCGACTTGCACAATGCCGCGCTTGTCCTTTACCTTATTATCCGCCGAGTTTATGGAGCCGCCGACGACGCTTTGCCCGCTTTATTTCCGAGTTTATTTCTTCCCTTTCGGCTTGGGCCCTCAATGCCAAGAGGGAGGCGATCCCCAAGATAATGCTATTGGGAACTTTTAAGCGATTCCTTCCCTTTCTTCCCGCAGAGGCGAACAAGTGCTTAGCTACCTCTCGCCCGCGCGCTTTCTTCCTTTGGGGAGGGGGGGGTTGGGCAACAAAAAGCGCGCGCGCGCGCGTCCCTCTTGGTGGATTTTTATGAATCGGGCCGAGGAGAAGATGCGCGCTCCCCGGGAGGATCCGCGGCGTCGCGCTCGGCGTCGTTACCGGCCCGGCCGCGGGATTTATTGCGCCCGATAGCCACGAGGCGATAATCTCGGGACTGGCGTAGCACAGGATATCGCGCGATACCGATCATTACATTATTTACAAACAGTCGAGTCCTTCCGTCGAGAGCCGAGGACAATGTAACGCGCGGCGCGTTTTCGCGGAAACCGACCTTGGACGGCTCCTTTGATTTTCCTCTCCGGCTCTTTCTCTCGTGCACGCACGCATCCGCTCCTCGAGCGTATAATTTGGCCTCTCCCCCCCCCCCCCTGCCTCCGGCGCCGCGCGAGCTAATTTTCCCCTTGGACTCGCGTCGATTAACGTTTTAGTTAAGTCGAGCCCTGTACACAGCCGCGCGCCGAGCTTCCAAAAGCTCGGCCGGGGCGATTACTCGGCTCCGGCGCTCGGCCGCCGGGCGATAATCGACAAGTTTGGACAAAGGGGCCATTTATCGTCCTGGACCGCCAACTCGCCGCCGCGAGTACACTTATACACTTGGACCGCTCGGGAGTGTATTAACTGAACTTGATATATCAGAAAGGATCGCCTTTGACACTCGGCTTGATAGGATAATACGCGTAATTATTCGTATCGCCGTCCACTCGAAAGATATACCGAGCGTTACATAAACGTCTCGTTGGAGATGTGTCAACGCGTTCGGAGAGATAGGCGCGTGGGTTGCGAGGCCAGAAAAAAGAAAAAAAAAAAGACTGGAAATATTTTAGCGTCGCGCGCGCTGATACGGCAGAGGCCCGCGGAATGCCGGGGGGGAGCCGCCGCCCGACAGAAAGGCCCAGGAGAGAAAGCGCTAACAAAGTGTCGCGGGCGGCCCGGGGCCCCCCGCAACAAATTGCCGGCCGCGCCGGGGCGAATTTCGGCCAAGTTGCGCGCACCGGGGGAAAGATTAATGCCCGCCGGCGGCATAAAATTAGCGCGGCTCCGAGGGCAAGGCTCCCGTCGTCGTCGTCGTCGTCGTCGCCGCCCGCGGGAAACTTTGGCCCCGAGACAAAGCCAGCCCGGGCAGAGAGAGAGAGCACGTCTCTCTCTCCCCGCGGCGCTCCGATTTTTCCCGGGGGCGGCGCGCGCACATCCCGCCGGGCGCGCGGGGAATAAATTGAGACGGCGGCGGCGGCGGGGCGGCCGGGGCGCCGGCGACGCTAATCCGATCCGGCGCGCCCGGGAGAGCGGGCGGACGGCCGCGACGGGGGCGCGGCGCGCGGCCGCGCGCCCAACTACGGCGCGCACGTGCCCGCGTTTTTCGGGCGGCGGGGGCGCGGCGCCCGGGACCCCGGGGCGCGAGAGAGGAGTTGTTGCCGGTGGGGTGGGGGGGGGGCAGCCGACCGGCCGGCCGGGCGGGGCGCGCAGTTGCTTTGTCTCCGGCGGCGCTGGCGCGCGCTCAGGGCCACGCGCCCCCCACCCCAAGCCTTTCCCGAAGAGGACTGTGGGAATAACAAAAAACGGAGAGGAAATAATGGTTTGGCGCGAGGGAGGGACCCGCCGCCCATCGGCCCTTTGTTTATGCCCGCGGCAGGACCAAAACACGCCGGGGCTCCTTTTTCGCCCGATATTGCCCGGCTTAATAAGCGGCAGTCTTGCAGCCACCGGCGCGACTGGATACTCAATTAAAGCCTCGATTAAAGCCGACGTGGACGGACGCGACTCGCTTCCCCGGCGTCCCTTCCGACGCAACAATTATTTCTCTTTGCTTTTCCTTTTTTTTTTTTACTCCCGCCACGCGCTATCGGCGTCTACGCAGTCACGGATCGACCCTCGGCCGCGGCGATCCGACCGCCCCCTGTTTTTCCGCTAGAATAAATACTTGGCCGGGCGCTCGACGCGCGACGTACGCGGCCGTAGGGGGGAAGACGCGGAGCTTTGTCCCTCGCGAGACGGTCGCGTTTCGCCGCGGGCGAGGCGCCGGAGGCGGGGGCCGCGCGGGCGGCTCCGATGAAAGGGAACGAGTCCGGGCGCACGCGATACTCTTCTTTTCGTTGGAAATTCGCGGGGGAGAGGCCGAGAGCCGCCCGGGCCCTCCTTTGATGTCTACCTTCTTTCTCTCGCCGCATCCTTCTCCTCGGCCTGTTCAACTGCGCGGACCGTTTTAAATAGATTGTGGTTTATTATCGTACGGGGGGGCCAAGTGCGCCGCCGCCGCCGCCGCCGCCGGCGCGTCCCTCCCTCGCATTGTGTTTACTCCCCGGTTTACTCGCGCCCCACTCGTCGTACGCTCGACGCGCTTCAAGCCCGGCTTGAATTATTGCTCCGAAAGCCTCGTTGCGACGCTCATTCAGGAACTTTACGCAAGCTGCGGGCCGAAAGCTCGCGGGCCCACAAGTTTTATACGCCCGGGAATTGGTGAATGCCGCGTAATTGACAAAGCGCTTCCGACTCGCGCTCGTCCCAATTTCGCCAGGCGCCATTGATCTTCTCGTGCCGAGTGAGGATAAATTCTCCTGGAAAATGGTGGAGAGCTTCGGTTTCTGGAGACGAGGCGGCCGTCTGGCCCCCGGTCTGGCCTCTCCCCTGACCTATATACTCGCTTCCTACACGCCCTGCGCGCCACGAGATAAAATCGTTTAATGCTCGTACTTATACTCGCAGCGGCCGAAGAAAACAAGAGATCGCCTCGTACCTGTCTGGCCGGCCCGAGGCTCGACCCGCGCCGGACAAAAACCGCGACGAGGAAAATGCGCGTATGAATAGAAAGAGAAGGAAAAAATAAGAGCGGAGAAAAGGACCCCCTTTGTGTGTATTCAAGTGAGTGTGCAATGCCCGGTGCACAATGAGCTCTTTGAGGCCATTGAGAAAAAAGAGAGGCGGTTGCCTCGTCTCCCGTCGTCTCCCTCTCGCTCAATGTAAGTCTCGAAAAATATTCCCCATTTTTTCGGTGCCAATTGAAGATTTGTTGAACCCGCGCACCAACTTGTGCGTGCAACACTGTAGCCAAACTTGGCGCTCTCCCGCATTGTTCCCCATTCTCCCGTGTCCAGTGCAATGAGCTCGAATTGGTCGAGAATACGCATTCAGGGATACAGATCGCAAAAAAAAAATGGATTATCTCCAAAAAATTTCAATTAATCGGGGAATTTCATGCTTCGGTGCGAAACATGGAATCTCTAGTTATAAATAAAATGTGAAAAAATGAGGAAAAAATATGATATTTTCGAGCAGCTTTTTTTAAATCTGAGGTTATATATCTCGGAAAATAATAGTTTTACGTAATAATGTCATAATAAAGTTTGTTCTCCATTAAATCTCCTATAACGTACAGTTTGCCCGACAGTTGAAGTGTAAAACTTTGCAAATACTGAGGTTGCAAGGTCAGATTTAAAACACAATCGCACTTTTTGCCAGAAGGTGCACTTCACTTGTTATAGAAGATATTCCGGGCTCAATCAAATTTTTTATTCGACTCTGCCCCGAGCGCTGCCCTCCAACTCTCCAACTCGCATTTTCGGATAATTGCACTAGACTACTGCAGTAAACCAAACTCGGGCGCCAGCTGGCGCTTACATAACGAGATAATAATGGACCGTCGCGGTGGGAAGGAGAAAAATCCCCCCGTGGTAATTTGTCGGAAACAGCAGAGGTCCCAAGAACAAAACGAGCAGCGGCGTGCGCGATTGTATTTGTCGCCGGGTCGGCTGACGCAAAAAATCCATAATAACGCAACAATTTGCTCGGGGAAAGCCCGCGGCGGTGGACGGAAGCGCTGGCCGGTCATGTGGTGCGAGCGCGGGAAGGGCGGGGGGGGGGAGGCGGCACACACACGGCTATCGGCGCAGTGCAGCGCCAGCGGCGGCGGTGGCGGCCACGCGAGGACGCGAGTGCATGTGTGCAGGGTTACGTAAACGCACGTTTGTTGCACAATAATCGACTGGGCTATAAATAACCCGTGGAAGCATGGCCCCGGTGTCGTCGTACGCGCGACGTCGCCGCCGCCGCCGCCGCCGGCGCCGGCGTCGTCTTCCCTCCCTTCCCCGCCCGAGTGCGTGTCCCTGGGGCCCGCGCCGCGCTTGTTTACACACGCACGTACACACACGTGCACATGTGCCCTTTGTCGGGGCGCCGGGCTTTTCTTCCGCCGGCGCGCGCGACGCGTGGCTTTTCCTCCCCCGCGCGCGGCTCCCTGCCGCCGGATCATTTCCCGCGCTTTTTTCCTTGCCCCGCCCGCTGCCGCGATCCGTCCCTCCTCGAGATTCGCAATCGGCTTTGGTGAATCACGGCGCGCACCGGCCGGCCACTCGGACGCGCAACCGGAAGTCGGAGTCTCCTCCCCGGTGCGCGTGCGCCCAGTTCCGCGAAAAGTTGCGATCGATCCTGACGATTTGATACGTCTCATTAGCCGGGCAGTGGGATAATATTAAATTAATGGGGGGTGGGCCCGTGGATTATGCCGCGAGTCTCGCCGCGGGTACAGTGCATGAATTAATCTCCCCGGCGGAGTGTGCAGTCTCTGCAGTATCGATCGCGTTATCGCCAATAAATTCACCATGATTATACAGTTAGAAAATTTAGCACTCGCGCCGGAACGGAATATTGCTCGGTAGTATTTCAAATGGAACACGCTGTGTGCGTTTAACGTTTCACCCGGGGATCGCGCGCAGACTGCGCGCACCCATTCAGAATATCGCCCAGCAGATCGAGCGCGCAAAAAGCGTATTCATTTCATCCTGATTAATATACACATCGCTCTCGCGTACAATGCAATTATGGGCAATATAGCGTACGTTTCACTCGACTTTTCACTCGCGCCGTCTCACCGTTACAACCTCGGCTCTACTCGCCCAGATTGCGCCGGCCTGCCTTTACCGCGTGTTTAGATTTGAAACTCTGTTTTGAAAGCCGGCGTAAAGCCGGTAAAACGCCGGGGCTGATATCGCTCGACTTGCTCTTTCCGCGGCCGAAGCGTCGCAATGAATTTTCGCTCTGAATGTAAGGCTTAATGAAAAGCCCCGCGCGGATCTGAATCGGAGGGTCGTCGTCGGGCAGGGGAGCGATTAAAAGAAAGGTGCGCCGTTGGGGGGGGGGGAGCGCCCCCCCGGATCAAAGGAGGGAAAAGGAGCGGCGCTCGGTCGTCTCCCTCGCGGCGTCGTTACTCGGCACTCGCGGTTCTCCGAATCCGCTCCCGATTCGGTAAGGGCGGCCGAGGCGCATTTAAGGCGATGATTAATCTCCGGCGGTGGCGCGCTCCCTCCCATTTTTCCCCTCCCTTTCGCCGAACTCGTAATCCCGCGGCGCGACGCAAAAGCCGGGCGCGCGCGCGCGCGCTCCTGAAAACTTGTTTCTCATCAGCGCCCGCGGCGGCCCTCTCGCTTTCGTCGGCCGTCCCCCGGCCGGCTCTTCCCCCCCCCCTTTTTTTTTTCCTCCTTTTTACTTTACCTCCCGCTCACCTGAAAACCGATGAATATTTCAGCCTCCTACCCACCCCCCACCCGGGCTATTAGCCTCGGCGCTCGAGCGTTGCACGCGCCAAGGGCCCGGCAAATGAACCACCGGCACGAGAGCGCGGCCAAAGGCGCAAGTTCACGGCTGCGACGGCGCTTCCCGGAACGCGAGCGTTGTTTCACTTGTTTGCACTTGGCCGGGCCTCGCGCCCGGGCTCGCGCCTCCCCGTTTTTCCCCGGCCCTTTCCCGACTCGGCGCCGAGGGGAGGGTGGCCGTGGCGGTGGCGGGAAATTGCCGGCGCGCAGGCGCCCGGCTAATTGTTCGGCCGGGGGTCGGCGGGCTCGGGCCGTCGGTGTGTATTGCGCCGCTCGCCGCTCGCCGCTCGCGCCGGTCTTTCGAGCAGTGGCGCCACTGATGAGCCCGCGCGGCACCTCGTTAAACCGCCTTTGAATTTCGCTCCATTATACTTATAAGTGTGTTATTATGTGTGCTGCTCGAGTGCTAATATCTGTCGTTAGTGACGCAATCGCCATTTTTTACAGCTATTGTATAACGGAGTAGGATTTCATTACACCGAATTTCATTTGGCCGCCAGCTAGTCAGATACGCCCCGTCTCCTGCCCACGTAATCAATTAATTGACTGCCCGCTCGTTTTAATTGCAACAAAATGAATTATTAACAAGCAAGTGATTTTAATTGATTCTCACTCTCTACGCTGTATTTTTCCTGCTTTACTCAGTGTCGATGAATAAAACTAGCGCGTTCGATCGTTTGAATGAATTAGCAATTCACGCTAGAGAAGTGCTTTCAGGCCGAAGACTTATTTTACCAATGAAATCATTAAAACCTAGAAGCGCCGCCGTCTTTTTCTTCAAGCCAGTCAGGAAGAACTTCCCAAAGAAGTATTTCCAAATAGTCCAGTGGGCCGTCGGGGCTTGGTCGGTGGGGGGGAAAAAATTGCGTCTGCGCGTGTACGGCGAGGCGAGTGCGCAGGCAATGTTGGCGAGTTGGGCTCGTGGCTGGCGGTGGGGCGGGGGGGGGGTGCGAAGGGGGGCAGTGGAAGAGCAAGAGGGAGTCAGTCCCCCCGTGTGGCTCGGCGAGCGGGAGCCTCGTGTTCGCAAGGGGGGAAAAGCCGAGGATTGTTTCGCGGCGGGGCGGGGAGGGGGGTAGAAGGTAGGAGGCTAAGGGGAGGCGAGAGCCGGTTAGGCGCCGCCGCCGCCGCCGCCGCCGCGAGCGCACAGCTGTTTCTCGGCGAGAGAGCTATCTTTCTCTATTTGCGGCCTCGGCGTCGCGCCGCCAGCGCCCGATATCAGCTGATTAAGCGATAAATCATTGCGTAATTAACGGCCCTCTAGCGCGCATGCCTCGAATTATTCACGCCGGGGAGGATTCCCGCGGCGGAACTTTTCCCAGGCGGCCGGCGCTCTAAGCCCGGGAGAAAGCTCGCGCGTGCATTGGCGCTGGTGCCCTTGTTCCTCCTTTTGTAAGCCCGCGGTCTGAAAAAGCGCGCGCGCTCGCGACTCTCGCAGAAGGGGCGCGCCCGAGCTGTCTGCCTGCCCCCTCCCCTGGGCCGAGGCGCGTCGCGCGAGAAAAAAAAAAAGACGCGGGTTGCGCAACGGCGAGGCGATCGCGGCCACGTCTCGGCTGCTGCCGGTTCCCTACGCCCGATAAAAGTGGCGCGGCGAGCGCCTTTTCCTCCTCCTCCGCCCGCTGCCCCTCTCCTCGGCCCTCCTCTCGGCTGGCCGCTTGGCGGGAAACGCGCTCGCGACTAATTTTTGCGCCCCGGCGCGATAAGGCGGCCGGCTCTCTCGGGCCGGCTGCTGCTGCTGCTGCTGCTGGCTCGGTGGGGCGCGCGCGCCGCGCACGTCTCCCCCGCGCGCCCGAGATAAGCGCCCGGGCTCTCGGCTCTATCTGCGCAGCTCGAGATAAACGCGGCCTGCGTATGCGTCATCACGTGATTCTCCGGCTGCCGGCCTCGTGTACGTGTGCGTGGGACTTTTTTCGCGCTCGCCGGCTCCTCGCTGCCGGTGTGTGCGCGCGCGCGCCTGTGTGCCGGAGAGGCAGCCCGGCCGCTGCTGCTTTCTTTTTCCCTTCGCCGCTTTTTCCTCCCGGCGATTCGGGCGCTTCGCGGGCTTTTGGCCCGCGGCACCGGCGACTCGTTACGCAACCACCTCTGCTCCTCAAAGGCCTTTTTTTCTCGTGCCGCAAACAAGTTTTAGAAGTAGACTAGTGTTTACTTAAGAATGAAAGTAATTAATAAGTGTGTCAGTCGAGATAGGAGATGCCAGTGGGAATTTGCATTAATTTTATTTTAAGAACTAACGCACGCAGCTGCCTTTAAGAAAACTCTCGTGCAACGACACTTGATATTTTGCAATAACGTGGCTAAAAATAGTAGGCGCTTGTTCCAGCCTTTATTGCAATACAATTATATTATTTTGTCGTTTATTCGATAAAAAAGGGGCATTTTTTGTTGCAATGTAGAGACATGCATAAAAAGATATCGTAAACAGTACGAGGATGCATGCAGGTAAGTGAATGATTTGCACATTCCTCGGTTATATTCTCTTCAAAAAAGTTACGAATTTGAGCATTTTTTTAATACAAGCATTTAAGTAGATAATTGTACTGTGAAGATCAATAGTAATAAGCGAGCGCGTATCAAGTGAATCAAATGGCAAATGGAAACTACTAATTAATATTCACGAGGCATAATTACTGGCAATTATTCATGACCTACTATGCGATTACATAGTTGTCGTCGGCGCCACGCCGCCAACTCATTCTTAACAGCTAAAATAGCAGTCTATATCTGATAAAGGCCTTATAAAGCTCCCCCTCCCCCCACAGCGAGCAATACCGTAATGTTTTCTTCCACACGTTTCCTCCTCCATTCGGAAAAGCCTGTCACGCGAATGCGCGTCGTACGGGGCGCCGAGTTTGCGGAAGGCTTGCGTCGCAACGAGTTGAACTGCGACGCAGCATCGGCCGGGTGCGCGCGCGGGGGGGTCGCCATGCCGGTGCGTCAGTGGGCCGCGCCTCGAATTAATGCGCCCGTAAGCTATATGTGCCGCGGCTGCGGCGGCGGCGGCGGCTAAGTCCATTCCTAGACGAGGCCGGCCAAGTGCAAAGGTGACACCTCGGCTCCTCAGCGGTGACGCGGGGAGCCGCCATGCGCCCGGCTCTCGCGTGTTTACCTCCGACCGCGTGCTCGAGCCGCGGGGGAGGCTCGTTGATCGCGGATGGATGTCGATGCGCGTAGCCGCGAGAATTTGGAATAGATGCAAGACTGATTACCCGGTGAATGTATTATTACAGTGCCGCGGTTTGGGCTTGAGAGGCTCACGGGCCGAACCGGCAACGACGTTTGGATCAGCGTAAGAGAGTGACGGGAGGCCCGCGGTAATGGAGTCGTTGGCCCGCGATAGCCCGGGACGATTGCCGGGGCGCAATTGCGGCCTGATCGGAAAGGTCCCGCGCGATAAGCGGGGCCGAGGGCTTTTCAAAGGGCAATTAGGAGCGGTGCACCTGCCGCTGGCGGGCCCGTATATATATATCGCCGGAGGACAGCGTCGCACGGCAATCGAGCCTCCGGGGGGTCACGAGTGCAGCTCCGCAGCCGTGCAGCCAGCGCTTTCTTGTTTTTTTTTCTTCCTCCGTTGGCCGCCCGGCGAGGTCTTTACCGCGGGGTGAGCTCGAATACAATGACACTCGTGGCGTGCACGTGGGAGTCGAATCCAATGAAGGGCTATGCCAGGATTTGGAGACTAGCAGCCGAGGCGATTGCCGAGCTGCAGAAGAAGACGTGAAGCTGCGAATATGAGGTCGTTATCAGAGCGAGGTGAGCGGGGTAGGGCCGCTGCGGCTCCGGAGCGGGGCCAACAATGGACCTGCGGGGGCCTAACGACCTGCCACCGGTTGCCACTCCCTCGCGGGGCGCCGGCGTCCGTCAAAGAGTTGGGGAGAGGGTGGGTGGGCCTGAGGGGGCCTAATTGGCCGGCAGATGGCGCGGGCCGGCGTGGCGCCTAGATCGGGGGCCGATCGGTGTCGCGTGCAGGCGCGCATACCTGGCCGGGCCGGGGCCGCCGGCTGGCACGCGCCCCGGCGCCGCCGCCGCTTGGCACTCGGCCCGCCCCCGGCTATTTTTCCCCGGCGCTTTCCTTTCTTTGCCGGCGGCCCGGCGGCGTGTCCCCTTTCGGACCGCGGCGCGCTTATCGCTCCTTTTGCCCAGCCAGCGCGAGAGATAAGTTTCGTTGAACCCCCGGGAAAGGGGGGGGTGGGTGGGCCGCGTCTCTTTTGAGCCCGGGGAAATTACGGGAGATTGTTTGTCGGCGGCGGCGGCGGCGGCGCCGCGCGCGAGCCTTGGCATCATCTCCTCCTCGGCTCCCGGCCGGCTTTATTTATCCGGGCGGTCGCGCGCCTCCCGATGCCGTAATATCATTCGGCGTACCTCGTGTTTGTTCCCCCGGACAGCTGTTGTTCTTGTCCCTTTTTTACGCGCAACTATTTCGCGACAGATGTTTGCCAAGTTCAAATATTATGCCCGGGCCGCCGGTGCGCGTGGCGCTACCAAGTTGCCGAGGTTACGAAACAATTTAACCAAAGATAAATGGCCCGCGAAACCGTGTTATTGAACTTTGCGCGCGGCGGCCGCGCATATTCAAGGGACAAAAACGACTTGGAGGTTGGAGGGCGGCGGTGGCGCGGCTGAAATTCCCGAAAGCGAAAGCGGCATGGAATCCGTACTGGCAATTTCATGTTTCTCTCTCTCGCTCTCTCGCTCTCTCTCTCTCTCTTTCTCCCTCCGCGGGCTTGAAAACAAAAACAGTTTAGAAAGGGCAAGTTATTTCCCTCCCTGCAAAAGGGGGAAAAAGGGTAATACGCGCTCGCGCGTCAACGCTCGGCTGCGTTTTATACACCGTCATATTCTTGGGAGTGACTTATTCGCCCCCGGGTCCCCTACCCCCCCGTCCCCACTCGGTCTCTCGCGTCGTGAATTATTGCGTGTCGCGGTAGCTCGGTGCTCCGCTCGGGGGAGCAGCGCCGGCCGAGGGAAGGGACGATGATCGTTACAAACGACGCTCAGATTCGTATCTTTCCAACTTCTTAGGCTCGGGCCCCCGATCTGGCCCCCCTCCTCCATTTTATCACTTTAATTGGCTCCTATTTATCTAAGATAAGGAACCATCCAGGTAAATAGCAATTTAAATGCTAATACGACAATGAGCGGGGGAGGTGAGGCGGGGCCGGCGCGATCATCGGGGGCCTTTGCGGGCCATTGCGCCGGGAAAAGTTAGCGCCCGGTGGGGTTAGGCGGGCCCGCGGCCTCGCGGGAGGACGCCGGCTCTCCCCGGGCCACTCGGCGAGAGTCGGCCTCGGGGGGAGAGGCGCCGCGAGGAAATGCCGCGGCTCGGCCCATTATTGCGCGAGCCGCCGCCGCCGCCGCCGACGCGGCGACGCTCACCTCGGGCGCGCGGTTAATAAAATGCCCGGGTTATAACTCAATTAGCGCCGCGGAGATTGCGTTTTGAATAAGCGCGCGGCTGGCAAGGACTGCCGGCTCCTCGGCGCCGCCGCGGCTCTTATCCCCCGGCGGAGCGGAGCCGCGCGGCGTAGGTGCACGCGAGGCCCCGGGCTTTCTCCGAATCTCCGAGGCGGCAATAAAGCCCGCCGCTCTCGGGAGGCTCCCCTCCCCCCCCCCCTGCCAGGGGTGCCAAGCGATCCGTGCACTCTTGAAGCCCGCCGCTGCCTGCGTCCTTGGCTCCCTTTTTGCGTGCCGGCGGCGGTGGCGGCGACTCCTCCGCAAGACCTCCGGCCTCCTCTTCTTTGTCCCCCTGGGAAAAGCGCGGCGACTGGCCCAGGCCGCGCCAAAATCACGGGTTTTATTGCGTGCACCGACCAATCCTGTGCTCCCTCATTAGCTTGTTGACACGCCTCGTGATAAGGTTTATTGCCCGGCGGAGGTTAGACGGGGAGCAAATTTGTCTTTTTCATCAAAAAAAAAAAAAAAAATAATACGGGTCGAGGACAAAGTGATTGAATGTCGGACAACGAGTTGAGCAACGAGCGGCGCGCCTCCTCCGGACTCGCGCGAGGATGCAATTAGAGGAGTAGAACTAATGGAAACCGAGATTTTAAGAATCATCGGCCGGCGAAGGCGAGGAAGTCGGGGCAGAGGGGCGCAAGTGGCGCAAACAACGAGGATCGATGCGATCCCCTTGGGCGCCTCAATCTCCCCGTGAAATTGAGCCCCGTCGGACTTCCGAGGGGCCTCGCGATCGATCGGCAATTTCGATAAGTCGGGGCCCTTGCGCACGTGCCGAAAAGCCGGCGCGCCGCCGCGGCCGCCAGACAACAATGCGCCTCCGCGACCTCTCACGCCCCAGATGCGCCGGCCGCGGAAGGAGGCCCCCCCTCCCCCGTCCCGCGCCTCCTCTCATTGTACGCGAGCACCGGCTCCGCATCGAGGATCTATCCGCTCCGCGGTCCACGTCGAACGGCCGGCTGTACATCTTGGCCGGTCGTCACCCTGGCCCCCCCTGGCGAAGCAGGATTTCCCGGCGATGCGGGACGCCGGGCGACGATATCGCGCGAAGGTGAACGAATGTACTTGTGCGCTCGGGGCTCGGCGCAGTCGCCGGCGCTCTTATTCGATATTCATTATTCAGGCAGCCGCGGCAACTGTGTCCCCCCGACGTCCGTACCGTTAGCCGCGCGCGTCACCAATGCCTGCCCCCGGCCGCTTATCACCGCGGTATCTCTAACACCGTCCCCCCCCTCCGCCTGTGCGACTGGCGTCTAGTTACGCGGACCTGCGCCTCGAGGCTTCTTTCTTTTTTTTTTTGCGTATTTTCTCCTCCGGGGCGCCTCGGCGCGCCGTGTACATCGGCTCGCTTTTTTCGGCTCGTGCCTCGCGCGGCCCCATTTAGCCGGCGGCTTTTCGGAATTAGAGCCAAGCCCGCGCCGGGGGCAGTTTGCCGGGCTTCCCGGAAACCAGTTGCGCAACGGCGCTAATCCGCCGGTAGGGAGTCATCCTCCGCCGGCGGAAATACCGCTAAACGCCGGCTCGCGAGGCCGGCGCCGCTGGGTGGGGATGGAAACTCGAGAGCGAGCCGAAAAGCACCGCGGGAAAAGGAAAGACTCGGTAGTTGGGCGGCGCGCCTTTCCTCGGGCGCCGAGAGAGGATCGGTTGGCGGGGGGGGGGGCCGCAAAGTGGAAACTGCGCGCCGTTCCCTTTTTCCCGGCGCCTAAACTGCGCTTTAGATAATAATCGCCCGTGTAATCGGCCCCGCGGCGGATAAGTAAGTGCGCCTAATGTGGGCCGAGGGGGTAAGAAGCGAGGCGGCGCGCGAGGAAGAAAAGCCCCAACGAGGGCCGATCGAAAAAGGCCTTTTCCCGCCGGTGGCCGGCGGGGATCGCGCGCCGAATTCCAGGGGAACTTTCTTCCTCGGCCCAAATGCGCCCGGGCGTTTACGAGGCGGGATAGAAATCGCGGGCCGGCTCTCTCGCCGCCTCACTTTCGATTCTTTGTTCGCCGGGCGAAGAAAGGAAGCGGCGGCGGCGGCGGCGGCGTCGGCGGCCGGGAGAAGCTCGGGCCGGGGCGCGGGTCCGTTTCCGCGACCCCGTCGGATCCTCCCGCGCCCCGTCGGCGCCGGAGAAAGTGAGAGGCGCGGGGCAAGGTAACGGTCACGAATCGGCGCGCGGCGGCGGCGGCGGCGACTCCCACGCGCGCCGCCGCCGCCGGGGGACACGTGCTTCCCGCGCGATCCCGGCATCCGGTGCGGGCGCTCGCGGCCGAGCGAGCGGGCCCCCCGAGCCTCTGGCCGCGCATGCGCGCCACCGCCGCCGCCGCCGGCTGCCCCCGCCACCGCGCCCCGGGCCCCCACGCGCCCCGCCAGACAAAGCCCGGGATTTACCTGCGGCGGCGCGGGGTTCAGGGCCGTACGCGCGCCCGCCGGAGCCTTGACACTCGGCGCGCCGCGGGCCGAGGGCCGAGCGAGGGCCGACCGAGGGCCGGACCGCGGCCCCGAGCCCCCGCCGCCGGGCTATTTGCGCGCGCGCTCCCCCAACCGCCCAGCGGCTCTCCGGCTTTTTGCGCGCCGGCTCGCCTCGCAGGCCCTGCGCCGCCGCCGCCGCCGCGCGCTGGCCTTGCACTTGCTCGCGACCTACAGCCCCTCGGATCTTTAGCTTTTTCGCTTTTTTCCCCTTTTCCGCGCCTTTTCGCACGCCTCTCCTTTTCCACGCCGCTGCCCTGCAAGCGTCCGGGCAGCCCGACAATAAATCGACCTTTGCTTTTGGACAAGCCTGTTGATGCTGCATTACAATTTCATGAACAAAATTCGAATACACCTTGTGTAATATAACCTGTCCTATTCTTTTGATAAATGCTTCTCCCAATTAATTGATATTTGAGCAGAGTAAGATTATTCAAATGAAGTTGAGCATGCCGAACAACGCTGTTCGTTCCATGTACAGTTGTTATTAATAACGCGCATCATTTGTATTATTCATCACATGTCCATGCTTATTTCAAATGTCGAATTTGAATGTAGAATCCCTTTTAAGCACACGCACACACAGAGGCACGTGGGCCGTGGAAAAACGAACATATTCGTACCGATTGGCGCGGCTCGCTCGATTCTCGGCCCGAGCCCCGGCTCGATTCCTGGTTGGAAAAAGGTCCTACATCGCAACGGAAGCACGGACTATACTCGATTCGCCAATGAGACTTGGTTCAATTCGAAGACCATAAAAGCATATGTATAAGCCGAAAAGAAAATAAAAAAAAAGTCCGCCGCGAGGCGAAGCGGCCAATCAATTAAAAAACCCCCCTCGCGAGAACCCGATTACGAATTCCGAGAACGAAAAGCTACGTCGGGCGTTGCACAACCAGTTTACCGGCAGCCGGCTCATCTCGGCCCGAGCGGACGCCGCCTGCGCGCGCCTGCAGCCGTAAATTCGCCGCACGCTTGAAATAACGAAAAAATCGAGCCCGAAAATACGGGGACGCGCGCGCGCGCGCGCCGCCGCGAGAAAAAAGCGCGGCCGCGGCGCGCACGTGTGTGTCCCCGTGTCCCGGTTTGATGCCGAGCGCGGGAAGAGCGAGAGAGAGAGAGAGAGAGAGCGAGAGCGAGCGGCCCCGCAGGCGGGCTTAGGAGTCGCGCTCTCGAAGCCGCCGCGGGGATTGGGGGGGGAGCCGCCGATCGAGTGACCGGAGAGGTAATCGAGCGGCCTTTTCGACTTACATCACCAGCGACTAAATATACGCGCGGCGGCCGCCCGGAGCCGAATTTCCTCCTCGCGCGCGCCCGCCTCTTTTTCCTTTTCTCCGTCTGCGTGTTTTCTGCAGTATTTGGCCCTCGGAGGAGCCGTGGCCAGTCCGCGCGCCGTCCTCCTCCCTCCCCGCGCCCCTTTCGCCCCCCCCCCTCCCCCCGCCCTCTTCATTTCCTGTTAGACCTGGGCCATTTTAAGAGCGCCCCGACTGCGGCTCCACATTTAAACTTGGCTCTATTTCGGTATTGATCTGATTCAACTTAACCGCGCCTTCTCCTGCACTCGTGACTTTGGAATCGTTCATCCGTTCTGTTTTCTCTGCACTTTCGAAACTTCGATATCTATCATGTAAGAGTGTATTAACATGTTACTTTTGTTTTTATCATCGACCCAAATATAGCTCTTACTTTCAACGTCAATTCTAGTTTTTTCTCTACGGAAACATAAAACAAGAGGGAGCATTGTATAATAATATATGTAAAGCAAATAATGTGTAGGATTTTCATATTAACGCTGTCACTTGACACGCAAATACCTTCGACTTCAACTTTGAGGTAAAACCGGAATTTTCGCAAAAAGTGTTTATTTTAATATTTTTTTACTTTCATATCGTTCCATCCTCTTTTGGATCCTCGTCACAACTGTCTTTCATCTTTTTTATTTAGAATGTAGGAAAGGTTTTTTTGTTCACTTAATCTTTAGATTAGATACACGTGTTGTCGTCGTCGTTTTATATGAAATTTAATCTAATTCAGATCTCTGGGACTTCTTGGAAATTTGGACAAAATATGCGTCGGCACTTTCACTCGATAAATTAACTCATTCTATAAATAGTCTGGTTACGCAACCGCCGAATTAAGTATTCGAAACTGTTACATTTTTGCATGAAGGAAGCTACTCGCTTACAAAGTCACAGCCGAGTAGCTTTCGAGGCGGCTTTGGAAATAAAAAAAGGAGCCCGAGGAAAAGAAGGTGGAAAAAAAGTACAGCTGGCCGGGCGCGCGCGCGCGCGCATCGACGGTATATACGTCGGTAGCTCGTAAATTTTCCACGCGTTTCCCCCCGATCGACGGGGCCGAATTTCCGAATAAACAGTCCCGTCGGCTCGTAAATCAGCAGGTCTAATGAGATTCGAGGCTCGCTCCTGTTTCCCAAGCCGGAGAGACGCCCGGGTCCCCGATCGCCCGGCGAAGGTGTCTCCCCCGGCTAAGCGACAAAAGGTGCCCGCTCAACGGAACGGCCCATTTGCATATCGGCGTAGCCGGCGCGCGTAATTCCCGCCGATTAGCGGCGGAAGGTCCGGCGGCTCGTGCGTGAAAACTGTCGCGCGCGCCTAGCGGACATGCGGGGCCAGCTGCCGAGGAGCCGCTGTGGGAGAAAGGCGCACTTGCCGCCTCCCGGTCCTTTTCCCATGCAGCTCGCGGCCCGCTCCCGAGACGTCGATCGCGTGTGTTTGGTCGATAAAGAGGCGAGGACCTGATGAATTGCGCCTCTGCAAGGCGAGGCCCTCGCGAGATGCCACTGACGCTGTGACCCGCTCGTCCCGTCGCCGTTCCCCCGAGTGTTTTTTTCCACCGTCGGCGTCCCCCCCGTCAGCTTGCACAATTGCAAAATTCAACGGCTGAATAGGCGGGCGCGGGGCATTTACATTCTTATATTTATTTATTGTCGAGGCGAGGGACCGCGCGAGCGGCGCGTGCCCGGGGCTGCTTTGGTTTGTAGATGGCCCGGGGAGCGGGCTCGTACAATGTTTCACCGCGGACAGCCAGAAATTCAGCAATAAGCGTATAAATGATTGCACCTGCTCTCGGACCTCTGCGAGCGCGTGCGTCAAGGCTTTGAATGGCGCCGCGCTCGCCCGCCGAGGGTATAATAAAATCGATTAGACGCGCGCGCGCGCGCTCGCGCATTCATCGAGCCAGGCCATTGCGCACGAGTGGAAAATAATCGCCAGGTGGGTTTTCATTTGGTCAAGGATCTGTCCGGTACTGGCGCCGCGGCATTTTCCGACTTTGCGAATAATCAGCGCTCGGCAATCGGCGAGCGCGCGCCGCTCGCTCCGTACGTATCGATTCGGAGAGACAGGATTAAAGTCGAAGAAAGGGAAAACAAGGCTTACGCCATGGCTTCCTGCGCCGCCTGGACAAAAGGAATTATTTCCTCGAGTCGTACAAGGAGGCGAAAAAAAAAACACTTTGTACATATATACAGGGCATGATTTTCTTTCTCTTTTTTGAAGCGGAGCTGCCAGGAGGTGTATATATGTACAAGGGTTCTCTGGCGGGCGTTCCGTCTCGACGCCTCGCCTCGTGCCTCGACCACGTGACGAGCAGACGCGCGGGAAAGAGAGAGCCCGCGCGGAGCGTCGGGAGACCGGCTCCTTTTTTGCCCCCTTGTTTACCTCCAGCCCCGGAGGAGCCGCGGGGGCTGCCGCGAGCTCTCGGAGCTTTTCTTTCTCCCCCGAGCCTCGTATTTCGTATGGCTCTGGTGTGCGCGCGCCCCGCAGTCGTCCACCGGGTCGAGTAAGAGGACCGGGCGGAGATAACAAAAAAAAAAAAGTCCTCGGTAAACGGCGTCCGCGACGCATTGAGCCGAGCTCGGAGCGCGCGCCGCGGGCAAACCTTCACCTCGAGCCAGATCTACGGGTATCTTATCAGGCCGGCGGGAGATTAGTTTGTTGGGTGATATAGCCCGGCGGGCCCGCGGGAAGCGCCTCGGCGAGACGGCTTTCGGGGAAGCCAGCCAATATGATCCGATGGAAATCGATGCCGGAAGTCTGGGGGAAAAAAGAATAACACGCGGGAAAACAGGGGACGTCCGTGGACCTAGTCGTCCCCGCGGACATTGTCATCCGATGACGATCCTCGTCCCTTTTGTTCCCCGCCTCGAGCCCACATCACATGTGTACATGTGCGTCCGTGTGTATATATATATATATATCCGCGGTGGAAATTTACGGCTATCGGGTGCTAATGGTCCATGGCTGGGTGTCGCGCCCCAGAAGAAAGGATGCATCGCGCGGCGCGTAACAGTCAATGTAGCGCGTTTACGGGGCGCACAATGGGATACGTAATCCCTGGGCGACCTGTAGCTCTCGCGAGTCGCGCGCCCGACAAAAGGAACTCGAAAGTGGAAAAGTCGTATTCGATTGTCATTGTAATGAGAGAGGCCCGCTCGTCCGGGGGGGGGGGAGCGGGGGCGGGCATTGTCACGGGTGTCACGGGGCCCGCTGCTCCCCGGGAGAGCGAGCGAAGCGCCGCCGATGATCCTCTGCCAGAGGAGCCCCTCGGCAAGATGGATACCGGCCGACGCTGCTCTCCTTCGAATCGATCGGCCAGGCTAATTCGACCTCTCGCATCTCGCGGAGGGAAAGAAGAGCTTGGCCTCCTTCCCCGTTGCTCTGGGGTAAAAGCGGGCGTCATCGCGTACTGCGCACCGCGCGCCCGCCATGACTAAAGCCCGGGTGATAATTGCCGGCGGGGCGGCTCTCGCTTATTGCTCCCGGGACCGCGAGCTAACCGCCGGGAGGCCGCTCCTCGCCCCGGGCCCCCGCGGCTTTTTAAGCGAGGGCAAATCTGCGCGGGGCCGCCTGATAGCGGGGAAACTTTGCCGCGGCCGAGCCCGCGGCGGCACTAACGACGGCAAACTTTGTCATTTGCTCTGCCGAGTTGGCTCCTAAGAGTCTTTGTTGTTCCCCGGTCCCCGGAGCGGGGCGGGCAAAAATGCACCGGGAGGAAGAAGCAAAAAAAAAAAAGCGCCGCGGAACCGCGCGTACGTGTGTGTGTGCGCGCGCGGGCGCGTGATTTAGAGCCGGCGGCGGGCCGACGAGGAGGGAAATGATATAACGCGGTAGCCGCCGCCGGCTGGCAATAACAATGTACAATGCGTGCGCCGCGATATACGGCGTTTCTCCGAACGCCGGGCGGCGCGCGCGTGAGTTACATCCGAGTGGAAGTGTATTAATCAGCCGGCCGCGCGTATATCGTTGCCACCAGTCGTCGGGGTATATAATCCGCGGCCCTCGGAAAACGGGGCGGCGCCGATCGGGGAAAGTGCGCATTGTTCCGCCGCCCGCCCCCGCCGTGAAGTTGCAACAATCTATGCACAAAGCCGGGCTCGCGTGCGCTTCCCGGGGCGAGCGCGAAAACCGGAGGCCCCCGGCGCCGGGGCCCCGACGTCCGCGGCCTCGCACGCGCCTACCCGGCGTATACGTATACACTCCCCTTGGCCAATCGGAAACAATGGCCGAGGGCGGCTGTCGAGGGGCCGGCCGGCTACTTTTTTTTTTTTGTTTTGTCAAACTTTAAAGTCTATTGGAGGAGCCGGCAGCCGACATCAAAGCCCGGAGACAGGGCACCTCGGACCCTTGACGCGCCGGAGTCGAGGGGGTGGGCCGACCCTTCGGTGGTACGGTTCTTAATTGAGGAGGCGGCTTCCGATCGGCGCGACTGGCCGCCGAGGGCTTCCGAGGAGTTGATTAGAGGCTGCGCCCTGTGCGGGAGTAGGAAAGCGGGAGCGGCGGGAGGCCGCTCGAGAGGATGGATATTATCGAGTATGGAAGGAGCCGTAGACCAATGGGGAAGGAGGCGCTTTTCCCGCGGCGGATCCGACCTTGGGCCCTTTGTAAGGGCCGCCTCGACAAAGCCCCGGACGGCTCATGTCGCGCGGCTTTTCCCTCGTGCCCCGGAGGCGCATCGCGGCGCGGCTGGCCTCCTCTGCGACCCCGTCACGCTGCACTTGTCGAAGGTTTATCAAGGCGGGCGCCGCCTCGGGGAAGCCCGGCCGATAACTCGCGGCCCGGTCCGCCCGCGACAAGTCCGATAAGCGTCGACCGAGGGCCGCTCACACCGTCTCCGGCGACAGCCGCGCGCTTATCAACCGGATCGATATAATCTCCCTGCGGTCGCGCGCGCTTGCGGCCGGCCCGTGAATCAGAGCCGGCCACGGGTCCTCGGGCCAGCGGCCACGCGAGCGCCTGCCAAAAGCCCGCCAGCTGACTGGCGCCGGGCTGCGCATCAGCTGTTTATGGTGAGTCACGCGCCGGCCGAGCCGCCCCGGCGGCGCGAGGAGCTCTCGCGAGGGCCGCGCAGGGCCTCCCTCCACCCCCCCCGGGATATTCATGCATGCGCGATGACATCCGTCTTGGTAATTAGGAGGATCGGCCGGCGCCCGACGCGCGGCTCCTCTCCCGTTCTCGGCTCTCGCCCGCCGCCGCGCAGTATTTATCAACGCTCGCTCGAAAATCCCTGCAGCGTAATTGAAACTAGAGCTTCGCGTGCGCTAGACTGCGCCGCCGCCGCCGCCGCCGCCGCCGCCGCTGTGCTCGATATTATGTAATGCGAGCTAAATTAAAACGCCACCTCGTTCCACATTTTATCCAAAGCTGCCTTTTTCCATTTTTTTTTTCCTCCCGCGATAAAAATACACTCCAATGTCTCGTGCCCCGGCATTTCGATGCATCGCAGATTACTCGCCGCGGGCTCAACTCCTTGACTAATTCAAGCATCCCCATCCAGCGGAGGCGTCGCTCAATTCCTTTCAACCGATGTAACCCCTGCCGACGAGGCCCCCCGACTCTTTCATTTATTCCACACTCGACCGCGGAAGGCACACCGCGGCTCCATAAGTCAAATCGATTACATGAAATTCATAATATTCGTGGGAATGATGACAGGTGCCGTCTTCGGGCGTTGGCAATCCCGGTATGCTTCAATAATGCTTGCCGTTCAATCAATCCCTGGAAATTCATCAAAAATGCTTTCAATTTACTTTTTTTTTTTTTCTAATTCAATTATCCGCGTTCGCCATGACGAGTCAACGAGATCCAATAGAGCTGCAGAGAGAACAGCCAACCTCGGTTCGATTAAATTTGTATCGAGAATGTATGTCATCGGCTGCCACCGAAAGCTTAAAATCTCTAGCCGAGTCGAAAAGTAAAAAATTTTTCCGCTCCCTACGTGCATTCTTCATCGGAGTTTTATCAAAAAAATTTGAAAGCGATTCAAGTAGGCGCTCGAGGGAAACGATTGACGGCTGTCCGATAGCCCATTTTATATTCCATTCGACTCGAGTGCCGCGCCGTTTGTTCGGAACGCGAGCCCATCCCGCTGGCGAAATCCACGGCGATACGCCGCGCATTGAAACAACCGCGGCTCCGACTCCCGGCAGAGGAAAAAAAAAGAGCGCGCCATCTCGTCATCTCGTCGCGATAATAATCTGCCGGGAAGAAGGACGCGGTTGATATTTATCACCGGCTGAAGGGCTTTTCCCTCGCCGGTTTTTCGGCGTCCTTACTTATCTCGTTCCGAGTGAAATTTCCCGCACCCTGGCAGTTTTTTCCAGCGGGGGCGGCTCGGCTCCTCCTCTCTCCCCCCACCTTCGATTCATCGCGCGCAAGTGTTATTTCCGAGTGATCGAGCCCGCGGGTTTTTGCCCGGTCGACGACGCATTCCAAGATGTCCGGGCGACTTTTCTTGGCCGCCCGGGGGAAAGTAAACTGCGCCTTGTTTTCTTCTTCTTGCGGGGGGATGGGCGTTTTTTGGCGTCGCGCGGGGAAAATTGTCATTCGGACAGTCACGACGGCGGGCGTTGCGGGCGGCTGTTGGCCCGATCCGCCGATAACATTCTTCTTGCGTGAATCGACAGAGTATCGATTTCTCCGGCGGCCGCGCCGAGCCGGCGAGCGCGCACGGCTTTTCGTAGAAATCGTCTAGCGTTCTTGTCGGCCGGCGGCCGGTTGGGCATTTAGATCGATCGCAATTGGTCTTCTCACGCTCGGCAATACTCAGCGCACTCGGTACAATTCGCAAGGGGATTTTTCGCGGGCCCGTCGCCCGGCCTCCTTTCCCAACAACGATAAGGCCCCGGGTTTCCCCGTTGCGTAACCCGAGCGACGAGCGCACTTTGCACGGCGCTCTGCCGATTGGATAAAGCTCGCGCCCCGGAGCCGATGAGGCGCGAGGGATGCTGGGCCTCGCGTGCGCTGGCGGAGCACGTGCGCCGAGATGGTCCACGGGAGGACGGGGCCGATGGGCCGGCGCCGCGGCCACGAACACGCGCCCCGAGATGCCGGGAAACAAAGGAGAGCGAGAGGGAAAAGCCGCCGGCCGCCGGGCTCTTGAGGCCGGTGTACTAGACCGTGCTAGATCTAATTACCTCGGGGGTTATATTTACGCCGGCGCGCCGCTATGAGAAAGAAAATGGCCGAGGGATACGCGGCGGCGCAGCCCGGGGGTCGTGTGTCTCTATCCACCTGTCCGCGTGTCGAGCCAGCGGCCGGCGGCACCCGCGGCCCGCTTCCCTCGGCGCGACCCACTTCTTTTTTTTTTTCTCCCCGGCCCTATCCCTGCCTCGGCCCGGCCCTCGCTCCAATTTTTTGCCTCCTCCCTCGCCCCCGTTAAAGCGGAGCCCGGCCCTCCGTAACCCGGATTACGCTCCACCGGGAGCAGAGGCCGCCTCGTGGGCCACGAGAGCGACCTCGGCAGTCGATTGTTTACAAGCCGGGGCGGCCGGGGGAGCGGCCTCTCGAGCCACCTGACCCGCTGCCATTCCTCGTTGCGCAACGCGGCGGCGGCGGCGGCGGCGGCGGGCGAATTCCATCTGCATGCAGGCCGCGCGGGCACGTAAGAGAATAATGCCCGGCTCGGAGCGTCGAACGCGCTGACGTCACTCCCCGGCGGCGGCGAAGGGCTCGCCACTCGGCAGCCGGTGTACCAGCTGATCTGATACAGCCGCCGAGCGAGCGAGCGGCCGCCGTGCACCACGTGTGTCGGCGCTCTCGCCCCTCCCGCGGCTACCCCCACCCACTCTCTCGGCCTGTCTTTCCGCGCCTACTTTTCCCGCCGCGCAGTTGCGCACGACTCGGCTCATTCTCGTTCTAAATTAACGTGGGACTGAGTGGAGGATGCCGCCGCCGCCGCCGCCGCCGCCGTCGCGGCGCGCGATTCTAGACCGGCCGAGCGTTTATCCCCGCGCAACATTGTATGCGCCGGTCTCGCACTTATAGCCGGGCGCCCTCGCGCCTCTCCGATGCGGCCAACTGGGTTGATCGATGCCTCGCTTGGCTTCGATCGGAGAATTAATTATTTTTATTGCGCAGTTTCGAGCTATGCCTCGCCGGGGATTGTCGAACCCGCCGCCGAGCGCTTCTTTGCCGCCTTCTCGCCTTCTCTCTCCCGCCGCCGCCGCCGCCGCCGCCGACCGGCTATTTTTAGCGCACTGCGTAATTGCACGGCCCGGCTCGCGATGCGTATATAGAGCAATTTAGTTCGCTGGCCTGCGATACGTACGACTAATTACCTTAATTGCCTTGCTGAAATTCGCCGCCGATAAGGTCCGGCTCGCCGCCGGTTTGTTTGTCTCTCTTCTCAGAGGGAGCGCAGTTGCTAAGATTCGCCACCTTTACGCCCCAGCATCGAGCCCAAGACTCTTCTGGCTCACGAATTCTCCCTGTGGCTTTCCGGTTTTTCTCGGGTTCCGTGACTATTTCCTCCCGCGAACGACACAGCTTATGTGGCAGAGAGCAACGTTCATTTGGTTGCTACTAAGAAAACGGCAATGTAACGAATCGATGACAGAGCCCAGGCAACAACAGTAGGCTGCGATGGCTTTGCCTTTACGCCGTTCATTATCTACCTGTGCAATTTGAGCTACTTTTTATGGGCAATTGTTCCTTTGAAATGCTTACCTTTCGGGCGCAATAGTAGTCCTTATGTACTCTGCAACATCGACTTAATCGCATTACGATCCTATAAATATAAATGCTTGTGTACGTTCCATGTAGTGACATAGACACTTTGAAACTATCACCGATTTAACACACGCGTGGATTTCTCGCTACATGAATGTAAATTACGATTTCAACGGAAAATGGGTTAACCAATTCAACTTGTTTAAATTTTAATGAATGAAATGTAGAGAATATTACGTTTCAGAGTAACAGAAATTAGCTTTAAAGTACAAAATTCGTTACGAACCTGCATTTCAATAATTATGCCGATTTGTCAGATAAACATTATGTAATTTTACTTTTGTGATCATTCAGCTCCTTTTAGAGGATGCTCTTAATTGCATAACACAGTTAGAAACGAATTTGGTTCGCAATTTGTCCGATTTCAAACAATCCTAAATGACTAAATAATTACTGTTGAATCAAATATACATTGTTATGAACTGCAATTTGAAATGTTTATTGTTCTATATTTATAGTTTTAACTATAATGGAGATAGCATATTATTGGAATCGGGTTTGATACAATTTTAAAATAATAACCGTTAAAATAATACTTGATGCACGCGTTACCTATTTCCACGTAATTAATAGTGATTTTCATGGAATCGGGTTGTCCGCACAGCGCTGCCGGTGCACCGGTGTATTGACTCTTCCCCACGCTTGTCGAACAGGTGTCCAATAACTAACGAATTTTCCGATCTGCCAACCGCCGCGAGAAGTTGCAGTCCGGCCTCGATAAAACAGCCTAGACGAGTGACAGCCTCGCGGGGCCGGGCTACTTGCGCGGGAAAAAGGCGAGCAGACACGGCGAGCGACGCGAAGACACGCGTTCTTTTTTTTCCCCTCCGCGAACCGAAAGCCGCGCGAGGGCCGGAGGGCGGAAAACCGGAATTAATCGGGCCGGGCGGTGCGCGTGCGCGCGGCCACGATAACAAGGAGGATAATAATAATGACCGGGCGCTGAATCACGCGTCGATGAACGGACGCGCGGACCGGCCTTCCCATAGTGGACAATGAATGGAGGCGCGCAGGCTCTGTCTCGCTCGCGGCTCTCCGCGCCGGCTTCCTTCTCTCGGACACGCGTACACGTATATATATATATACATCGGCCGGGCACAGCTCCTCGCGGCGGCTGCTCCCAAGGACGCGGGCCGCTCTCTTCCGCTGGCGCTTTGTCGCCGCCCGCCACCGGCCGTATATCCCCCCCCGCTGTATTTTCGTGAGTGTGGTACGCAGGAGCGCCGCCGGCGCGCAAACGGGGGACGCGCCAGCCGCTTGTTGTCGATGCCCGCGAGGACCGGGGAAATCCCGGCGGCGGCTAATTAACAGTCCCCCCGGTCGCCGCGAGCGCGAAAAGTGTCATCGCTCTAAAAATAACCTGGCGGGCGCCTGAGTGCGCGGGCCGATCTCGGCTTGATTAGGGGGCTCGGCCGGCCCCTTTGGGGGGAAAACCTCAAGGTTCAAATTTGAGGAAAAAACGCTCTTCTCGGATTTCACGTAAAGAAGCCGCTTTACCGACAAAGATTAATTTTAGATTAGTTGTGTACAGTTTTCGTGAAAAATGCGTCAGCTTGGAAAATCAAACCAACTACCGCTTGTTGTTTTTAATTGGGCAGGTATGCAAATAGGGGCGAAGGTCTTTTTTTTATGTATTTTGACATGCTGAATTTGAATATGATGGTCATTTTTCGAAAAGTTTATATATGTATTGTTAAATAAATTCTTTTAAAGCGACAGAGAATTTATGTTTACGGTTCAAAAAAAATTGTATTGTATTTCTTCAATGACCCTAAATAAAAGATAGTTGCATATGTATACGCATAAAATGAATAGTTTATAGAGTAAAAAATAGCGATTTTCGCTATTCTGAACACGCAGTTACTATGCATGCAATTTTATTTTGAAACTGGAAACAAATGAAATTTAAATTGTTGTTCAGCTCTCTCTCGCTCTCCCCCCTCTATTAGCATGAATTTTTCGGGAACTGGTATTGCTATTAGTTTAAACTTGGGAGTTTTACGCAGATCGTTTTCACGCGTAGTCGACGGGGAGACTGCTCAGTATACACGGCACATTATCGAGTTCGAATCACTCGAGGCACTTGAAAACTCGAGGGCAGCGGGGATTTTTTCCTCGGTTATTTCGGCTTTTTTTTTCCGAAAAGCGGCCTCCTCCGCGCGACGGTCCCACGGCTCCCTGCGCTCTACGCGGAATCCCCCCACCGATCGGCAGGATTTTTCACGCGCGCCGAATCTCCCCCGGAGATCCCCGGGCTCGTCGCGTGCGCCTATTAGCATACGCGCGCGCGCGCGCCTCCGCGATTGGGTCGCCGCCCGCGCGCGTACTGTCCTTTGCGGCGCGCGCTATCAGCCGGGCGGCGGCGGCGGCGGCGCCCACGCGAGAACGACAGAGACGGAGAAAACGGAGAAGGTCACGGTCCCTGTCCCCGTCATTTTCTCGCCGGCCTCTCGAGAGCTGACTCACACGGCGCTCGGCCGCCGGCGCTGCTCCTCGCTGCTTCATTATTTTACCAGCTGTTCGCCGATCTACCTTGGCGGGCCCCCCTCGGCCCGCCCTCCTCCCCCCCGGGCCTGGCTCCCGGCCGCGCGGGGCAGTTGTTGGCTCTCTCTCTCTCTCTCGGGATAACCAAGAGCCCGAGTCCTTGCGCGCCTCTCTGTTTTGCTCCGCGGCTTCCAAGGCTGGCCGATTGGGGCCCGCGAGGAGGGCCGCCTGTAAGCCGCCCCGATTGCCGCCGAAAAGGAAGTGTCGAGCTCGGGCGGGCCGAGGATGTGCGGGCCGCAACTCGCGCGGGGCTTCTGGCCTCGGCCCGCCGCTCGATGGGACGGCTTGTGCAAGAGCCCGAGCCCTGCCTGACAATTTGAAGAGCAAGCGTCGCGAAAACGAAGCCTGCTATTTGTCGGTTGCCTCAGCCATTCATCAAGTCTAAAACAGTGGTTGTGCAAAAGGCACGATCTTGATCGGACACTTCGATTACATCCCTTGTTGACGATGATCACTACTTGCGCGCTTCAACTTTGCATCATTCCGAATACAGTGGGAAAACATTTTGCCTCTACTGTTTGTAGGTCACTAGCCGAAATGCCCCTAACTACCCTCTAAGAGCATTCGTCAGCTTTTCATCGCCGCCTAATTAGTTGCGGTTTACTTTCATTTCAGCGGTTGCAGTCGGCTTAACACCTCAAACTGACGCGAGATCTTATATGGAAACCTCCAGATTAACGATCATTTTGCAATGTATCTTTAAGAGGCATGCGTTATTGATTGAATCTTCTTTATTACCAATATTTTATTATGGTTTTCGTAATGAATCAATAACTTTTTTGTAATAAAACTGAATTGAAAGAAAAAACATTTACAAAAATGAACATCTTCAGTTTCATTCATTTAGTTGCTAATCACAATTGATTATTTGTGTTTCTTTTTTAGTTAATTGTATTCGGTTATTTATAATTTGATTTTTGTTAGGAATATTAGATAAGCATTTGTTTGTTTGATAAACAATTATTGGGGAAGCTATTATGATTAGATTTGACTAGTACATAATAGATTAGTACGAGTAAATATCATTCCGTTATAAACACTATTATTCATTGATGCTTAATGTTTAAAATATTTACGTAAGAATTTTCTTCTTTAAGAGGTGGAGTTAAAAAATTATCGTAGCTCATAAATAATGCATCATATAGTATGTATACATGACAAAGCAATTACTATTCTAGAAAAATATGTTTATAGGAGTAATGAAGTGTAAAATAGTATTTTTATAGCGAACGTGACAATTAAAAGATTTGTGTATGCAACTACAAGAAATTAAGGTCTACAACCTTACGTATTCTTAATCATTCGGAAACAGAAAAACTTAAACCTGTTTAGAAAAGAAATATTCAAGGAAATATTGAACTCTTCTCAACTTTGCAAATCTAGGTCAAAGATAAGAGCCGCATGTAAACAATTGCGTCATAATTGCATTTGAATGCTGAATCGAAAACATTGCTGCAAATTTAAAATTGTATTTGCCGAATTGTTGCAATCTGCTTGTGAATTTCGAGTGCAAGTTTATGTTAACAAATGACGTGATGTCTTTGAAAATAAAGCAAAAAAAGGAAGTCGCGTGTTTCACACATAATTAATATAGTATTCGAAGAGAGAGATGCGAGGCGGGCTCGACATTTTTACACGACAAAGGAATAAGACAGAAGCGAAGCATTCAACTTTAGCGAGAGATTTATTCAAAGATAGACGAAGGAAAATCCGCATCTACACTAAGTGGCAAGCGGGACGAAGTGGGGCAGTGACCAAAGGGACCGTTAACCTCGGCGTCGACGTCGCGCCGTTCTTATACAACCAGCCGAGGAGAGTACGCGTGCATTGTTAGTTTTCGTCTGGTGTCGCGCGGCCGCGGCGCGCACGAAAATAGGCGAGCCGCCCGCAGAAATAAACCGCGGCTGCGGCGGCGGCGGCGGCGGCGACCGACGGCGATAAAACACCGCGCGCCGAGCACGCTGCGGAATTCTTGGCATTGGACTTAGGAGCGCGCCGCGGAGTCGCTGCACTTGCACGCGAGGAGCCTACCAGAGCCGCTAATCAATTATCTTTCATTGGCCGTCTCGCACGCCCCCAGCACCAATTTGATACGTTTTCCTCTTAACTCTTGTCTTTTTAGGTTTTTCATGCTCTCCCCCCCCACTATCTTCCGTTGGATGATCTTATGAATTACCACCGAGTATCGCGGATGTTTGTCCGTACATCGTTACGCAGTAAAAAAAAAAGACAATTGCCTAGTAAATTTATGAATTTATGCAGTATCATTATTCGACACAACACTTTAAATCGCGGCAATTCTTTTATAATGCATCGCACGGTTTACTACCTAATAATATCGTACTGATTGATCGGTTCATTAATTATCTAAAAAAGGATTTATTTATAAAATAGTAAATAACATTATGTTAATGAAATTCAAGAATGTATTTGCATTCGTGTAAAAAATTCTATTCTTAACCTAATTCTTAAAAAGTACATTAGTATAGCAGTAAACAACAGTCAACTGTAACGAATGGTTTTTTTATTCAACTTTAATTATCGTCGAGTAAATTATTGATGATAATGAATTTTCTTCAAAATTTGATTGAATAATAAATTGTAAAATAATGGCTTTATTTATATTGACCATTAAACATTCATAAAACAGCTTAATTGTATTACTGTTTTATTTTAAACAATCGTTTATCGAACATAATGGGATTCTATTTGGAAAAATGTTGATGCTTTATCATGCATATTATACTTAGAATTATTAATGTTTAATAACTGAATATGGCTATAAATCGAATCATTACTATAATCATCCAGTATGTATTTTGATAAATCTTTCATGTTTTTGCGGATATACATGTTATATAAACGACTGATATCGTAAATAAAAAATGTTTATCGATTTCTCGATGCTGAGATGTCGAAAAAAATTTCTCCTAAGGTCTTTGGACAGTTAATCCTGGTCAATGCAGAAATAGAAATGGACTTTTTTCCGTACTAAAGCATCGCATCACCTGTGAATTACAAGATAAACGTGGTAGCGAATGTTTTTGTCGCTATAAGTTTGCAAAGAAAACTTGCGTGTGATCGCAAAATTGCGTGGTAGCAGAGCCACGGGTGCGGGAAAACACGCCGCTCCAACTCGCAGTGATAATAACGGAGGCGTTTTTTCTTGCACACTCCTTTATTCATCCCTTGTTTCCTGAAAGTCTCGCTTGGTCTCCCCTGTTTGCTCGAGCAAAGTTATTTGTTCTGCTGGACGTTCAATTTTTCGCCATCTGACAGGGTTGCACATAACCGATCACTTTCTGAAAAATGGCAGTAAATGTTTTCTTCTGGGCGATTGTTGTCTACTATGACACAATGTGAAAAATGTGTGGACAAATGATGTCTTTACGAAATTCACAAATCAGCAAAAAAATATAGCACGAGAGATATAAGGTTGAAATACAGTATTCCATTTAGAAAATATTTTGAATAGAGAACTGGGCGCTACAGTTTGCGAGTCCCTGCACAGCTGATCCTTAATCACCGCGTCGCAGCTTACAACATCGATTTTTGCGTCAACTAGTATTAGTTCGTGCGCTGCGAGGTTGAGGCGCAGTTATTGTGCCTCTCTTCCGGCGCGTTACACAATTGTTTTTTTTTACCCTGGCATTTGCTGTAAAAAGGCACCAATGATCGATGCGCGGTTCGGTCATCGCGATTCTGCTTTCGAAACTGATTACCTTGTTATATCAATATATCTAGCGAAGCCTTTCTTAATTTATGATATCGTTAATTGGGATTATAAAGTTTTAATAAGAAAATAACAATGCGCTCTATATCTTGCCGTTAAAGAATGGCACAAATCATCAAGTTTTCACGAAAGTATGGGTGTAGGAAGAATAAATGAATCTAATTTAAACTCACCTTTCATCTCTCTTTAATTCTGTCTCGACTTTCTTTGCAGTTCAAGTGTTCTCGAAAACGAAGCGTTGGAAATCAACAACCCGATTATGCGCAGTTTATAAAGCGATCTTGAACTATCGATTGGAGCTGTTTATGCGCTTTATTTCTACGAAGCTAAGCAAGCCAAACTTTCAAATCATTTTCATAATTGGATTTGGCCGAGCTTGCATACAACGTAAATTGAAAATTTGAAATTGAATTACGCTATTGATTTTTGGACATGAAAAATGATTTTTCAAATTATTCTAATATCGATTTCATGAGAGTACGTACTAAACGTAGAGTATTTAAATTTTGTACTAGTTATGAGTAATAGTGATATCGCACAACACCTGTATTTCATGTTTGGTTTCTTTCCTACGTTTATCTTTCTCCCTTCTCCCCTTTATCTTGGATCTCGTGCAGAAATCAACGTCGTAACTATTAATACAAAGTTTGCTTGACATCGCATTTCCCTAAGCGGGGCTTCTAATATCCGGACGTTTACTCTCATATTGCATCCGATCAATTTTGCACGATATTCGCTGTTTTATTTCACCGATTCACGCCACCTTTTTCCTTTACTACAAGTCACATTCAGTAGCTTGCGTAAAACGTTTTTGTTTAAACTTTGCTCGAATTAAATATTATTAAACATTCTCTACACAATTTAACATGGCTAAATTTTATATCTTTAGTTCAAAAAAAATGTTATTTAAGACAAAATTTGCTAAAGAAATGTCTTTCGGATCTTCACAGTACAATCGCCTAATATTGCGCTTGCATATGAAAAAAGAAACAAACGAACGGGTTCCATCAAAGCGAAGACTCGAGCCTGAAATGCAGCATTGGCTCTTGCTTGTCGTATCGGTATCTTCGGAGCGCCGAGGTCTATATATGCAGCTCCCCGCATGTTGGGGGGGGGGCGTGTACATACGCGGGCCGAGCGCTAGGAGATGCGGCTGGCCGCGGCGCGCGTGGGAAAGCCGCCGGGGGCTTGTGGCACCCCCGCGCGCGCGCGGAAGTCCAAGAGCGCGGGGAGCCGGCTGCACACGCAGAAAGCGCGCGATAGTCGAAGGCGCGGGCCCCGGCTATGGGGAGGTACATGCGCGCCGCGGATTTATCGGGCGCGTGGGAAAATTGGAAGTGCAGCGCGCGCGCGCGCGGCAGGAAGTAATAATGACGGCCGCTTGTTGCGAGGCGATAGATTTGGCGCGGGCGCGAGCGAGTGAGCGAGCGAGGCCCCAGGTGAAAGCCCGCTGATGGATAGCGCGGCTATGGTTAATGAGGTGCGGAGCTTGTACATTCGCGCCCGCCCAGCCGCCTGCACGAAGCCAACTTGGAGGGTTACCGTGGCGCTCTTGCGCCCCCGGCGCCCTGCACTTGCAAATTTAACTTTGCTAACTAATGTTTGTTTGTTGATTGGATGATGTAGGAGAATCGGGGTGATCATAACCCGGGTATCGTATTTATTTTAACAGCTCCCATTTACTTATCCCTCCCGTTCTCTCATCTTCGCCCGAGACGCCTAAACAGACCACTTTTTATTAATAATTAAAGGGTACAATTTGCTTATAACGTGAAAAAATGTTATTTTTTGAGAATTGTGGGGTAACAAATGTTCGTCCGGACCTCTTATAAGTCTTGCGAATGTTGCGCGCAACGACAAATGCGCCTTTACAACTGCGAATTAGGAAATTCTTAATGAGACCCGAGGTGCGCTAGAGAGCTGGTGAATGAATAGAGACGTGGGTAATTTTGAGCTGCTACCTTCCTCGCTGCTCCTCGGGGCAGGAGTTACACAGGTTTGAGCGGTTTTTTTTCCTCCCGGAGCGGCGGCACGACGCTCGCGCCGTGTCGGCGCGTGAATCTCCATTTATTACGCGCCGGGTGGAGATAAACTGGGCGTCTTAAGGGAAGTCGGGCGAAAAAGCAGCGGCTAAATGAAATTAAAATGATCCCGCGACGCGAGCCTCGGGCATGAGCGCGCGGCCCGTGTAATCTCGGCCGGGCGGGACTCGCGCGCGCGCGCGCTTGCCGGCCCAGATCCTCCCGATACGGGGCGACGAGGGGCGATTATATTGAGCGCGCCCCGCTGGACTAAGCCCCTTCCCCACACCCCCCGGGTGAATTACTCGCGGGGGCGAAAAACCCGCGGCGTAATCGGATTAGCGGCGCCCTCGGGGGGGAGGCCGATACCTCAGCTAATGAATACATACCCGCGGCGGGAGAAAAGTCGCGGGCGACGTGTCCGCGGTCGCGGGCGCCGCATTACCGGGGCGATCGCGGGACTCGGGGCCGGGGCTCCTCCGGTAATCCGCAGTTAATGGGCCTCGCGGCCGATAGCCGCGGATATCGGCGCGGATAAGTGTACGAAGAATGCATCGCGTGGGGGCGGCGTCCCGCGCGGCTTGTTGCCCGAGGGCTTGGCCCCGCGCCGGCGTCTCGTCGCCGGCCGCGCCCCTAATAATCTATTATTACTCTGTCGCGGCACGTGTCCGGCTTTCGCCGCGCGTGGGACGCCTTCCTTCTTGGCGCCGGGCAGGCCATCGATCCTGTGCCTCCGCCCGCGGAATCTCGTTAGGGAAGTCTCCCGCGCCGAGAGGAGAGGAGGGCCGAGGGCCGAAGGCCCGATTCCCGCGGGCAATAGGCAGGCAGGCCAATGGTATAGGCCGCGTGGGCGCCGCTGCGGAGGTCGAACGGATTTATCGATAAGGCCTCGAGGAGGAGATCGAGTTATCGCGCGGGCTCCGCTATCTTTAGCGCCCCCGCGGATCGAGAAGCCTTTTTGTCATTGCGCCGGAAATACTCTTTCGCTTATCCGTCAATTGCTTATTGTTACCGACGGCATCTCGCCGCGGTAATACCTTGGCCGGCGGTGCTTTCGAACAAAGCTATTTGTGAGTCCTCTTATCCGGCTACCTCTCCTCCTCCCAATGCAGTGTGTACGTTTTTCCGATACAAAGCCTAGTTAATAGTTTTAACAGCAGGTTAGTTAACGCTTAGCGAGCACTCGGCTTGTAAGTACACGCGCGATATCGATCTCGTTATAAGCACGGGGAGGGAAATGTTTGGTATAATAGAGAGAAAGGGTTTGCACTTGGCACGGCTGGGAATTATTATGCAAATTGTTTGGCGGCGGAGGGCACTTGGGCCGCGAGGAGCGGCGGCGGGCAACTGGTGTACGGGAGCGGGACGCCCGCGCTCCTGGCAATAGAAGACACGCGTCACGCTTCCCGGGAGCCTCGGCGCCCCTTGCATATTTATTGCGGAAATTAAAAAAGGCGCCGCGATCGAGGCGAGACCCTCGAATTATCCGGGATTCAATTTAAAGTCCCGTCGGCGGCTCGCAGGCTACCTGCAAAGGCGTCAGTCGCCGCCGCCGCCGCCGCTGCCGGCGAAAAGAAAACAGAAGGGGCCGTCGAGGCGTGGCGAAAGCCGCCCCACTCGAGCGTCCGCGTTCCGGGGGGGGGTGGGATGGGGGTGGTCGAGGACGACGACGACGACGCCTCGCGGGGGGAGGAGGCTCGGCTGCCGCCCTCTTTCAATTTCCTTAAAAGCGGCGTCGGCCGCGCGCCCGCGAGACCCCCTGTATCAGTCCATAAATCAAATAAGCGGCGGGGGAGGGCGAGGGCAAAGGGTCCGCGGGGCAGGCGCGCTTTGTCGCCCCGTGATTGCGCCCCTTTGATCTAGGCGCGGCGGGGCCGCGAGGCAAGGCAGATCGGGAAATGCCGAGCGCGATTAATCCCCGCAGCTTTTGTTGGGGCCCGCGCGATGGCAATTGGGCTCCCATTGCCCCCCCGGGAATCGATTGGCCGCGGCGCGACAGCGGATTCGCGTCCGGGGACTCCTCGGCAGGGACTTGCCCACGAGCCGATAATGACGTAAGGTCTTTTGTTTGCATTGCAGCAGCGGAGAGACGGTGGACGAGTGCGTGGCCCTGCCCCTGGGCGAGTACATCGAGGAGCCGGAGGAGCAGAAGCACCAGGTGGGGTCCGCGGGCGCCCTGAACGGCGGCGCCGGCGGCGGCCTCCCGGCCTCCGGGCGCGGCCACAAGCCCGGGCGCAACGGCGCGGCCGCGGCCCCGGTCGCGGGCAACGGCCACCTGGGCCAGGCCCACGCGGGCCTCAACGGCGGCCCCGGGGCCCGGGCGGCCTCGCGCACCCACATGGAGCAGGAGAAGAGGATGCGGCGAGAGATCGCCAACAGCAACGAGCGCCGGCGCATGCAGAGCATCAACGCCGGCTTCCAGTCGCTGCGGACGCTCCTGCCGCACCACGAGGGCGAGAAGCTGTCTAAGGTAGGTGACCTTGGGCCCTGCCCCCCCCCTCCGAGTCTCTTCCTCGGGCGCCCGGGCCGGAGGTCGGGCCGCCGAGTCGCGGCTTTTGCGCGGGGGGCCTCGGCGCGTACTACAGCCTGCTTTTCACGCGGCCAAGGCCCGCTAGCCCCGCCGCTGTCTCGTGTGTGTGAACGCGCGGGCTCGTGGGCCCGCGGGCCGCCGCCTCCGCCCCGGCTGGGGAGCCGAGGCGCCCGGCGGCCATGTTGACGTGCGTACAAAAACTTGCTTTTCATGCACTGACATAGGGAGACCAGAGAGAGAGAGAGAGAGCGCGCGAGAGGAAGTGAGAGTGAGAGAGAGCCTCTGTGCCGCTGTCGCCAAAAGATGGGCCGCCCATGAGAGCCCTGGCCCGGCGCCGAGCCCTGGACCGAGGCGTCCACTCTGCGCGCGCACGCTCCTCGCGATCCTCCTGGCACTCTGATTCGCCCAGTAGCCACTATTGGCAATCTAAACAATGCAGCTTACCTTTATAGGTCATGCGCTCGCGCTGCTCGGCTATCATTTTTTGGCGCTAAGCGCCCCGTTGGCGCTGTACGTACGCACGAAAGAGCTCCTACCTTATTCGCACGTACAGCGCATTGTATCCGCAGCTGCACGGCCCTCCTCCGGCGCTCTGACTGTTTCATTCCCCGGGGGAGGGGCGCCCACGGCCTCCCACTCGCGAGCCGCGGTTTGATCGATCATCGACGCCCCCGCCGCGGGCCCGGCCCCTCCCCGCCGGCGGATGACCGCGCGGAAAAGCCGAGCCCTTCCGCGCCGCGCCCAAAGGCCCGTGTCCATGTGCACGCATACCGGCCCGTGTTGGCGGCCCGATTGGCTCCTACGCCGCTCTCGGCTGCGGCCCTGCGCCGCCTGGACCGCGTCCTTCGCAAGGACGCCCCTCGACCAGGTAGGTAAACTCTACAACCATCCACTTGTAATCTACCCTAGAGTGTATGTACACGCGCATAGAGGAGGTGCCCGCGGGGGCCGATCGGAGGATTACAACTCCGCGACAACCGGCTCGGGGCGCGTAATGCCCGCGATCACTGTACACGGCCAATGATCCCGGTTAGCTGGCTTCCGGAGTCATTGCTAAACCCTTAATCGAGTTAGCCCCCCGGGAGGCGAGGAGTCGCCCCGCAAACTCCGTCGATCGCCCCGACGGTGTGCGTGTCGCTCTCCCGGGCGATTTGCATCCGCGGACTCGCCGGCCGAATCGCGAGAGGAGAATCGGAAGAGGAGGGGGGGGGGCAGGGAGGCTTAAAGGGGAAAGAAAAAAAAAAAGACGCGATGACTATCGCGGGCCGCGCGGGCCTCTCCTCCCACGGGGCCGGCAGTCCTTCGCCGGCACGCACAGGCGGGGCTGCCTCGCGGGAGGCTTGATTAATATTTACGGGGCGCAGATATACGCGGGGGATAGGCGACACGCGAGGAGGAGGCCCGAGCGCCCGGGCAGGCCGCCGGCACACCGGCTCGACTTCTCGAACAAGACAAATCCATTGCGCGACGCGAGATAAGCCGCGCCCGGGCGAACTTTGCTCTCGCGCCTGATTTATTCCTCCCCCAGGTCCCCCCCCCGGGGGGGGAGGAGAGAAGGCCGCGCCCCCGGCCGATTACCCCCGGCCCGCGGCGCACACACGCGGGCCCCGCCGATCGCCCGGGACGCGTCGCCCGGGAATATTGTATGCAAATCGGCCCGATAATGCCATTGGAACGAGTGGCTTTTTTTTTTCTCTCCCTGTACCTCGGCCCTCATCCGAGCGGCCCGCCGACGCTTAATCCCATGCTAATGCCAATTTGAAAGAGCCGAGCATTTCATTAGCGGCCCTCGGCGGCCGCTCCTCCCGTAAACCTCCAATCTGCTTTACCCGGGGAGAAAAGCTGTTCCGCTCTCGCGGAGAGCTTGCCTTTCCTTTCTTTCCTTTTGTCATTTTTTTTGTTTTTTTTTTTTTTGATACTCCTATCCTCTTGCCGCGCGCGCCAGTTTGGCCAAGATATATGATCCGATGGAGTTGGCGCGCGCCGGGACATTCCTCCGGCCCATTCAGATTCTTTAATTACGCCCGGACGAGCGTTACTTTCTCCCGGCTGATAAATAACGCCGCGCGTACGAGCATAAATTCTGGCCCTCGGCCCTGCCTTTGACCCCGAATTTCACAAATTCAAAACGAGTTCCTCCCCCCGCCCGCGGATCGCGCGACCCCCGGCCCCTCGAGGCGGTATCTCGCTCTTTAAATACCTGGGCGCAGTGAATCCTCATAGTCGACCGCGGTACATTTCCCCCCGGAACATTTAGCCTGCAGCCTTAGCGGAGCGAGGATCTAAATCAGGGGAAGATGTATACCCGCTGCCTGTCCCTCCTCTCTCGGCTAAATTCACGAGATAAACCTGCTCGCTTGCCTTTCTTTTTTGTTTCCATTTCCCCCCCTCTCTCTCTCTCTCTCTTTCCTATTTTTTCTTTTCGTTGTTTGTTTGTTTGCTCGCGGGCTTTTATGCGCCGGGCCTCGGGCATGCGAGCATTGTGCCTCGGCGCTTAAGCGTTTGACGCTGACTCGCCTCGCCGGGGCGGAATTAATGCTGCGGCGCAGGGCGGAACGGCTTCCCTTTCTCCCGGCCGGAGGAACGGCTTCATTTGAAAGCGCGCGAGTATATCAGAGGGAGTCAATTGGATTAAGCGTCGCGCGCAGCGCCCGAGCGGGAAGAATCGCGCGGCAAAGTGCCGTTCGAGTGCCGGGGCGGCGCTCCCAGTCCCGCGGGGACGCCCCGATAGACTTATCTCGGGCGGCGCGCGCGACTCGCGGCTTTGCCCCGGGCAAATTTGCATTAGGCAAAATAAACCGCGGGCCTCTCCCGGCCGTCTCCTCTATCGAGTAGGAGGCCATTAAAAGTCGTGGGAGGGGGGAAACGTGCACGGCCGGGAAAGGATACACGAAAACGGGGAGGGGCCGCGTGGGAGCTTTGGGCGAGAGAGTCCCTATCGGCCGCGCCGGCGCCCGCGGCTCCGCCAGACCGTTGCAGTTCATTTTACTCGCGGCCTAATGCGTTATTTACTCCCCCGCTCCGGCCTTATCTGCCTCGTTCCGTCTCGCTCTCGAGAGCGCGGCCAGTTCACGCGAGAGGCTCACGGGGAGAACGGGAAGCGCCGCCGCCGCCGCCGCCGCCGCCGCAGCGACGGCCCGGGCACGAATTCGTTTCGCGGAGCTGCGAGCCGCTCTCGCCGGATAAGGGACTCCTTTACGCGGCGCGCGATAAAGCGATTCCCTCCCATATTACGGCCCGCATTAGTTGCCGGGCCTTTTTTTTTCTTCTCCGCATTTGCGCGTTTTCTTGCCTGATTAATATTCGGATCGGAAGAAAGTATGCAAATCCGATCGAGTGAAGGCCCGTGGAGCGCCATTATTCAACACAAAGGGGAATAATAATTCGAAACAAAGTAAGCTAACGTATGCATAGATGCGATCCGCGGTTTTTCCTCCAGTCTACTCATCAAGCGGTAATAAATTAACTTATACGGTACACGGAATCAAACAGAAAAACAAGTGCAAGTATAAATATAGTTGAGTCGGATTTGAAACAGAGTGGAGAGGTAGTAAACCGAGAGTAATTGGACAAGTAGAATACGCGCGCAGCAAAGAACAATAGAAAAACATAAGCAGCAACGGTGTCCAGTGGGCTTTGGTTGCAGCTGGGAGTCGGTACCCCCCGACTCGATTGAGAACTCTTGTCAAGACTCCGGAAGTAATAATCGTCAAGGCTCAGCGAGAGAAGGATCCATTGAAGGCTGGGTGCCGGGTCTTAATCTGGATATTGTATCAGGCGGATTGCAAGCGGACAAGCCGAGAGAGCCCGAGCGGCGAGGCGGTCGGCCGGGGTGCCATGGCGGAGGGGGAGGGGGGGGGATAGGCCTTGATAAGGAACTAGCCTGGGCAATATTTACCAACAAGCCCACCTGCAGCGCCGCCATTGGCGGCGGGAGGAGGCGGACGCGGGGGCGGCCGAGGCGAGCAGGCGGACTTTCTAAAAGCCGGCGGCGCTGGGAGCGGGGCTCGCCTCGCGCCGTGCGCTTTCCCAAATACGTACAGGCGGCTCGAGGCGCCGCGCGCGTAGGCTCGATTATTTTTGCGGGCCGCGTAGCGCGGCGGGAGGCGGGAAGGAGGTTGGCGTTTCCTGTCCACGTGCGCTCCCGGCCGCGTCGGGCGCGCGCGCGGACCCGCGTGGGCCGCCGCCGCCGCCGCCGTCGTCCTCCGCGGAGACGAGGGAGGAGAGGGTGAGGAGGAGGAGGAGGGGAGCTTTCTCCCCTCCCCCCGGGCCGGAGCTTTCAGTCATGCCAGCCGGGGGGAAAAAGCTGCCCGGGGCGGGCGCCCCGGTGATTAATAACCAATCTAGGAGATTCGGATCTCATTAGGCGGGCTAATCTAAATTTCAATCGGCCGGGGGAAAAAGTGCGCGCGGCCCGGGCGCGCTAATGAAAGTGCCCGGAGGATGTGCGCCCACCTCCCGTATCATAGGCGACGCGCCAAACTAAAATTAGAATGTGAAAGTGCCGCTCGCGATACGCCCGGCCCGCGCCTTCGCTTAGTCACTCGCTCCTAATCGCAAGGCCTTTTTTGTCCATCTGGCCGCGGCGGCTTCCACGGGGCTTTTTAATGGCCGGGCGCCCGGTTGAATAACCCGGCGCACGCGCGCCCTCCGCTCCGGGGCCGAGTGGCCCTCCCTCCCCCCTCCCGAGCTTCCTTCGCCGATCGCGTCGTCGACCCGGGGAGCGCCGATGTCCCGGGATATTAGGCTCTTGGCCTAGCGTCCACGGCTCCGGCCTAGCCGAATATATTCATTTATCACAGGAGGATTTTCGCCTTATCACGCCGTGGGCCCTGGCTTGTGCGCGCCTCCCGTGTGGGTGCGTGGCCAGCCGGGCGGCGCGGGCGAGAGGCAGAAAGACGAGCCGGACGCGAAAGCGCTTAATATCGGGCATCGAGTCCAGCTGACGCGAGCGGCCGCGGCGTACATTGTAGAAGGCCGGGGATCAGCTGACCATCGGACGAGCGGCTGCCGGCGGGTAATTGCGTTCCACGTGACGGCCGACAGCCGGCGGCGGGCAACGCTCGCGTGCTTTTTCCCGGCCGGCCGCTCGTCCCATTATCCCCGTTGCGCTTAATTCGCCGGGCGATTTCAGGGTCTTCGGCGATTGCGTCTCACTCGCCAGTCGGCGGCCGGGATCATCAATCGCGGGGGACAGTCGGGACCCTCGGCGCAGCCCCCGCGCGCACCCGCGGCTAACGAAAGCGTTGACCTCCCCGGCCGACTCGTCTGCCGGCGCCTGCTTTAGAAAGCGCCCGGGCGCTTTTTTGTCACCGCGGAAGTCGTGGCTCGAGGGGCCGAGGGGGCGGCGCGCCTCCCGATTTTTGCCTGCTTGGCCCGCCGGCCAATTAGGAGATCGATGTGGCTCGCGGCCGATGGATCCTTATCGGCCGGAGATTAATTGTCCGCCGGCTAATGATTCGGCGCGATCGGATCCGCGAGGGCCGCTTTCGCAAAGATTCCCCGATAGGCTTGGCACGCTGCCGGTGGCCGGGGAGCGGATTCATCCGGCCCGCGCGGTCCTCCCGGAGCCCCCGATACGCCCCGGCTGACGCAAGCCTCTCCTCCCCGGTGGACCGACTCGCGCAGATGCACCCGCTGGCGTGCGTACGCGAGCCTCCGCGGCAAAAAGAAAAGCCAAGAGGAAGAAAGAGAGGGGCAAAGAGGGCGGAGACGGGGAAAAAAGCGGGGGTCCCCCGAGAAACCCTGGCCGCAGGGATCGCGCGGGGAGCTGACGCGGGCAAAAACAATGCCGGGAGGCCGATTGCCGAGGCAATATTTGGCGAGGCGGCCACATGTCTCGATTCCCACGCACTTGCGCCGTCCCCCGGGCCGGCTTGCCCCACTTCCGTAACCTCCTTGCCGGCTCGCCTCGCTCCTTTTTTTTTCCCCCCCGCCGGCCGACGCCGCCGGCTCTTCTCCTTTCTCATCCGGCCGCTTCCTAACTCGCGGCGATGATCGCGGGGGAAAAAGGGCCGTCTTCTCCCCCGGGGCGGGCGACGCGGGAGGCGGCGAGGGCGCGAGGCCGCAGAGTCCTGCCGCGGATCCCCGGCTCGCACGTGGTTCCGCCCGGCCGGCTCTGCGGCTTGTGCCTTTGTCCGCGCTGGACCTCCGCGGTCGGCGGCCTTCTCTTTTTTTTTTCGGTTCCGCGCGGCCGTCCGTGGGGGAGGGGACGAAGGCCACGAGAGCGCCGCCCGGGCCAGTCAACCGGCTCTCCTCGCCGAGGGCCTCCCGCCGAAATTCCTCGTCGGCTTTCTCTCCGGGCGCGCCGCCCCCCCCTTTGTCCGGGGTCTCGGCCACGAGGCCGGCCCTGGCTCCGCCAATTAGCCCCGGACGAAGGAGGAGGCGCCGCGGAAGGGAAGCCGATTAGGCGTCCGATCTTTGGGAGAGGCGGCTCGGGCTCGAAAAATAATCAGCGGCCCCGGGGCGAGCCGTTAGGCCGCGGCGGCGTTCCTTCGATCCGCGCGCCGCCCGACATTCAAGTCCATCCGCGCGGCCCGGCGGCGGAGGTATGCGCGCGCTCGCCGCGGTCCCGTTCACCGCAGAAATCCGGTCGCGGCGGCGGGAGCAGGGCAGCAGACGGCCGCCGCCGGCCCCGCACGCAACGCGCGAGAGGGAAAGTCGGCGGCGGCCGCGCCGGTGTAAACAAAGGGGGTTCATTGATCGGCCTCGGCGCCCCGCGGAAAAGCCCCCGGCAAAAAGGCCGGCGGACGTCCCGCGGGCGCTTCCCCGGGGCCGAGGAGCCGCCCCGGGCGGAGGCCGACCTTCGCCTGGCGCCGCGCCGCCCCGAAACACGAGAGCGCCGCCTATTGTTCGCGCGCCCGATCGAACCCATTTGTTCCTCGGTTTTGCCGCGCTGACGCGCCGGCGGCCCGCGGGAGGACATGACCGGCAGCCCGACCGCAGGAGAGGGAAAAAAATCGCCCGCGAGGATCCGCTTTCGCCGTCGCAGTGTTTTCTCTCTTGTCGTTTCCGCGCGTGAGCCCCAGCCCCAAAGTGTCCCCTCCGTCTCGGCGCCCCGGCCCTTTTCAAATTGCCCTTATCGTCCTTTAGCGGGGACGAGTCAATTTAATTCTCCCTCTTGCCGCGCGATTGCCCTTCTAAGCTAAGCTGCCTCCCGGATTCCGCTTAGTGGCAATTCGCTTATTTAAACGGTACATGATTCTTTAATGAAATTTTAAATTTATACCTCAAATTACTAACGGACAATTTGATTTACATTCACACGTTCATCACTTACTCCGAAGACGTGCTACATAAGTCTTTCCTTTTATGCCTGTAATATTAGTCGGTAAGAAAATTGACGAGTACTGCTTTCTCAGGGAAGAACGGCCAGCTCGACCGCGAGTCTATGCGTAGAATGATGCGCTCCGCAAGCAATTGGAGGGATAGGAAAATTCAATTGGATCTGGGTTGAATTGCACAATAATCTGGGTGACCCGGCGGTCATACCTCGACCACTTTTCTTCGAGTGCACGAACGCCATGATTGGCTGCTCGCGCGCGGTCGTGTCCGCGCGTGTTCGGTGGATTTTCAATTTGGAATAGAACGGAGGAAAAGTCGCACCACAGGAGTGGGCGGGCGCGCGCGCGCACCTCTGCTATCGCTCGTATTTGCTGAAGCGAGGGAAGCTGGCTTAGCCGCTCCAATGAATATCCATGTTTATACTATGAATTTTGAAGAAGAAAGGTCGTCTTGTCACGAGCGAGAAAAGAAGCTTATAATCCAGCAGTCGATGAGCGGCGAGATGGAGTGAAACGCGCGCTCGGGATGCCGGTGACCTGGATTGGAGAAAAAGTTGTTTCGACGCCGAGGGAAATATTCGGGGAGCGAAGGAGGAGGAGCCGCGGGTATCGCGGGAAAAGTGGCCGGTGACGAAACGCCGAGGAAAATTGGATTTCCTCCGGGACGTCCGGGCCGCGGCGGCTCGCCCGGCATCTGCCGCCGGCCGGCTCCTCATCGATTCGCGCCGAGGCCGACAGCTGTTTTTCCCGGGGACGCCAGCTGTTGACCTCACCTCGCCACGGGCCCGCCGACGCCGAGTTCGTTTAAATCGGGCGCCGGAGCGCGCGATGCAAATATAGCCGGGCATGTGGGTCAGGGCGCGAGGAGCCCTTTGTCCGCCGGCGCTTCCGCCGCGGACCTCCTCGCCGTGGGGCCGCCAATGGAGCGGCGCCGCTTCCTGGACGACGGCCTCCCGACCCCCGGCCGAGGGGAAAAAAGGCCGAACCTGCGCCGCGGCAGGTAGATGTCGCATTGTGCCCCGGCGCCGCGGGGCGCCCACCAGCTGCGCCCGGCGACTTTATGCAAAGAGCCCGCCGGCTCACGTGCCGGCTTTCTCCGCCCGCGCCCGAGTCGGCCCCCCCCCTCTCTCTCTCTCTCTCCGCCTTGTTCCGAAGCGTTCGAGTGCGCGCCCTCCGAAAGGGCCCCTTTTCCATGGGCCCGAGGCTTGTTCCCCCCGCCGGAGCGGAGGACTTGCGCGTCGCTGCGCCCGCTGAAACCCCAACGGCTTCCAGTTGCCGCGGGGAGCCTGGACCACCGAGATCAGGCCTTCGAGCGGTGCCTTCGAGGAGCAGCCCGGGAGACTGAGCGGGGGAGAAAGCTTGGCGCGTAAACGAGCTTCCCTAACAAACGCCGAGTAAAAATCCACCGGCGGGCGGTAATAAAGAAAATGACGTAGACGGCGGGGAGCGGGTAGAAGGAGGGCCGAAGGGCCTGGAAAGCGTCCGCGCGCGGGGGCTCGTAAAGCGCCCGGCGCATCCTCCGCCGCTTTATTTCCGTCCCCGCGAGCTTTGTCCGCCACTCGCGCGATTTATGCGCCGGGCGTAAATCGCGCCGCGGGCCGCGAGGCCGCCTCCCGAGGACTAGGGAGCCGCGCCGACTCGGGCCACCGAAACACGAGGCTCCTTTGGCTGCCCCGCCGGGCCGGTTGTTTTTCGCGGGGCGACGAGGGCCGCATCCGGGCTCGATTAGCCGGCATCAAGCTCCGGCGGCTCGCGCTAACGATCGGGCTAATTAGGGCCGCGCGCGGTCCAGGCTACGAATCCTGCCGGGGAATGCCGGCGAGCGGGATTCTTGGCCGGGATCTCCGTGGCGCAAGATCCCCCCGGCGGACTGCGGCGGCCGCTCGTCAATGGCGCCGGGGGCTCCCCGCGCGGGGTATCGCGCAGCTGATGGGCCGACCGGCGGCGGCGGCGGCGGCGGCGCTTCTGGGAAAGGCCAGACGCCGCGCAGACGGCTTCCGCTTCCTCCGGGGCGGGGGGAGGAGGCGCGCGCGCCCGGGGCCCGCCTCCACCTGCGCGCCCGAGGCGACTTGTCGCCGGGCGAGGCGCCGCCCGATTGCCGAGCGCCCGGCAAAACAATGCGCAGCGGCTCGGGCCATTGTCCCGCCGGCGGCGGCGGCGGCTGCACCTGCGCCGAGGCGGCCGTTCCGCTCGGCCGCCCGAGTCCTCGGCTCCTCGGCGCCCGCCGCCTCTTCCGGGCCCCTCCCCCGAGGCGCTAATCGCCCGCGGCCGATCGATGCAACCGATTCCGCGGACTAATCGACTGCAATTACGTGTGTACGTGTGTACCGGGCGTGCGTTACACTGTTCGTGCGCGATAACGCGCGAAAGTGGGTCGCGACTTTATCATCTGGAGCGCCGGCCAATTAATTTTTCTATTGCGCGCCGGGTCCGCCCGGCAGGCCGACTGCGCTTTTCCACACTCGTCGGCCCCTTATCTCCGGTGATTTTCACCCGCGGGGAGAAAAGTCCCGCAGCAAAAACTGGCCAAATACTTGGCTTATCCCACCTTTCGAAACTATATTTTGATCGTTGAGTCACCGCGGAGACTTGTGCAAATAACTCGTATGATTATATAACCTGCCCGCTTTTTTCATACGCGCCGGAGCGACGTGGACGAGGTGGAGCATTGGACAGAGTGTAAGTGTAGGCCTCGATGGTGCCGGCCGATAGCGACTCTTCTGCCTTATCTGCGCGCGGCTCGTACTCCGTATCCTGTATTGAGTTTTATCAATTGTCGCACGTACGCATACATGCATACACGCTTGTAGTATTGTACTTCTGAAAGGGGTGTCTGGCTGCGTGAAACGTGACGCCGCGTGTTTTCTCGCGCATTTTCTCTGTGCGTGTGGTGCGTGTAACGTATCTTTAGTGCTAAATTCCTACGCGATGTTTATCAGGTTTGACATTCGCAATCACTACTTGTTTGATTGTCGCTGATCTTTATGATCTTTATGATGATAATAAATGTAGAAAGCGCGAGGCCACAGGCGGGGTTTCCCATGACACTTCCGAGGCACAAAAAAAAAACCCCCCCTCGTTTACGATCAAATTGACCAGGATATTGCCAGCAAGCTGGATAATTTTCTTGCACGGGAGACAGGAGCCCGGGCGACAAAAGACGCGGGAAACGTTGCGCGCGGCACTCGCGGGAAGTATATATCTTTCTCCTGCGTGCATTAACCCACAAAGCGTATTTGTGCCGCGCGCATACCGCATGAGCTTTCGTTTAGAATTTCAAATGGATGCTTTTCAAAAGCAATGTCGCGGACACGCGCACTTTTTCTTTACGGCGGCGGCGACGGCGCGCGGCGCGCACGGCTCCGCCTGGTAATCACTCGCATTAAGCTGCGCGCGCCTCGGCGCACATGTGCGCGCGCTATCGCCCGCCCGACACACATTGGCCGTCCTGCGCCCGGGCCAAGGAGATGCAGCGAGCCCGAGGCCTTTCAGCGCAATCGCGTTAGAAATTGGAATTCGCGGGGCAACGACCTTTTTCTTAACCGATCCGGAGGATGGCTTTTCAACTAAGCTTCGCGCACCTTCCAATCCCCGCAATTAAAATACACTCCAAGCAATAATTCGATAGTTTAATTGTCAATGGTTCCCCGGGTACTCACTCAAGCATCGATTTGAAAAACTGTCCAATAACCAATCGGCATCGAGATACCCGGAGCCCGAGCGCTACCTGTCGGAACGAACAGTAGTCGTAACCATCGTAAAGGCCGCAATGCTTGTACACTTAATTCACTCGCCGCTGGATTTCGGAACTCGAATCCCCGAACCTACAATATCTCATTAGCCAAACTTACTTCGGCGAGCGCACTATACGGCATACATATCCGCGTGTATAAACGACGATGTATTCCTTGGAGGCGTTCCGCGCCTCCGCAAATATTTGCCCTCCCCCGGGGCTCGCGGCGGCCGGAACTGATGATTTTCGAAAATTATTGCCGGCGCCGGGGCCGCGCAAATGACAGGCGTTGCCGCAGCCCAAGGGGCCAGAGGGGGGGGGCGGCGGCGGCAGCGGCGCGCGCACATAACTGGCAATCGCCGGGGAGATTCGATTGCCAGCCGCGCCGGCCGATCGCCGCTCTTTGTTCGCGCGCCCCCGGTATTGATGATTCCTCGTTAATACGCGTTCGCGGCTCCGCTCCGGGCGCTCGGTTATACCGTCTCCTTCCGTCCGCTCGCGGCTTGTTTTAATAAAAACGAGATCGGGTTCTCGGCCGGGCGATCTTGTGTAGCGAGGCTCTCGATTACCGCTGATATTGCCCCCCGCCCGATGCAGCCCGCCGATTTAATATCCCCCGGCTTTTCCCGCCGGCCATTCCTCACACACAATTAAACCTCATTTTTTCTTCTCCCCTCCCCACCTAGATTTATCGGCAGTTATTTGAGATCGTTAGCCGTTACCTAAATTTCCACGGTTGCGCAATCTCTCTCTCTCTCGCTCTCTCGAGCCGTTCCTATCCTTGTCCCCCAGCGAGGCTCGCTCCTCCTCGCCGGCGAGCGGCCGACGACGAGCAAATTAAAGTTTAAGCCCGCGCGCGTTCGGTGCAATTACCGCGACGTAATCAATGCGACATTATCGTCCTCGCAATTTGCATTTGATCACGTAATAAAAAAAAGCGCGGCGATTATTGTTGTCACGCTAGCGCGGCGCCCGCGCGTACGCGGAAAATATCAAGGAATGATTTTGAGTTATGTGCAAATGGTAGCTGCCGGCGATAAATAACGCTATTCACAAAGCTGAAGATGCGCGTATACGCAGTATTCGTGCCCCGGTGTTTTATAGCTCCGTTGCAGCTTTTTATACTTTTGTTACGAAGGCAATTTTTCAAATGAAATTTGCCTCGCGCGCGCTCGCGCACGCGCGCCGAGTACCGCGGAAAGAATCGGCGACGCATTACTCCTACAGCGTTTATCGCTCTTCTTTTATTATTCCCAAGATTTATCATTGCCTATTTATTAAAAATACACGAGCGTTAAATCCCCGTGTACATAAAAGTCCTTACGTGCGTCGAATCAATTTAGCGCGGACTACATCACCTCTCGTGCGCCTTCTCCCGTATTCTCTAGTGAACCTTGAATCACGACTATCCTTTCAACGCGAGCTTTGATCATAATGAGTTAACGGGCGCCTGTACGTACGCCACGAAAAACCTACCGCGCCCAACTATCCGAACTATTAGTCTCGAGAAACGTTCGGGCTTTTTCTCCAATCCTACGCAAATTGAATCGACTAAATCAAGTATGTCCATATCAAATCAGTTACATGCATAATTAATAATTCATTATGTATTATAATTCGATTAATTACAAATAGAAAGTTTGTAGAATTAAGGAGGGGACTGGTCGAATAAAATATTTCATTAGTTGATTTAATAATTATTGATTTAACGTTAGTGCATTGGTCCGCGTCCCGTCATCCCGTGTGTCGTCTTGCATTTCACTCCATTGATCCCTATCTGTGTGCACCTCTGACATGAATTTTTTACGTCATTAAAAAGCTACGCCATGAGATAATTCCCTTGGACACGGGGCTCTTCCTCCCTCACGCCTCTTACTTATACTCGTGTTTCGCGATGCTCGTAGGATTGCCGCTCTCGAGCAAAAAGTCCCTTATGCCTACACATACAAGCGCCATGTGGGTCGGTATAATCTGCCCGCATAAATCTACGTCGCTGCTGGCGAATTCATGCGGGGCTGTTCCCTCCACGGCTTAATTGTACCGAATTTTCGATTTCTTCTCCTTCCAGAGTAGAATAGAGACAAGCAGATTAGCTAATTTATCTTTAAGCGAATTCGAAAGGAAGTTAATACTCATTCATATGTTTATCAAATCATGTCGCAAATCAAGTTATTCTAATTTACAATAGCTAACGTTAAAACACGCTTAGCTTAAAATAGCGAAAAATTATATGGATATTGTTGAACGTTAACTAAATAAAAACTAATAATCTTTGAGGTAACGGTTAAGGGAAAACATATAAATATTGATGTCTGCACGCGATACTGCGCTACACGAATCATAAACACGTAAAGTTTACGAGAGGGTTTTTTTAGATAAAATGTGAATATATACATAGAAATCAAGACAAAATAATAATAGTAATAAAAATAACAATAATACTCTAAAATATGATCATTTTAAAATACAAAAAATTCGTTAGTCAATTAATAATAAAATGATATAAAAATCTAAGTAATAATAAATAAATACAATTATCAAAGTATTGAGTAACATTTCATTAATCTACGTTCACTTAATTATGATAGAAAGTTAACCGAAATGTATGTTAAGATTATATAAATATATGCTAAACGGAATTAAAATAAATAAATACTTATTCAATACGAATAATCTTTTTTAATTACTTAATTCTAAATAATTAGATAAAGAGTTTAATAATACGCTTGTGACGTACACGCCCGAAGAGTTCATCCGAACGACTTTTCTCGCGAATTTCGGCCCTAATATACGTCTCGGGTCACTCTGCATGTGCCGCATTAGCTTTTTACCCCCACCACGGTGCGACTGCAGTTCCCCGAAGCAAGCAAAGTTTGCGACCGCGCCAGTCTCCCGCCGTCGTCCTTCGGGGCCAGTCCGGGAGAGATTTAACCTCTTTCTGCCCAACGGTCGAGCCTTCCCCACGCCCGCGCCGGTTGCGCTTGTCTCCCTTTTAACAAAAAGCTAGCCGCATCCTAGCGGCCGGCGGCTCGCCGCCTCTATGCAGAAAGCAAAGATGTCCTCTTAGCGCGCGTGTTCACAGAGCGGCAAAGTCCTACCGAGGGCGAACATCGCCTTCGGGCAAAAGGGTGAAAAAGGCGGTGAATTTTTTCTATCCCCTGAGCCACGCTGAGGATGCTTGTATGCAAAAGTTTAACTAATTATTTATAATGAAAAATTAGTTATATTTTGTATTGTATATCTCGGTCCAAAGATTTTGGTTCCTACATTTGCCTGCTGGGCACTTTAAGGTGCGGTACTACTACGATATTGAGTACAACCCAAATCTCTCATTCTATTATTCTGCATAGTCGGCGTCATTTGGCAAGATTTGAACTCGTGCCAAACCATGAAGTTATCTTTGCTTTTTTATTATCAGCATTAAGACCCTATGTATATTCCTCTGCCGAGACTACAGAACTATATGGCTCTGTAATTGATTTTTAGCGAATTTCATTAAAAATCTAAAAATTTATAGTAATAGGTGCATGGTACTTTCTTTATTCAACTCTATGTTTTATAATCCAAGTTAAATTAAAATTGTTATAACGATTGCTAGCAACATAAAGATATATTTCATGCCAGTCATGGATTAAGGGTGAGTACACCTGGAGTTGGTTTTGGGGCGTAATTGTACCTTGGGTCGACTACTAATGAGGTACACCTGAAATCGCACAGCGGCAATTGGAAGAAAATGCGGTCATAAAATATTCCGGCCTTCACGAATGTATAAGCACGCACGTGCCGAGCACAGGGAGGAAAAAAGACGGTATTCTGCTGCTCGTGACGAAATGATGTAGTCCCGCAGCGTCGAAGTCGCTCTCTTTTACATATGATGATGGAGTGCTAAAGTGACGTGTATTCGAGAGATCCCCCGATCCTCGTGTCTTTTCCAACAATTATTTCGAGTGCCGCGGGCGGGGACTCGAGGGCAGAGCCGCATTAATGCGACGCGGTGTAACGAATAGCGCGATCCTGGGCCTCGTACTCGCGCAACATCGCTGCGGCTGTATTTTAGAGCTCGGGGGGGTCTGCTTCCGTTGGATTGGTCTGCATCGGCGCTCGGGCGCGCGTAACCGATCGATCGGCGCTCGGTATCGGCCCGAGTCAATTAAGCATAATGACCCGCTGGCCGAAGCTTAGCGAGCGCGAATCACGCGCGCATAAATTACAGAGGACCGGGGCGCGCGAGTGCGGAAAAGCGTCATGACGCAACTGCGCGGTAATTAGATTAACGTTGTTGCAACTGCGAGTCGGCACTTTGGTACCGGCCTAGCTATAACTAGTTCGCACAAACGCGCGCGCGTGCAAATATCTGGGAAATCAAATTGAGACGTTTCGTGCGATTTATTAAAAAAAAAAACGCGGCGCGCTCAAGACTAACATAAATGTGCCGCGATTAATTGGACACGTGCGCGATATAACAATTAGCCTAGGGCATTGAAAGCCCGTATCTGCGGGTCATTCGCGTTCGCCTACATTTTGTTATATTTCTTGCACGAACATAATTTTGACGAACGTTGGCAATATATTCCGTGGTCTGTTACAAATGCTAACAAGCGTGTCACCGTACTAATTGCGTCTGCGGCTCTGGGCATTGACCCCTTTTGTATAACCCCTCATTTGTTTATCTTTACCTACGGAAACGTTGGGGGATGATCGCGCAGGACTAATCACCATTCAGGCGGGAAATACCGCTAGTGGAAGCTCAGTGAGGGTCGGATCGGGACGCGCGCGGATGCCGAGGGGCTAGAAGGCCACATCCGCCCGGAGCGGAGTCAGCAGCTTAGCTTGCCCGTGGTCTCAAAGCCTTTGGGAAGCCACTCTGCGAGTGGCGCTGTAGTTTCGGGACGCGGGGGTCTGATGGGGGCGAGCCAGGCCGCACGCCGGTCTGCGAGGCGCCGCGCAGCCTTTTGTAATTCCGCGAAGTTCGACGGGGGCGCGCTACGACGGTCTAAACGCACGACAGTCACATTGTACTTGGGTGTAAACAAAGCGGCTTGTTTTCCACGTTACACTCGTCAACAAAATCGTTAGCCAACAATCACCGAGAGAGGTCATCGACCCGAAACGACTCCCAAAAAGCGGAGAATTCCGTGAGGCTCGCAGCCGGAAAGGATCGCTCGGATAATGAACGGGTGCGCGCCGAGGCGCATATAGACGGCGCGCCGCTCGCAATAACTCGGGAGGCCTGGAATCGCGATCGTTCCGCGGCAAGTGCGACGATCGCGCGAGGTAGTCCCCTCCAGCCTCCCAGCCGCTGTGGGCTAGCGCGACAAAAGCCGCGAAGGAGCAAAAAAAAAAGAAGGCGTTGCGCGGACGACTCGTGCGACCGCGTCGTTGCGGTGGACACATGTGCAGGCTCCGGCCTCCTAATAGCTCGGCGGGTATCTCCGCGCGGTGATGCACACTTGGACTTGGTTGCCTATTTAATCATGCAACGTTCTTTGTTTTTTGCGAACACACGTTACACAAGGAGCAAATATTGCGCGAAGTACTCTGCCGAGCGCTTAATTGCGAGTGATTAGTCGCTCGAAGCCTGTATTATTCGGCATAAATACATGCGAATCAAGAGGGGGGAGACGCTGTTAAAAGTCTACAGTCATTTTCTATTAAGAGAGACGTTTTGATTATGATGGAAGTGAAAATTAATCATCCTTCGAAGCCGAAGCAATTGAAAACGGCACGAGTGAATCTGGTATCTTGTCTATTTCAATTGGACGCCTCGATCGCATTAATCGAGTCATTAATTTCAGCACGTTGTCCTAAATGCCATAATTTGCCTTACTATTCTACCGAGAAACGGGATACAGAAAAAAGCAAAAAGAAAAAAAACATTTATCACTGATAAAAATTGAGAGATAATGCTCCCGTATATCGCTGGTAAAGGCAGACCAAACAAACAGTTTAGGAAAGGAAACTCTATCGCGGCTTCTATTCGTGCGTGTAATATCCTTAGCAGGCCATTATCGCGGTAGATAATGCGATCGGCAATTAAAGCGGAAAAAGGGACTCGGCTCGGGCCGCCGCTTGTAAAGGAAGGCATTAGCATTAGAAGTAGGCGCGCAGATCGCAGGTGACCGGGGCGGACGCGCGTCATTATCCTCGTCATTATCATCGGCGGACGCACGACTCGGCAGCTTGGCGCCAGCGGCGCGCTCGGGCCGGCCCGATAATAGCCGTTGGGTAAGCGCGCGCCCGGCGCAAACAGTGTCTCGCCGCCTCGGGCCCGCTCGAGCGCGCGCCGTGCGAACTTCCCGCGGCGCAGAAGCGCACGTACGCGGGCCGCCTCGCGAGATGATCGCACTCGTCCAGCCCGGGCTCCTCTGACCTCCCGGATAACGCGCGGAGATAAACGTTTTAATTCGGGCGGCCGTGCCGCTGAGGATTTATCGGCCCCGCGGAATCCGGCCCCGGCCGGCCCCCCGAGCCCCGTGAATTATTCAGGGCCGCGGGCCGGATCCTCCCCCGCCGCGGAATAATCAATTGCGCGCGAGCGGGAAAAAAAAAGCCCGGAGTGGCCGCCCGGCCGCGTGTACAAACGCCGCGGGCCACTTGCCGGCCGATGATTGCTCGCCGCGTTCCGTTTGCAGTGGCGCGCGTGCCTCGAGTGTTTTGACGGAGCCGAGGGTGGGAGGGTCCTTTTTTTTTTCTCTTATTTTTATTTTTTTTTTGTCCTGATGGCGGCCCGCGCGTCAACAGACGGCCAGTTTTCCCCGACGGCGCGCGCGCGGGAACGCATGCATGTGTGCCCAAGCCCGGGGGGCTTGGAGCGTTCCTCTGTTTGCGCGCGACTCGGCGGCCGCTCTCTCGGGGTTTACGTGTGCGCCGCGGCAGTGCCGGCGGGAAGGG